>OU898277.1:54283396-54305170 GCA_918026665.1 Diabrotica balteata
AACTTTCCATCTTCCACCCATACCGCTAAGGTTATGGGACCAATAATTACACAGCAAATGTGATCTATTAAGAAACTCTCTAAAGCTGTCAAGAGATCTAAAACTTCAAAATCATTGGAAGTTAATCTTCCAATAACAACAAAATCTTCGATCTACAAAATAATATTCAATAAAATAAAAAGCACTTAAACGATTTTATTTATGCATTGTATATATTTTAGGAATAATACGACAACAAAGCTAAAAGCAAGTAAAGCGGCGGGTTTCTTAATGACACAATCTGGAAGACAAACAACTAAAACAAGACACAAAAACAAGAGTCTATAAACAGCAATAAGACCTTATTAACCTAATATTACGAGACGACTGCTAGAAACAACAGAGATGAAAATACTCCGACGAATATCAGGGAGAAGTCTGTTGGATAGGGAGAGAAGCGAAAACATAAGAAGAGCATGCAATATAGAAGACATAAATGGATGGGTGACAAAACGAAAACAGGAGTGGAACGAACACATCAGTAGAATGGCAGAGGATAGAATAGTACGAATAGCACGAGATAAGTCACCAAATGGACGAAGAAGTATTGGCAGACCAAGAAAAAGATAATGCGACAATTTAAACAATTAAGGAGGCCAATATTAAAGAACAAACAGGCTTTAAAGCCTACATACTGGAAGGAAGAAAAGAAGAAGAAGTATATATTTGGTAAACGCGATAGTTGAAAATTTATTATTTACTATAATTTTTGAAATCGCACTAGATCCATTAGCATAAAATGCTAACCGACGCGTAATTTAGGTACTATAATCTGCCTACCAACCTACAAACACGCATAAGTCGGCGTAATTATTGAATAAATTTTCAAGGTACATAAATAACGTCCTGTAGTAACCAGAAAGTGAATGGAACGGATGCTACTAATGGATCAGGATAGCAAAGACGATGACTATTGCATATACCAACATATAATACCAGCACTATTCATGTCATGGTAAAGGGGAGTGTAAGAAGAACAGACTGGATGACAACTAAAGTTAAGATTTACTTTACTATGTATGTAAATAAATAAAACATATTATTTTTAAACTGAAAAAGAGGTATATACCCAGTCTTGCCATAAATATTGTTATAAGGTATTTAACTAAAAAAAAATTAAACTACTGAGTTCATTTTAAAACTTTTTGCACAATTTACTACTAATATAATGAACTATAAAATAGAAAAGAATTATTCAAAACGGCCGCTATTTGCCTATATACACCACTAAAGTCTGTTAGACTATTCATCGATCGCTATAAGTGGTACTCAACTTCTACCAGAGCCTGTTTCAATGACAATCGATTATGTTGACATCCTGTACAGACCATGCCCTCTAAAAATAATCACAATTAGTAGTCGAGTAGATTAAGATCTGGGCTAGCTGACGGCCAATGTTCACTAATATGATTTTCAAGGCACTGTTGAGTTGTGTTAACTTTATGTGCAGGTGCAGAGTCTCCTTGAGATATCTTCGTCCTATTTTGGAACATGTGCAGTTTACAAACTCCACCACATTTGTTAAAATGTCTTACTGATAATTTCTCGCCACTATTTTAACGCCATTTTTACGCCGCATTTAAAGCAATGTAAAGAAGTAACGCCATCATAGGACATTCCTCACCAAACCATCATTGACGCAGTAAAATGACCTCCTTTGATCCTTGTCACCAGTTTGCGGAATTCCTTTCATGACCTTTCATAAACTATATCATTTTGCTTGATTTTTTCATGTTATTTGTGTAAGTCTTGTAAGGGATACCGATGTGCAATACATAGCCTCTCTTATTCAAATGTCAACCTCACCTGCCCGTGAGATGATCTAGATCATGATCATCCGGTACATTTTGCTAGATAACAAACGAGACTCTAGCGTAAGAGTGATTGCCGGTATAAGCAATCTCCCACTTACTGACTGACAGCTTCGGGTGGAAGAGTCGAAGTGGAAGGGCATCTTCTTGTCCTAGAAATGGAAAATAATTTCTAAAGGCGGACGAACCAGACATGGTCAACGGCGTGGAGATGCATAAGGCAACGGGAAACCAATGCATTAAAGGCTCATAGAGCATCCCTAGTTAATCATCATGACTAACAATACAACCAAACACTCTACTGATCATGAAACTCGGAAAACAAGATCCGGCAGAGGAGGAAACTCACAAGACTGCAAGGCCTTCCCGGTCGTCAACATGCGAAAACCTTGCAAAGTAGCGACTTGGAATGTTAGAAGTCTACATCAAGCTGGAAAAGTACATAATGCCGTTAAAGAAATGGAAAGGCTGAATATAGATATTTTAGGAATCAGCGATGTCCAATGGCCCGACTCAGGAAAGATAAAAATCAACAATAAAACAATATATTATTCAGGAAGTCAAGACGGTTCACACAGATATGGTGTCGGGATAATATTAAACAAAAACATTGATGAAGCTGTAATAAATTTCACTCCATACTCCAACAGAATTATACTCTTACAATTAAACCAGAACAAACCCAAAATAAACATCCTACAAGTTTATGCTCCAACTGCAGACAAACCAGAGAGCGATATTGAAACTTTCTACGAAGACCTAGACAACATTTTATCCATGAGATCTATTAAGGTAAGGGAAGAAAAAGTAGAAGAATGTACAGGAGGATATGGTCTGGGCAACAGAAACGAAAGGCGTGAGAGGCTTATCGAATTTTGCCAAAACAATAATTTTCTTATAATTTTGTTATAATTTGTTATAATAACATACATTGTTCAAAATGCCAAAGAGAAGACTATATACCTGGAAGTCACCAGCAGATCAAGAAGAGAGAATTATAAGAAACCAAATAGACTATGTATTAGTTAGACAAAGATACAATAACGCAGTTATATCCGCAAAAACCTATCCAAGTGCCGACACAGGATCAGATCACAACCCAGTAGTGACCAAAATTAGGCTCAAAATGAAAATAATAAAACGAAGAACAACAAATGCAAAAATCGATACAAGTAAGGAACCCTGGCAGATGAAATCAACAACGGATTAATGAATGTTAACGAACAAATTCTGCAAAATACTGAGATGGATAAAAAATGGTTATTAATAAAGACAGAAATAGATAAAAGTCAAAAAGAAATTCTAATACCAACCAGATATAAAAAGAAGCAATGGATGACGAAGAAATTTTAGATTTAATAGAAGAAAGACGTCAATATAAAAACAAAGATAATCAGATGTACAAAAAAGTGGATAAACAAATCAAATACAGAATTAGGAAAGCGAAAGAACAATGGTTAAAAGAACAATGCGCAGAAATAAAAGAATACCAGAAAAGACATGATAGTTTTAACACACATAAAAAAATTAAAGAATTAACTCACAACAATAGAACAAGAAAACCGGGAATACTGAAAGATGCAAATGGGAAACTTGTGTTGAATACTAACGACAGATTAAAGAGATGGACAGAATACATCAATGAAATGTTCAAAGACAATAGAACAGAGCAGATGGAGATAGAAGTAGAAGAGGATATGGTTTTAAAGATATTAAAAAGGAAATTAAAATGGCATTAAAAAATAGCAAAAATGGTAAAGCAGTAGGTCCAGATGAAATCCCTATAGAAATCTTAAAATGCATAAATGATGAAACTTTAGACACTTATATAGTAGACTTATTTAACTCAGTATACAAAACAGGACACATACCGAAACAATGGTTACTCTCCACCTTTTGTGCTATCCCTAAAAATACAAACGCTAAATATAGCAGTAAATACAGAACAATATAATTGATAGATTCGACGTAACTTGATGAAATTCATTTTATGTAACAATAAAACATTGAAAACTTGTTCAAACTTCCACAAAATGAAGGAATAGATGATAGTCAGTTTGGGTTCAGAAACAGATTAGGAACCAGAGAAGCGTTATTTGCTTTTAATGTGTTAGCTCAAAGATGCATGGATATGAATGTTGATGTGCATGTTTGTTACGTTGATTTTGAAAAAGCATTTGACAAAGTAAGACATGAAAAATTAGTCCAAATTCTAAAGACAAAAAACATAGACCATAGGGACTTACGAATAATAACAAACCTCTACTGGAATCAAGAGAACAAATTGTTAACGGAAGTATTGCGAGAAATGGGCAAATAATGCGAAATAATAAACACAATAAAAATAAAAAAGTTATGATAAAAAGTTAATATTTTGGACACGTAATAGGAGACAGCGATATGAACTGCTAAGGTTGATAATATATAATATAACCCCCTCTGTGGCTCAGTGGTAAGAGCGCCTACCTTTAAACCTAAAGGTCGTGAGTTCGAATCTCACCTGGGTGGAAATTTTCGTTTATTAAAAAAAATTAATAAATGAAAATAATTTCTATCCTTGTGTGATCGGTACTCACCGGAGGGACCGCAGACGTTCGGATACAATTAGCGTCTCTTAGCAAAGACAATGACGTCGACTTTGCTAAGTATCAAGACAATTACTCAACACACACAAACACACACACACACACACACACACACACACACACACACACACACACACACACACACACACACACACACACACTACATTAATAAACTTATCTTGATTGAGACTGGCTGAATGACAATTGTCCAAGCCAAAACAAAAAAAAAAAGGTTGATAATACAAGAAAGGTAAGAGTAGGAAGGAGTATAGGAAGGAGAGCGTCATGGTTGAAGAATTTAAGGGACTGGTTTAAATGCAGTTCTATAAAACTCTTCAGAGCAGGAGTAGATAGAGTAAAGATAGTGATGAAAATATCCAACCTCCGATGGAGAGACGGCACTTACAGAAGAAGAAGTGTAAGTCTGGTTCTATAATGTAATTCATGGTTTTGGCGTAATATACATTTCCCGAGCAATAATTTTTTGTTTTCGGGCAGGATTTTTGTTAATTTTTGACTTAACAGCGTTAATAACTGTGGCGCACGAGTCACGCAAGTCGGCGGATCTTTACGTCGCTTACTCTCCGTATCAAAACAAGTAACCAGTACAGTACACAAAACACACGTAATATTTAACGGCTTTAGTAATTCAACAATACGAGGTCTTTTTATTTCACACTTATGAAGAGCAATGACAGCAATATGGTCCTCTTTGTCTGTCAACTCCATCATAATGGCTCAAACTAGACTGGAGTGTTTTGGCGTGTTTATATTGTACATATCAACAGTCAGTAATGTCAACCTACCAGTCATACAAGCCGCGTTTACAATTATTTTAATATTTATGGCAGGACTATGTATAACCTTCAAATAATTTAGGCATACGCTCCATCATATTTCCAGCATGAAAGTAGAAGCGTTTAATAAATACATTTCAGGTAAATTAAATAATTCAAATGCTTATTATGTAATAATAATCGGTGATTTCAACGAAACAGAACGAAGAAGAATTACTAATTGATTACTTCGAAATATGTACAATGAACGAAAAAATCACGTAACTGTTTCAGTTCGCAAGAGAACATAATGAATGCCTTTTAAAAAAACTTCCAGTAGAAGATGGACATGATCAAGTTCAAAGGTGTTACCAGAAGTAAGCTTACATATTATCTAATCGTAAATAAAAGCCGTATTTAAGACATAAATGTGGATTAAGTTTACGAAAGTTAGTGACCATCAACCTGTAAAGAGGAAAATAATCAAACTTGCAAAAAAAAGACGCTAACGAAGTGGACATTCTCCAACATTCTTTCTTACTCAGCAGTATATGTGGAGAATGGCTTTCAAAACCTAGAAGAGCACAAAATTGAACGAAATAAACAACCAAATCCCCAGTGCACTGAAAAACGTCTTATAGAGATTTTGTAGTAAACAAAAAAAAATTTGATAAAATAAATTCAACCCCAAAAGAGCTTATAGAAAAACGAAGATGAATTGAACAGTAAACTAGAGCTCTAGAGCTGAATGTTAACGAATAATCAAGGAAATACAATACAAAAAATACTTCAGAAGTAATAAAATCTTAAAAGCATTGGAAAGCAAGAAACTAGCAAAAGAAACAAAATATATTCATAAACTTTATAATACAGAAGGTACAAAATATCAGATATAAAAAAATTCCAAATAGTGAAGTATTTGTAAAAAGTGCTATTCAGAAAATATATTAGTAACAATGACGTAACAAATATTACTAATAGTTTGCAGTTAGAACTCAAAAGATCCGGAACGTAGCGGAAATTCACCTCATCAGGAAATTCAGAGAAATGAAAAACAATAGAGACCCAGAATAGTATTGTGATTGAAAGTAATAAGGCAAGATGAAAAAGATATTTAATACATGTTTAGCAACTGAAAAAGTCCTAATGGCATGGAACAATGCGATCATGGTTCATGCACACAAACGGCGACATCACAGATCTTAAAAATTATTGGGCGATCTGGGACTGTCTCCCAGATGTACAAATTATCTATAAATATAATAACAAGACGGTTAACTCCTAAACTAGATTTCTATTGATTTTTACAGATATAAAGGCACAGCGAAAACAATTGAAAAAATAACATCTCGCCAATACTATTTGCAACGCTGCTGATATACATGTTAAAAGAACTGAATGGGAAAACATTGACATCTTCATTGATGGTGAGAGTAATTTCCGCTTTGGTGACAATATCGTGCAAATTTCTTACAGTTTTAAAGAAGTCCAAGAGATATTAAGTACACTTATCTCGGCATTAACCAAGCATTTACATATCCATACATCCTACAGAGAACGATGCAAAGAAGTTCAAGAGATGTTAAGTACACTAAACTCTGCGTCATCCAATGTAGGTTTAAATATTAAGCTTAAAAGACCCATAGCCGCAAAAATGAGTAAAAATATAATATATATATATATATATATATATATATATATATATATATATATATATATATATATATATATCTTATATCTTATATCTTATATCTTATAATATATATATATATTGAAAAAGTTGTATTTTATTAATTTTATTTTTATTTGTATTATAATAATGTTGTAATTTTTAAAATATGTGGTTCGTTGTTTAATTTAATATACCTCAGCTAGCTCAATTATGTGTTCTAAGCAATCTGTCACTGTGTGACGTCGACTCTGTAGTCTCCTGGTAGAGTTCAAAAAGAAATTAAACCAAAATTTACTTTAGACTTTTGATAAATTAACCCAAATGAAGCACGTTATTTATTAATATTGAACAAATTTAATATAAACAATAAAATTCGTCTGCAACTTGGGTTGCCTTTAAAAATTTACAAAAATAGGAATCGTGTAAATCTTAATGTGGTTTAGTGTCGTGACAATAAAAATTTATTACAAAATGTGGAGACTCTCTACAAGTACCTAAAAACTAAATAAATATTGCAACTTTATAAAGTGTTTAAATGAACTATAAAGAAAAAGAAACTGAACACTTTACTCCGCTGACTTTAAACTTGCATTCAAATATAATCAAAATTTCAAATGATCCCCAAAATTATTATCCAACCTCACTTTAAAACAGTTCTGATTTCTTTAAAGGAAACTAACTACTCGCAAAATAATCGGTGAAACTGGAATATCAATCCTCTCTTCGGAAGTTAAGGTACGTACTATTCTATTTTTAATTTAATGATCATTAATATTTTCAATTTTTAAGGCCTATCGCAATTATGTTAATTCATGAATTTTAATTTTCTCAATTTAAATGACATTTCTATACTCCAATATAATTTATAAGTGAAATTGTTTCTCTTACTCTCTGGAACAAATTCTGGATATCTCTGCTGTGGAAACTGTGGAAAAACTAAATTCTAATTAGACGAGTTAAAAAAACACTCCCGACCTATTCCACAGTTTCAGGGCTCCTCCTCTTCGCTCCAAACAGAAATAATCCTCTGTCTGGTCGCCTTCCAAAAAAAACCAATTCATTATCCGTTGCTAACGGCAACAAACGTTCTTTTTTCTTTTCGTCTTCTATTTAAATATTTTAAACCATAAAACTGTCCTGTTTGACATATTTGTCAAGCCACATTACTTTCTCATAATCACTTTAATCACATCTAATTTGGGAATTTATAAAAAAAAATGTTCAGATATAAAACTAAGGGCCGGTTCTACATTCCAGGTATAAATTGGAGAATAGTTATTCTGAGTATAACTTATACTTGAGTTTATTCCAAGTATAACCTTTCGAGCGTTCTACATTGTGAAATCGACAGCGGAATAGTTATTCTGGGTATAACCACAGAACACTAAGGTAAAACGAAATAGTAGATCTGATGTCTTCAAAATTAGTTCAAATTGTTATTGACAGCGACATTTGGCATTTGTCATAACTGTAAAATTTGTTTACAATTGAAAGGAATTGAATAATTGATTCGCTTTATCTGGTATTTTATCTACGTTTATATTATTATACTTTTCAAAATTAATATAAAATGGATAAAAAAAGATGTAAAATTTCCTTCTTAAATTTTTTGTTATCATCAACTGAGATTAGTGTTATAATATAATAACCAAAATTATGTAAATATATCTATATAGGTATACTCCACATTTTAAAAAAGTATAAATATTGGATTACAAAATAAATAATTTTAGTTAAAGAAATGTTTATATAATACAGATTCTAGAATTACAGTCTCTGTTATCAAAACATTAAAAAATATATTGCCTTGGTAAGATTATACCTATACTAGGTATACTAGTCATATGTGTAGACGTTATTACATTACATACATATCCTAAAATTTTAGAATTGAAATAATAAATGCTTTCTTTTTCCTTTGGATTGCCTAATAAAATTTCCTTTGGATTTACAATCTAAAATGTTTGTGCAATATCAAAAATTTTATTTTATATATAAAAACAAACAAAGTGAGGTTAAAATATTACAGATTTGACAACCCCTGACCGACCAATAGAAATGCAGTATAAATTTATACTCGGTATATCTGCTAAACTTTGGAGGGATAAAGTTATTCTACAGATATACTCCGATTATCTTATTCCTAGTTTATTCTTTGTTTGTAGAACACCATTAATGAAGTTATTCCAAGTATAACTTTATTCTCAGTATATACTAGCATTGTAGAAACCGGCCCTAAGTCTATTAATACTAATACAATTTATTCTTTTCATCTCCACATCATTGTAATTTCTTATTTAACAAAACTCCTATTAATTTAGCTCTCACAGGACTTGCTTGACAGTTTATTTCTGACGTTTTAAAATTTCTATGTTTAAATATTTTTTTAGAATTCTTCTTTTTTTTTCTTTTTAAAGTTTAGACGATTCACCTATACACTAGGCAACTATACTATTCAGAAATTATTAACACTATACCAGGTAAGTCAAAATTAATTTATTTAACAATTTACTAATCTTTTTCTCTCTTTTATTTCAGAGTCGAACCCACATTGTGATGGCTTCATGAAATTCATGAACAACAAACTCATATAAAAATCCATTTAAGTTGTATATTTTTTAACATATTGAAATCATTTCAATATATATATATATATATATATATATATTATATATATATATATAAATATATATATATATATATATAAATATATATATATATTTATATATATATATATATATATATATATATATAGATATATATATAAACTATGAATAAATTGAATAAGTAATATCTTATAGAGATTTAGGCGACTAGTATGGAATAGATAATAATCAAAACTGGTAAATTAAAAAATAATGAAATAAGCATGGAAGGCTTTCGGCGAAACTAAGAATACTGTATTGAAAACCCATATACCGAAGTGTCTGGAAATAAAGGTTTTGCATAATGTGTGGGTCTTATTATTAACTCATGGTGCAGAAATAAATTATTGCATAACTACATAGATTATTGTATACCTTTGGCATAAATACTTTATCCAAATATTCTGTCTTCTTTTGGAAGTTCGATAGCTTTAGTTCTTGACTTCTACTTATAGTTATCATTGCATCCCTATATAGCAGATCTCCATGTTTAAGTATTTTGTTTAACAAAGAAGGTACCCAGTGCTTTGATTTATGGAATTTAAGCATTGTTAATGCCGAAATAGCATTACCCATACTTTGACGACCTTTGTATTTTGAGAAACTTGGATCTGCATGATGGGTACCGGCTCTTATAATGCTTTTAGAGCCATCGGGTTCGATATCTACAAAAATTTTATATAAACTATCGTTTAATAAAAATACATTTTTACTACATCAAAAAACTAAATATTTTACCAGCAAAATTTAGTTGTTAGTAACTTCTACGTAGTCGGTCACAAGCTCGGTTCAAAAAGGAGGAGTCTAAAAAGACAGACTCTAGATTTTGGGGTACTCAAGGTTGGGTATTACAAATACCAAAGTATAAAACCTCTAACATATAGTCAGCAAATCCTATCGTCGAATGAAAAAGTTGAGGGCGAGTTACCAACGCTCAAAAAATGAGCTATAGGCTAGATAAAGCCCTACAGATATTCCGCTTCACAGGGTAGGAGTTATGGCGATAACAGCTATATTCTGTGAAATAATCGTAAAAGTTTAAAGAAATGCGGAAGTCTGGAAAATGATCCAAGTACGGAAATGAGTTTTGGAACGCGAATCGTGCAAATATCAACTTATTAAAAATTTAAATTAGATTTAACAGTTCTTACAAAAACAAAAAAGAAAGAAACATGGACGGATGAGTTAAAAGATTTTCTTTAGATTTTATAGGACTAGGAAAAAAATCAGAGTATTATATAATCAAAATTGTATGAATAAAAAAACCAACCGTCCTATTTCTATAAAAATGATATTTGAGTATTTAATGGTAGGTTATCTAATCAGTGTTTATAAATGGTTACTTTATAATGACATTTAGTCATTTCAACTTCAAGAAATTCTCCTTTTTATGTAGACATGACTGTGTTTTTCAATGTGCCTCCGGTAAGTTGTCGTTCCATCGTTTACGTGGTTTGATTGTCTTCCTATTGGGAAACCGTCTCTTGCCATCTGTACTACTCTATTTGATGTCATTCGACTCGTATAATCGTTTTATTCTACTCTTCTATTTCTTACACAGTCTTTGATGTTCTCCACCTTACATCTACGTCGTATATCTGTACTTCTAGCTCTCTCTCTGTAAATTCTACGAATTGTGTTGATATAATTATTGTGAATTTGACTTTAATCTAAAAACCATATAAATTTTGAGAAATCTTAGATTTCATACATCAACTTCAATACTCGCCCACAATAAATTTTTGTTGAATATTTTCCTGCAAAGTTTAGTCGTTGTCCAACGTAGTCGTTTGAATGCAATATGGATAACCAATAAAAGATTTGAATAGAGAAGTGGTCGCCAACCTGTCGATCGCGAGCTACCGGTAGCTCGCGGAGGCAATTCTGGTAGCTCTCACAACGATTTTAATTTAAAAAATACAAACTGCAAAAATCAGAGAAGCTTCCGAAAATTCCACAAAAAAATCTAATTGTCATAATATTAAACATAAACAGCGGCAACGTTGCGGTGAGCGATCTGCCCCTGACGCCGTCAAGCTAGAATCGGCTATTTATAGAACCGACCAGCCGGACCAGCGCGTTAGTGTTCGAGAACGATCTGGATTGCTTTGAACGGGATAAATACGCACGGCGCGGCGACATTGCGCTTAGTTTAAAACTGAACGCGTAACCAACGTCCAGCGGTTGGGTTAGTAGAGAACAACAAAAATAATATTATGGCAAGCAGTTGTAAGAAGGTAAAGACATACCACTTTCATTCGGAATGGGAAGAACAATACTTTTTTACAGAAGTTAAAGATAAAAATGTGTGTTTGTTATGTAATACTTCGGTCTCCGTTGCTAAAAAAGGAAATATTGAGAGACATCATAAAACTGTACATTCTAATTTTGAAAAATCATTCCCACTACATTCTGCCGCCAGAAAGGAGAAACTGAAACAGTTAATTGGACAACAATCAATATTTTTAAGAACAGTCGACAAAAATAAGGCTGCAACTGAAGCATCGTACCGTGTGTCCCAGATAATTGCACAAAAAAAGAAACCTTATGAAGACGGGAAATGATAAAACAGGCGTTTTTAGAAGCTGCTGATTCGTTATTTGCCAACTTTAGAAATAAAGACGAGATAGTTTCAGCTATAAAATCTATGCAACTTTCTGCTAATACAGTGATGAGACGTGTAGAAGTAATGAGCAATGATATTTTTTTACAGTTAAGAACTGACTTAGATAACTGTGTTTATTTTTCACTTCAACTGGATGAATCAACAGATGTCGTTGACACTGCCCAGATGGCCGTGTTCGTCAGGATGGTTTTTAGTGATTTTACGATTAAAGAAGATCTTTTGAAGTTCATTCCACTGAAAGGACACACTACTGGACAGGAGTTGTTTTCTCATTTAAAAAATATTATTTCTTCCGAGAAAATTCCAATATCGAAAATGGTAGGCTTGACAACCGATGGCGCTCCAGCTATGGTGGGTTGTGATAAGGGTCTGGTGGCGTTATGTCGTAAAGATGAAACTTTTCCGCAATTTCTCTGTTACCACTGCATTATCCATCAGCAAGCATTATGTGGAAATTTCCTGAAACTAAACAACGTTATGAAACTGGTGGTAAAAATTGTGAACAAGATTAGAGCTCAAGCGTTACAAAGAAGATTATTCAGAACCTTGGCCGATGAAGTTGACTGTCAATACGGGGACCTACTCCTTCACTCTGAAGTCCGATGGTTAAGTAGAGGACGGGTGCTGAAACGTTTTAATGATGTCCTATCTGGCATAGTTCAATTTTTCAAACAACGCGATGAACCGACTCCGGAACTAGAAAATTCAATCTGGCTTAGAGATTTTGGTTTTCTCGTGGACATTACAGAGAAATTAAACGAACTTAATTTGCAGCTTCAGGGAGAGACAAAGAACTAGCGGAAATGATTTCTGATATAAAAGCATTTATCAAAAAGCTGGAGTTTTGGGAACAAAACCTAATTAACAGCGATTCCAAGCATTTTCCTATTCTTTCAGAAAAAATATCTCAAAATCCATTAGAACCCTATGACAACAAATATCATGTAGAAATAATTTCTACCCTGAAGAGTAACTTCAAAAATCGTTTTAAGGATTTCAATGAAATGGCTTTAGTAGCGCAGTTTGTTGTTTCACCCTTTATGGAAATTGATATCCAGCAGTTTGCAGCTTGTGTTATGCAGAACTTTGGCGAAGACATCGCTGCAACAGAAATGGAAGTCATTGAGTTTCAAAATGATTTAGCCTTAAAATCGTTAGTCTCAAGTACTGAATGTATCTGGCCTATTGTAAGTAAAGACAAATATTCAGTTCTATGCCGTGTTGCCTTGAAAGTGAAAGCATTATTCAGTTCAACCTATTTGTGTGAATCTTCTTTTTCCAATATGAAGTTTATTAAGAACAAATATCGCAATCGACTTACAGATGAACATTTGGATAATTGTATTCGAATGGCTGCATCAAATTATACTGCAAACATTAAAAAAATTATCGATGAGTCTGAGTGTCAGCCTTCTCATTGAACGTGCTTTTTTATTTTTCAATGTTTATGTTTATGATAGTGCGTTACTTTTTTGTTGTTATTATTAACTATTTTTAAATCATACGTGACATGCCGTTGTGGCTGGATAAAAGTTTGTGTTTATTTTTCAAATACCTTCGTTTGATAGGTAGGAATGTAGCTATGAACAAGTACGTACTAGTAATATTAGTTATTTTGTTATTAGTTTATTATTAGTACCTATGTATTATGTATTACCAGTTAAACAGTAAAATAAATACATATAATGATAGATTAACTGTGGATTATTTCATTTACGTTGCGTTACGTGGCTTCCGTGTGGGTAGCTCGCTGTTTATTCCAAAATTAACAAAGTAGCTCAACACATTGAAGAGGTTGGCGACCACTGGAATAGAGGATGAGTGGTTTTCTAAATAATATTCAGTTTAGACGAAGTTGATTATAGGTTTTTTTGGAGTCTGTTATATCTGGTCAAGAAGACGTTCTTGATTATTGTTAATAAGACTGTTCTTCGACGACCAGAACTGTTTTTACGTTCATACAGAATATTTTATATACATACTACCTCTACGACTAAATTTCTCAACAATTAGTTACATTATAATGTTACTCAGGATCGTTTTATTAAACTTTTGTCGATATTTTTTTGAGACTTCTGATAAGCTGTTATTTGTTCACTTTTTTAGACAATAAAAGAGTTTTAAAGCATTAAACTGAAAGTTAAATTAGTATTCTCTACTTTTATAAATACGTACCCACATAAAAACTAACCACATCAGTTCTAGCTTTAAAGGGAATAGGAAATTTACAAACATCGGCTTTTAAATAAGGTTCTTGTAACCATGATGGACGTTTGGAGAGTGATAATGTATCCCCTGCTTCTGGCGCTAATTCCATAATTTGCAGTGTATCACCCCAACATTCGTCTTCCAATTCATCAAAATACTTCCGAAGATTTTCTGTAGTGACATCACGACCAAGTTCAGCTAAAAATTAAGTTTAGTAAAATTTTATTCAAACGTTTACAAAAATAAAATCATTTACTTTTTTTCTGTTCCTGTAGCGCTCCTTGCGGTAAACTTGTCATTTCAGTTTTAATTAATTCAACCTCTTCTAGTCGACTTGGGGGACATAAGTCGAGATGAATGAACCTTTGAACAGTGCATCCCTCAAAGGTAAATGTAGCGCAAGGAATATGAACGTTTAAATTCAGATATAATTTAGAAATCAAATCATCCAATGTTAAACACCGATACACTACCGCAAATCCTTCACCTACAACATTAAATATATAATATTTAATTAATACATAGTTAAAATAATGTACGATTTACTGTCATTTATGCTACCTATCGATTTATCAACTTGGGCAGTCCTTAACAAAAAACAAAAACTGAATTATGCATTGTTTAATTGCAATTGTTACGTGAGTATATTATTATTTAGTCAATTAAATTATTATTAAAATGTAAGCAACACTACTGTCACTTTTTAAATTAAAACATAATTTACATAATATAATTTATATTTCCAGCTTAAAACCGTACAATATTAATTTCAGAATAAAGTTTACAATTACATCGATCTCTATACAGGGTGGTTCAAAAAGGTATGTCATAAATTAAATCAGCATTCCAAGGACAAAAATAAATTGATTGAATCCAACTTACCTTAGTACAAAAGTGTACACAAAAAAAGTTACAGCCTTTGAAGTTACAAAATAAAAATTATTTTTTTGCATTATCTCCTAAACTACATTTTGTTATAAAAATGGACACGTTACTTTCTTGTTCTGAAAGCATTTCTCATAAAAGAAAACAACAAAATCTAAGCGCACAGGAAAATTTTAAGGGGGTATGCAGCCCTAAATCTCCCCAAACTTTTGAGTACGTTCAAATCAAATGAATTTTGTGGTATCATTAGTTACGACCCTTTTCATTATTCTGTAAAAAATTACGTGCAACTAAATAAATGGCTTAAATGAATTAACAAGTACAAAAAATGTCTATAACCTCTATAAATATGATATTACAATAAATGTTCAAAATGACCCCCATTTTCTTCAATACACATGTAGTATCGTTTTAATAAGGAAAACCGCATGCGCTGAAAAATCATATTTTTCTGACGAAATTGATTTGCAGCTTCAATTATTCTAACCCTCAATTGTTGTTCAACCTCTATGGTTACAGAATACACTTTCTATTTCATAAACCCCCAAAAGCAAAAGTCCATGGGGTTAAGACCTGGACTTCTGGTGGCCAAGAAATAGGTGCGTCACGACCCCTTCCAATCCACCGACCAGGATACTGCCTGCAAAGGTATTCCCGGACTTCATTACTGTAATGCGGTGGAGCGCCATTTTGTAGAAACCACATATTTTGCCTTATTGCAATATTCACTTCTTCCAAATACTCTTGTAAATCGTTTGCAAGAACTGCAAATAATTATCAGCATTTAAATTGTTGGGAAGAAATACTGGGCCTATTAGATTGTTATCCACAATTCCTGCCCAAAAATTAACTTTGAAAGTCCTTTGGTGATGAGTCGTTTTTTTTGGCGTGAGGATTTTCGTCGGCCCAAATGTGCTCGTTATGATGGTTTGTTATTCCATTTCTACTGAAGGTAGCCTCGTCGGTAAACAAAATATTTCTAATAAAATTAACATTTCGAGTGTTTTCCATTAACAACCAATCGCAAAATCCAATCCTTTTAGGATAATCTTCAACCAATAACTCTTGAACCGTTGTTAAGTGATAGGGTTTAAGCAGCTGATCCTTCAAACGCCTCCAAACCCTTACGTGAGGAACATTTAGTTGAGCAGCTATTACCCTTGTACTTGTTCCAGGGACTTCTTCAATGATTTCTAAAATGTCTTCATCAGTTGCATCCATTATTGGACGACCACTATTGCCAGCAACTTGCGGTTGGAATGTACCCGTTTCCCGTAAACGACGATCAATGGTCAGAAATAATCGTCTATCGGGTGTATTTCGATTGGGGTATTTTACTGCATAACGCCTTGCGGCTGCTGCACTATTTCCTTGACATTCACCTACGATATTCCCGATAGTTTATTGAAATCATAATTTAATCTGATCCAACTTACCCAAAGTTAAATGCATATCTGCCATTTCCTGAAATGTGTAGGCCATTGTAATATCAAAATTTTTAATATTAATCTTATTCACACAATAAATGATAGCTTCAAATTATTGACTATTATTGATGGAACTGTTTGTAATTATTGTATCCGTAGAAACTAATTGTAATTTTATGGCCAACTAGGAAAAAACTAGTTTTTCGAAAAAGTGATAAGAGGCAAAAAAGTTTTAAAAATAATGTGTTAAACTAATGATGCCACAAAATTCATTTGATTTGAACGTACTCAAAAGTTTGGGGGATTTAGGGCTGCACACCCCCCTTAAAATTTTCTGTGCGCTTAGATTTTGTTTCTTTTGTATGAAAAATGCTTTCAGAACAAGAAAGTAACGTGTCCATTTTTATTACAAAATGTCAAGTAGTTTAGGAGATAATGCAAAAAAACAATTTTTATTTTGTAACTTCAAAGGGCTGTAACTTTTTTGTGTACACTTTTGTACTAAGGTAAGTTAGGATTCAATCAATTTATGTTTGTCCCCGGAATGCGTTATTTAATTTATAACATACTTTTTTAAAAACCCTGTATATAGTGTACGCATAATATGGTTGTATAATGCGTTTCAAACGTTAGAATCAGTGTGGTTGTATATTGCAAGCAGGTTTGCATATTTCGCCCATTCTGTGAATTATCATAAATAAATCCTCCTTTTGTATTCACAGCAGTTAACAACGATAATTCTCTAGCAAGTAGTCCTGCCTAATACTTTCATTTGCTTCTTTTTCTCAGCGGTCATCAAACAATTCATAATTTTCTGACGGTACTGAATAATTATTTTTTCTTTTAATTCTTTCGTGAACATCAACAAAAAAAATGTTAAAAAAACAATTATAGTGTTGAAGTTTTAGACTATTTTATGTTAAAAAAATTCAAGATATAAAAATATTAACCAAACAAAAACATTTTTATTAAACCCTTGCAAGGTTACATTTTTGTTTTACAAATTGCCTAATAATAATAAAAAATTGACTAGTAAAAATATAACATCTTAACTATTGGCGACGTGCAAGTACTTGGATGTGATACGAGAAACGATCGTGCGCGAGTAGCGGAGAAATCTTGCATTTTTTACTGCACATTTCATAGATTTCATAAATTCATATTGTCAATTGTCATATTTCATATTCGTTTGTTTATTTACACCTTCTGTCACTGAAGAAAATGGGATTTAGGAAATGCTGTGTTATAAATTGTAAAAATACAACAAAAAATTGTCAATTTAAGTTTTATTCGTTTCCAACTTCGAAGCACAAATTACTACAAAGAGAAAAGTGGATTTATATCATAAAAAAGCATAAGTAACATAACCTAAATTATGCATTATTCTTGCGCCCGATTTTAAAGTCAGTTTGAAATAAATAATAAATAAAAGTTCACTTTTAAGTGTAAATTTTAGTTTCATAACACTCACTTAGAGTTCACTTTAACCCAAAAATCAAGTTTAATGCTAATGTAACTTTAAGTTTAGTATGTTTACATAGCTTTGTCCATTTTTCTTAATTCTTCCACATTTTAACATAATTTGCCACTACTAAAGCTTTTCCTTTGACTCAGTGCTTGGTTGAAAAGTTATTGGTGATTTACTTTCTCAAATCCAGTTTTTATTATTGCATCCATATTAACAGTAATGCTGTAATTTAATAATATATTTATTTGTATTTACACTACATACAACGTTTACCTTTTAATAACATACCGACATAACCTCAATCTTACTTTTTCTTCTTATTCTTTTTTGGGGCTACGTCCTTGACAGTTATCCGGTAACCTCGATCTAACATGAAAGCGCAGTAAATTTTGCTGATTTCGACACCAGGTGTCGCTGTTCCGAACTTGCACGGTCCCAATAAATATTTTTTTATTTATTATGTAGCCAATATATTAAATTTGTACGGAAGTTATTTGTTGCATTTTTCTCTAATATAATAAATAAATAGGAACTATTCGAAGATCCCTTTTAGGGTGAAATACGTATAAGCGGATATACAGACGCACTATACGTGAAATCAAATCTTAACTGTCTTTCCTTTTATTTCGATATACTCTTTATGAGTACTAGAAACCAATTCGCTAAGGATTTTTGCTTAATTGAGGAGATATGTTGTGGAATGCAATTTTAGATTCCCCATATCTCTAATTACATTTTTATCAACGTCTGTTTGCCTTGCAGTTTTAGAAGGCACAGATTAAAGCAGCAATCTGAATTTGTTTCGAAAAATTAGTTTAGGATTTATTATCAAATGTCGTTATTGATATTTGAGATTATATTCGTTATTTGAAATATTTGATTTCACGTTTAGAGCTGTTTGTGAATAGCAGCTCCGAAGATCCCTTTTAGGAGAAATACGTATAAGCGGATATACAGACGCACTATATGTGAAATCACATCTTTAACTGGCTTTTCCCAAGATATTTTTTTAATAATAAATTAAACATAGTAGGGGAGATCCTTGTACTTTGGAACGGTTTTTAAATAAAAGCCGGTTTCAGTAGTTTTTAAATTTTATTTCGAACTGAGATTTTTTTTTGAAGTAGAGTATCTTTAAGTAAACAAATAAAAAAATAAAATATTAATTCCAATGGCAAATATACTTATGAATACAGAAAAATTCACCATATCCTAAAGGTCTCAAAGTACACACCGAGGTTGGTACTTTGGAACATAAGTATGTGTACTTTGAAACGCTTATTTATTGGACGTTAAATGCAGATAAATCGATAGAAAATGTCATCTCAGCATTTCTTCTGGCAGTGCCCCCCACTACTGAAGGGGCTCCTAGTTTCATCACCATATCTTCGTCAGGCAAGTCATAGACAGTGTCATTTTCGAAAAGAAATTTGGCGGCAAAGTTACTTCTTTTTAGGTATCTAACTTTAAACCCATCATCATTCACTCCAACGACATTAGCAACAAAATATCGTTTTGTCTTTTTTGTTGCAATTTGTGCTAAAATAAAATCTCCCACGCAGGGCTTGTTGCCAGACTCAAGAAAATCTTTATCTTCCTCTTCTGCATTGGCAAAATCCACGTCATCTAGTGAGTCGTCGCACGTTATTTCGCTTTCTTTTATTACATCTTCATCAGAACTACTATCAAGAACCTTTTTGGTTGCTTTTTGTTTTTTTGAAACAAAATTCTTCGTGGTTTTAAGGAGCGCCATCATTTCAATCTCGTTCTTCTCTGGGGTATCTGTAATTATTCTACAGCGCCCTAGTTTCTTACCTCCTTTCTTCGTAAATTTCCTCGCAGCTGCCTTGGGAAACGGGCGGATTTGTTCAGGGCTTTTATGTTGATTTAATTCATTGGATACTAAGGAAGAACTAGAATCGTTAAATATACTAGTTGTTCCTGAAGGCATTCCTAGACCCTCTACAGAAATATTCGAGGAATTGTTAGTTTCGGAGGTATTTTGATTATTTCTTGACTTTTCTGCAACTGGTGGTCTATCCGTAACATATGAACTGAGAAATTCGTGCTCCTCGAAAACGTTTCTGTTGAAAGGAAAAATTCCAGAAACGGTAAAACCAGACTGGATATTTTTCTGTGTAAATGCCTGTGGATATGCATTCCCAACACACTCAGCAATATCATAGATTGTCATCGTTTTTGCAGGATTTGAAATTAGCCACTCGGAACAAGCTGTATTATAATATTTCTTTAGAGGTCCGAAAACCGACCTATCTAACGGTTGTAACTTGTGGCTGGTGTGAGGTGGAAAGGTCAGCATGACGACTCCCGATGATTTTGCTAAATTTAAAGCTTCCACTGAAATGTGGCTCTCATGATTGTCGACAATCAGTAATGATTTATTGTCAGTACTTGAATTTGTATGTTTTATATAGTGGTTTAAATACTCAACAAAAATCGTAGAGTTAGACCATCCACTAGGATTCGCGCTTCCAACACTACCTATTGGAGACCCTTTCAGCATGTATTCTTTAAAAAACACACGCGGAAATACAAATAAAGGAGGTACACAATTACCAATAGCATTAATACAACAAATTAGAGTCACATTTACACCTCTTTCAGCCGATGTGATGCTGCCGACTTGTTTAACTCCTTTCGTTGCAATAACACGAACCGGGGTATGCACCGTGGTTAGTCCGGTTTCGTCTAAATTATAAATTCTATCCGGACTAAATGTGTATCTTACCATAAGTTCCTCCAGCTTATCAAAAAATAAATTAACATTTGTTTTATTAAATGCTGTCGATCTGGCTAGACTTGTTGCTTGTGGTTTACGTAATGATACAGACGGATGTCTTCGCAGATAGAACCTGTAAAAAAAATTATTTACCTTTATGACCTAAAAAATGCAAAACTTTTTTACCTGTACCACTCCTTTCCTGCTTTTTGGTTTGTATCCCAGGAAGAGGGATAATCAATATTATTTACACGTGCGTAATTATACGCTAACTTTCTTAATTCGATAGTTGAAAGGCCGTAATGCATCTTGGCACAAATGGTAACATACTTTAGTAGCTCTTCCTCTTGCTGTTTCGTAAAGACTAACTTAACATCTTGTGATGCACTATATACAAAATGCTCTTGTCCAGATTCTCTGTGTTTCTTGAGATGTCTGCATAAGGTTGCTTTAGATACTTTAAAGTCTGCGCTGGCTTGTCTTAGACTGAGCTGTTTTTTCAATACAGCATTAGCAGCATTTTCGACGTTTTCGGCTACAGGTTTTATTCTTTTAACGTCTGTTTTGCTTCTCGGCATCTGTAAGCCAAAAAATAAGCGTTTAAATTTTTATAACCGTCTACAGTCCATACAACTTGTACTTTGGACCACGTCCGTGTACTTTGGAACATGGTCCAAAGTACAATTCAGAAGACGTTTCAAAGTACACGATAATCACATGTTTAAAATATTCGTTTTTTATTACTCAAAATAAACACAATTCTCTGCAAAAACTAAGAAAATATATTGCTTAAAACTTCTATATTTGTGTAAACATAGACAAAATATAATAATATTAATATACTTACAGTTATTTTATTCGATGGCAGAGGATACGAAAATACAAAAATGGT
>OU898277.1:54305670-54843170 GCA_918026665.1 Diabrotica balteata
ATCCTTGTTCTTTGTAGTCTACACTATCTATTCTTAACAGCTCCCTAGGTCATCAGCAATCTTACAACAAATTATTGCAAGTTTATCGTCCTTAATGATCTCCTTCAAATGCACCAATCGTTCAAATTTTGCTAGCTTCTTCTTCTCTCAATAAACTGAATCTCTCGTTGGCCTGAGTGAAAAATGACTCTTGGAGTATCTTTTCTTTACGATAAACTGAATCTCTCGTTGGCCTGAACAGTGACTCTTGGAATATAAGTAGAAAATATAACTTACAATCTTTTACTGGATCAGCTTCTGTCAGATACACTAACTACACGAAAACTCACAAACTTTCACTGCTACTGCTTCCTACCTCTGGGAAACTACCCGAGAACAACGGCCGTTCGCCTTGCACCCTTGGAAATCAACTGACTATCTTTTTATTTCAAAAACTAACTAAAGTCTCATTCTCAAACCAACTATCCCACCTTTTTCAATCTCATCCAATCAAAACACGTCATACATCTCCCATTTCTTCATTTCGATAACACAATCAAATTTTTACCTACTATTATAAAATTTCTGAACATTATTTAAAAACTAATCTTTTTCTACCAATTCTTAAAAACTAACAAAAACATATCTTTCTAAAATCTATTCTATTGTCCTAATTACTGCACAATATTTATTTGGAAAAACCGGGTCACTCAAATATAATTTAACAAAGAAAATAATTTATGCATATCTTACGTTCTGTTCAATACAGGTAATCCAAAATTAAAAGACTTTCATTCTTCGAAATGTTTGTAGTTTACTGTTTGACTTATCTGAATTATTTTAATGTTTTTGAACTTTGAAATATTTTAAGCTAACCAATATTTTTCTTGATTTTACATATCATAACAATTATATATATATTATATAATATATATTATATATATTTATATACCTATATAAATCTTGTACGGTTTTTATATACCAACGGAACTATGGTAGTATATAACAAACATAAGGAATTTGACAATAAAATATTAAAAATTATCAATAACAGGTCTCTTATAGCTTTCCGTACAGTTTCGGCTTTCAGATTTAATCACTACATATGAGAAAAAGAGCGAGCATGTATATATATATATATATATATATATATATATATATAATATATATTATATATATATATATATATATATTATATAATATATATATATATATATAATATATATATTAGCGAGCTTACAGCCTCTGCCGCTTCTCCCATTTCGACTGCCATCGTTTTCTGTCCATCCATTCGTCTTCTTTGATGGCTCTATCTCTCATTATGTGCCGTACATTTTCTACCCAAGCAACTGAAAGCCTTCTCTCTTCTTCTTCTTTGTTGTGGTATGTAATTTAAAGCTTTCTTTGACCATCTATCTTCATTTATTCGGTTCACGTGACCATACAACACTAGTTGTCTCGTTTCAATTCTGTCTACACTGGAATATATACCATTTGTCCTCTTTCTAATATCTTCATTCTTGATATGATTCTTTTTTGGATACACCACATGATCTCCTCAGAAAATCCATTTCTACTACTTCTATTCTTTTTCTATCTTTTTGCGTGATCTTCCAAACTTCTGCCCCATAAGTTATAATAGGCTCTATCAAAGTTCGATAGATTGTCAATTTCGTTTCTTGTCTAATATCTTTAGTCCATAGTAAAGAGTTTAGAATGTTTACCGTTTTTTTCCCTACTGCTTTCTGTTTTCGATCTCTCTTTTGGTAGTGAATTCTTTAGATATTATAGATCCGAGATATTTATATTCATTACATGTTTTTGTGTTTTTAATTTCTAATTTTGGATCTTCTTCATTATTTCCTATTTTAAGATACTGTTTTTGACATATTCATATTGAGGCCCCATTTTTTATATTCTTTCTTTAGTTTTCTAAACATATAGTCCATGTCTTTCTCATCATTCTCTACCACTACCTGATCGTCTGCGAAAAATAAAGTTGTTAGACATTTACCACCGCCTATGTCTATTTCCATTCCGGATACTGATTTCCTCTACTGCTCTAGCGATGATTGAATGTATATTTTAAATAAAGTCGGAGATAGACAACAACCTTGTTTAACCCCCTTTTGTTCTTGGAAATGATTCAGATATAAAGTTTCCTTCTTTAACGACACTTCTTGCATTTTTGTATATATTTGCAATAGCATTCACATACTCTCTACTGGGACTTACTTTCGTCAATGTTTGAAACAGTTTTTTCAAAGATACCGTATTGTATACTTTCTCTAAATCTACAAACAATAGGTGGGTAGATAGATTCCTTGCCTTCCGTGTTTCGATTATCTGCTGCAGAACGAATATACCATCAGTGCACTATCTTCCTGCACGTAATCCATTTTGTTCTTCTATGTCTTCGTATTCTGATTCTATTCTTTCTTTTATTATTTGACCGTACAACCTCCCCACTGAGCTGATAACAGTTTATGAAAAAATAAAACAAATAAAAATATGACGTCTTATTTTTTTAATGGAAGAAAGACATTGACTTTAATGACATAAAGTGGCAACGAACAACGCGCAGGAACGAGACTAGCGGTGCCACCAAACGGAAGGGTGCCAAACAAAAACATGCGTTGACCTTGGCTATTCGTGTCACTAATCAAGGTTTATTTTATCTGTGGATATGCTTACTATAAAAAATATATTTGATTCAATCCAGTGCGTGAATAATTTAAATGAATTGTACCTAGAAAAAATAATATGCAGTAATGATACCGTTAGTTTTGCGAAATTACAAAGGCTGCACCAATTTGCGATTCAGAAAATCATGAATGTTGGCTGCAAATAGGATAGTCATCCGCGAGCCATGTATATGAAGCTGTCAACACGTTCAAAGATATGACTTTCAAAGACTATTTCCTGTTCATCGTTTGCTATAGGATCCTTATTAATCTGCATGTATTTGGTTTTTTCTTCGGTAATGACTCGACTCGTGATACTATGACTAACAAGATAGGATTTTTCCGTAGCTGAAAATCGGTCGTGTTCGCGCATGCCGTCATTGGAGACTAGAATTTGAATTCTTGTTAAAGTTAAATGGGATTTGTATGAATTCTGTGATGAAATTACTAGACGAAAATAAGTTAATAGGTTTAATAATTACAATAATCGTATACATAAGGATATTTCCAAACTATTTATGAAAGATTATTTATTGATACATACAAAAAACTGACATTTCGAACGTGCAACTCTCCAATGACGTCACGACTTATTCGCAATATCATCTTCTTAGTCATAGTATCATGACTAGACCGACATATTTCACCACCGTTTCCAAGGCTACGAAACATTGCTTGGTGTGCCCTATTATGCAATGTTATCAGCGTAGGTTAAGATTTGTATCGATCTATTGTAAATAGTATCACTACTTATAATTCGAATGTCTTTTTCAAGGTTATATTAAATAGGAGGTGAGCCAGCGGATCCCCTTGACTTTAGTTCATCCTTTATCTCAAAAGTTCTAGAATTCTCTCCCTGTATTTTAACACTTGCTTTTAAATTGGACATTGTCATCGTTATTGGGATAAGTTTTTCTGGTATATCAAACTTCCGCATTGATTTATATATTACTGTTCTCTTGACACTATCTTACGCGGCCTTGAAGTCAACGATTAGGTGATAGATTTCGATGTTACGTCTTCTCTAGTTTTTTCAATCATGTCCACTGTGTAAAGTTGTAGCCTTTCGTAGAGAATATCTGCTACTACTTTGTAGGCAGTTGTTAACAGAGTTATACCTCTATACTTGTCACACTAGAGCTGGTCGCCGATTCAAACTTGATCAATTCCTGGTAATTAATTATTCATAAGCTTTTTATTGGCTTGGCAACCTCCTCAATTATCGGTGGTCTTTTGTTTGGGTAGAATAGATTCCAATCATTTCGATCTACTTAGGGTGTTCTCTGCTTCGTCGAGATAATGGCCATTTAATTTTGCCTCAAAAAAAGTCAACCCATTGATTGAAGACTAAGGCCGTATCGCTTAGAATATTTTACTCTCCATTCTTACAGCTCCATATTCTTGGCTTAAACTTGTTTTTGATTTAATTCAGATTTCCGTAGAACCTATGCTTTCTGTTTTTCTTTAAATTGCACCTTTTTTCTTTAATGTATTCTTTTTCTGGTCTTCTTCTTCTTCTTCTTCTGGTTCCTATCCGTTTCGGATGTTGGAAATCATATTGGCCATCATAACCTTGCTTGCTGCGGCTCGAAACAGCTCCGTTGAGGTTTTCCTAAACCATGTTCTTAAATTCCGCAGCCATGATATTCTCCTTCTACCGGGTCCTCCGCTTACCTTTGACTTTACCTTGCACTTGTCTTCTTAGGTTCCGGTATTCGTTTTTGCTTCTCTTGTATATCCTGCTTGATTTTTCTTGAGGTTTTCTTTATTTTTGTTATCTATTGGCACTCCATGTCAAACCATTCGTGTTTTTATTTGGTTTGGTTTTGTCCACAATTCCTCGTCATTTTCCTCCAGTTTCTCCATTCCCTCATCTATTTGTCTTCTACAGATTGAACGAAATAAATTCGGAACAGGAATATAATGTATTTCGGCTCAATTCTGCTGTAGGTGGTTGGCCAACAAAAGATTGTCAAATAATTATATTATAAAAATCCCATACTTCAGCGGATTGCTGGATTCTGAACTCATAAAAATTGAAAGCTACACATAAATCTACGATTATGCTGTCAAACCAGTTATAGTCCAGGAAATGTAGCATTTCACCTCGCAATTTTTTCGTGCTGCGTGGATTGACTTGAAATTTAACAGAAGGTAGGTAATAGCCTAAGGATCAAAATCTATATCGAAACCAAAGTGCGCCAAAGCCTAGGGGGTGGTTGCCACCCCATCTCCGGGGTGAAAATTTTTTTTACGTTTTAACTACAGGTTTCGATTAGAAAAGTGATTCTAAACAAAAAATGTGCTATACATTTTTTTTTATAAAATGATATTTTTCAAGTTATTCGCGATTGAAAGTAACAACTTTTAGACGAAAAAAATCCACGTTTTTAATCGATTTTTCGCGAATAACTCGAAAATGGTGCATTTTATCAAAAAAATTTTAGAGAACAAATTTGTAGCTTTTAAAAAGACAAATACAATTCATTTTTTAAAATGTTTTTGCGATATAATAGGAACCGAAATACGGCCTATCAATGTTCAACGGTTTTCTTCAAATGCCAAATTTGAAAGATTCAAAGTCAAATATCGGGAAAATGATGCATTTTGGAAGAAAACTCACAAAACTTTTTTAAAGAGCATAAATAGACCTATCATAAAAAAACTCTAGCTCAAAAATTGAGTGAGTTATGATGAAAATAAGGTCAATACCTCATTTTTTACAAAAAAATCGATGAAAACAACTCCCTAACCACCCCCATAATTAAAATCGATCTTCACCCTTCTGCAATTCCCTTTGTACATGTATTTTTAATACGTCCAAGAAGTTTGACCCATTTAAAATGCTTTGTGTTAGAAAAAGTACAGCTTTAAAGCGAGAAACGATTTACAATTTCATATTTTTTACCCTTCTTTTTTTAAATATGCCCGAAAATGCTGAATATATGAAAAAAAATAAAAATTACCAAATTGTAGCTTTTTTAATGACTAAAATTATCCTTTATTTAGATTTGTTGTACAATGAATATTTGGCGAGATATAGCCGTTTAAAGCGTCGATTTACGATCAAGCACAATCTTTTTCGAGCCCTTTAAACTCACCCCATTTAAAAACCAAGGGTTCCAAAAAGATTTAATTCACAGATCCTTGTAGCTCCTAAAAACCTCTACAAATCGTTTTTGAAGAAACACTCTATCGTTAAAAATTAAAGATTAAAAGATTAAAAATTAAAAAAAAGATTAAAGATTAAAAATTAAAAAAAAATTAAATACGATAAAAAAAAACAAGTGAATTTTTTTCCGGAAAATTCCATTAGTATAGTACAGTACATTTCGGAGCATAATAATCTACAAAACCGGTATATTAGCTAGTGGGGCGTTATACATTCGAAATTTTAAGCGTTCCCTTTTTGAAATCCCATACAACAGAATAAACATCTGCTCATATGTCTATGAAAGCTTGCTTGGCAATGAAAATATCAGAGCAACAGATTGGGGATGGTATTCCAAAGATGGTTTGTTATTACCCGTACGCATGAACAAACAACCTGCATTCGATGAACTTTTGAAAATTATTTTTTGCCAATGCAAAAAAGGAGGCGGTGTTTCATGTGGGTGCAGAAAAGTTGGTTTATACTGCAACCCTACTTGTTCTGGGTGCTCAGGTGAAGGGTGCAATAATAGTCCACCAATAATTGAAGATGAGGATGACATAGATCACGATAAAGATGTAATTGATGACGAATATAATTAATATTATAATTGTTTTACCTATAAATGTAAATATTTTCAACTATTTATGTAAATGTATAAGAATATATGGTGCCTTTTTATGTTGATAAATTTTTTTTTGCATTTAATTCTACTTTTTTCAATTTATATCTTATAAATTAGTTTATAAAAACTGCAATGTTGTAAAGGGTGATTTTCAAAAGTTGAAAAGTTGCAAAATTTTGGCAAAAAATTGTTTTTACCTATAACACTCATAACAATTGATTTTTAAGGGTTGAAAATGTATGAATTTGTATTTTAAAGTATAAAAAAATCACTATTTAACTAATCCAAACCAAATTTCACTCATCTTAAGATTTATAATATTATTTTACAATTTTTGAAAATTAGGGGTACTTTTCACCCCTAAGAACAATCAGGGTTCATCGGCATGACATAAACTATAAAGCAGAGGGTGAGTTGAGCTTAATTCCAAATTTTTATGCAAATCGTTCCAAGGTGAAATCATTTTCTTCGCATTACTATTTTTTTTATATTGATCTCTAATAAAGGTCGCTTTTTAAGGGTTGAAATATGATGGAACTTTATTGAAAAGCACGAAACTATCATTATTTAACTAATTCAAACTAAATCTTACCCATATTCAGGTTTAATATGTTATTTTATAATTTTTGACAATTAGGGGTAGTTTTCACCCCTAAAACCCTTCAGCGCACTTCGGTTCGATATAGATTTTGATCCTTGGGCTATCACCTACCTTCTGTTAAAATTTCAACTGGATACATGCAGGACGAAAACATTGCGAGGTTTTAACTTTTTTCGAGCTTCATTTCCTGAACTATTATTGCTTCCTTAGACAAACCCGTCTTACGCAAACAACATTGTTGTGAGACAGATAGTTGAACGATATTTTATACAATGTCTATTCCCAGGTATGGATTTATTTTTGTCCAAGTTTTATATTGGTCCACTATTTCAAATGCAGTTCAAACAGACATGTATTAAATTGTATGTTCCGTTTTAATTTGGTTCAATCTGTATATTCCCTCGCAAAGGTTCCAATGCGCTGATTATGCACATGTAGAAGAAATTTAAGTTATGAAAAATCGAAGCAATGCAGGAAGAAAATAGTTGATAGAGCAGGATGGAAGAATTTTATTTAGAGATCTAAAAAATGGTCCTAAGAGAAGCCGAAAAAATATTAGAAATTAATTTGGTCACATTTTTTCAACAATAATAAACTTAGTTTTAAAAAAATTAATATACTGTCTTAGTTATAGTCATCTAATAAAAACTCTGAATTAAAAATACAGGTGCAATATAAATAAAATAAAAGTATATTATGGTTAAAAACGAAAATGGATAATTTTACTACACTGAAAGTTTTTTGAAGCTTAAATGTTTTGTACATCTAATTTTATAATACCTATTTCATTTTAAAACCCCTTTTCCTAATTATATCTTTTTTATTTTCAGAATTTAGTTCCCGAGTTATACCCTTCCAACAATCTTAGGGTAAGTAAAAAAAAATTATAAAAACGTCTATCCTCTTTTACTTAAACTTCTCTCTCCTCTTAACTTTCCAGATTATTATTTGTTTTTTAATTTTTCCTACATTTTACTGTGATATTAGTCTTTTCGTTTCATTAACTCTTTTACTTTTCTCTCTCCTTTTTTAATAATGCTTAACCAATTTTTTATAAATGATTCCAAGTTTATCTATGTTAGTATGTCATCGTTATAATTTCGACCTCGATTTCCATGTCCATCATTATCATCAATAACGTTATAACTCTTAGTATTTGCCGGATTTACAATTGTCTTCCATTTTTGTCGGTCCTGCTCCACCATTTCACATTGTTCCACTTTATTCAGATCCACTCTGACTGCATTTTTTCATCTTTTTCCAGGTCATCCTACATATTTTCTTTTATCAGGTTTTTCTCAAAACACATTGTTGATCAGGCTATCAGTCTATTAGCCTTTATTTATCTCACTAGATTTTCCTTTCCGAAGATACTCGGTTCCGAGGCTGTACATTGTTTCTGTGAGCAGTATTTGTTTTTACGATTGGTAGGTTGCTAACCTTGCCAATCACCCTCTACATTTTATTACTGCTTGGGACCGACTATGGCAACCACAGAGCTACTCAATCCACCCCGCAATCACCCCAGGCAGACGACGCAATACTACTCGCTCAAAGTGAAGTCGATTTACAACGTATCAATTTAATATAACCGCCAGAAAATGTAACATGTTAATTTCCCCCAACAAAGACAAAATGCATGGTTACAACAGAAAATTTACTAAGATGTAAATTGGAGCTGGAAGGTCACATAACAAGTGATGGAGTTTAAATATCTAGGCATCACATTATCTAGCTACGAAAAGCTCGAAACCGAAGTGGAAGATTAAGTGAATAGAGCAAACACAGCCGCAGGCTCCCTAAATGAAACAATATGGAGAAATAAAAATATCGGAAAAGAAACGAAAGGCAGAATTTACAAAACAGTCATCAGACCAATAATGACATACGTGGCCGAAACAAGACCTGACACAGAGAGGACAAAAAGGATGTTAGAAACAGCAGAGATAAAAACACTTAGAAAAATTGATGATAAGACACTATGGAACAGAGCTAGACGTACAGATATACGACATAGATGCAAGGTGGAGAACATCAAAAACTAGGTAAGAAATAGAAGAGTAGAATGGAACGTTCATATAAACCAAATGACAACAAATAGAGTAGTAAAGACCACGAAAATGATGGAATGACAACTTACTGGAGGCACATTGAAAATCAGACAGAGTCATGTCTACATAAAAAGAAGAAGAAGAAGAAAAAGAAGAAGTAGAAGAAGAGATAGTCTCTTTATTGTGCCTGCACCTACAATTCCATGTCCATATCCACATATTTATCATTCTACACCCTCTTGTGCCCTTGCTCAATGCACCATTTCAACTAAACACAAAATTTATTTGACTGATGCCAAAATACTTCGTAAACAACAAAATTATTACAAAATATCCCTACTGACATCGATAACTTGAACCAAATATCACTCTCTTATCATACGTATCAATTAAGAACCATCATAATATTCCTTTTTAAACAAATAGTCTGAATTGTTCATTCTTCTTCAGGTTCCTTCTCCTATCGGAGGTTGAAAATCATCATCACTATTTTAATTTTATTGACCGCGCTTCTGAATAATTCTAGTGAGCTGCAACCGAACCACTCCTGGGTTTCTCTTCCCTTGTATCATCCCTTGCATAATGTAACCTAAGTAATACGTACTTCTCGCCCCTCATTATATGACCCAGATATTGAATCTTTCTAATTTTAACAGTTTTCATGACTTCACATTCTTTCTTCATTCTTTGTAACACCTCTATATTAGTTACTTTTTCAGTCCACGATATTCTGTGGATTCTCCTGTAGCACCACATCTCAAAGGAGTTTAATTTTTTGATTTCAGAGTGTTTTATTGTCCACGCTTTCATGCCGTATAGTAAAGTAGAAAAAACGTAACAACGTAGCATTTTTGTGCGCATCTCTAGATTAAGGTTACGGTTGCAAAGGAGGTTCTTAAATTTTATGAACGTGTTTTTTGCCATTTCTATTCTAAAATCCACAAGGAAAAAATTCCTGTAGCTGGCTGTATACCACGTATAACAAAAAGAGGTTAATCTTTGTAAATGGGTATATTTATTTAAAAACCCTTAAAAGGGCCACATCAATAGAACAAACGTTTTCGGACTACACAGTCCATCATCAGGTTATTAAAATCGAAAATGCCTAAAAATAAGTATAAACCATTTAGTTAAAACAAACGAGATTTTGAAATTTTGACTAAGGTTGAAAAGCAAAAGATGGTTATACTTACTAGGTCATAATGCCTGAGTCACCAAAATATTAGGGTAAAAACCCTTTAAATTACATTTAGTTATGAAATGTTGTACATTGTGTTATAAAATAACTGTGATGTTATATATTAAATTAAATTTGACCAAAGGTAACACATGGCTCAAATGGGTTCCAGAGCCGGGCGAGAGACAACCTCTGCACTCGGAGAACAACGTGGAACTGATTGACAAGATACTTTTGAAGGATGAAGATAACAGAATGTCAATGCAACAAAAACTATAAAAGTTGTACATAGTATTACTACAGCCAAAAGATTCAACAAGTTTTGATGATTTTAAAAATAACAACAATCTAGGTGTTGGGATTTAAAAACTTTTTATTTATTAATTTAGGGTATAAAAGATGTCAAATCAATGATGGTTTTATAGTCATGATTAATATAATGACCTGTGCCTTAGGCAACTTATGTTGCTTTTCGTCGTATGGAATGTGGTCTAAAGTGTATTTAATTTTTGGGTTAGCTTGTATTTGTGAAATTTATCCTTTTATGTTTAACACATCTAGGACAAGGTAAAAATTAAATAACAAATATTTGAAGCTAATATCAGACCTCATGTTTAAATGACTTTATTTAGGAATGCTCCTATGGTGAAGAATTAATAAAATTAAGTTTAGTAAGATGGAAATCTACAGGCTGAAGATATTGAAGTAGTAACATATGTGATTGAATTTAAAATCGAAGAGACTGGGTTCCTCAGAGACTGATGAGAATGAAAGTAAAAGAAATGAAAGGAGGGGGGGGGGTTGAAGGAGAAAAGGAGTTGATCAACAATTAGAGATAATAGGGGTCCTTTATACTTAAAGTATCTAGCACCCTGAACAAAATCTATTTAGGTGGTATTAAATTCAGTTTGTAGAAACCTGAAATTTGTTGTATAAGTGTGCTACTAAGTTGTTGACCGAAAGAAGGTGGACAAAGGTAGATTAGGATTCTATGTAATATGGTAGATTATGAATTTTAATAAATTGTTAGATAATGTTTAAGTGATTACTAAATTAAAACTATTGGATACATGTTTAATATATGAATTGACCAAGAAATAATGAAAGAGAACAAAATTAACAGGAAAACGATGTAGAAGTGAAGAGTGAAGTGAGTGAAGAGTGAAGTGAGTGAAGAGATAAGATAGTGAAATGTTGGTATGGTGGATGTGGATGGTTCTGAAGTTAAAATTGGGGTCAGAAATTTGTGAGAGGAAGGTGTGACGATATTGTATAAAAAGGGGTGTTTGAAGAACCACAAGACTGCGTTTCCCAGAGACTTGACCATCAAAACTCAAAACTACAAAAAGTATTTTTCTTTGCTTACTTCAAGAAGTCTTTCTGGAGATCTTAGATAATCCTAAAAGATCTGTTGAGAATACCCACATTTCTTTCAAAGTCCCAACAATCTGGACAATGCTTAACTAATACAAAAGATCCATCAACTACATGGATCGTAGTGGCGTTTATAAATTACAGTGCTTTGATTGTGATGCTACATATATAGGTAGAACCTGTAGATCACTAACTTCTCGTTCCTTAGAACACACTAAAAAGAGAACACTTCCACCTTCTCTCAACATCTTGCACAACATAAACATACCCTCAACATCCCAGAAGACGTCTCTTTGTTACATAATATTCCCCAAAAAAATTTTCTAAAATTAGACCTATATGAAGACTTGGAAATAGTCAAAGAAAAACAAAAAAGCCCCAATTGTGTTAATCGCCATGTATCTTTCAACCGTGACTTTCAACCTTTACATCGTCAACTTTTTTCATAGTCCACACTTCACAATACTGTCCTATTTTCTTTGCCTTATTTTCCTATACAAACGTCAACAACTTATTCCTACATAATCTTGTGGTTCTTCAAACACCCCTTTTTATACAATATCGTCACACCTTCCTCTCACAAATTTCTGACCCCAATTTTAACTTCAGAACCATCCACATCCACCATACCAACATTTCACTATCTTATCTCTTCACTCACTTCACTCTTCACTCACTTCACTCTTCACTTCTACATCGTTTTCCTGTTAATTTTGTTCTCTTTCATTATTTCTTGGTCAATTCATATATTAAACATGTATCCAATAGTTTTAATTTAGTAATCACTTAAACATTATCTAACAATTTATTAAAATTCATAATCTACCATATTACATAGAATCCTAATCTACCTTTGTCCACCTTCTTTCGGTCAACAACTTAGTAGCACACTTATACAACAAATTTCAGGTTTCTACAAACTGAATTTAATACCACCTAAATAGATTTTGTTCAGGGTGCTAGATACTTTAAGTATAAAGGACCCCTATTATCTCTAATTGTTGATCAACTCCTTTTCTCCTTCAACCCCCCCCTCCTTTCATTTCTTTTACTTTCATTCTCATCAGTCTCTGAGGAACCCAGTCTCTTCGATTTTAAATTCAATCACATATGTTACTACTTCAATATCTTCAGCCTGTAGATTTCCATCTTACTAAACTTAATTTTATTAATTCTTCACCATAGGAGCATTCCTAAATAAAGTCATTTAAACATGAGGTTTGATATTAGCTTCAAATATTTGTTATTTAATTTTTACCTTGTCCTAGATGTGTTAAACATAAAAGGATAAATTTCACAAATACAAGCTAACCCAAAAATTAAATACACTTTAGACCACATTCCATACGACGAAAAGCAACATAAGTTGCCTAAGGCACAGGTCATTATATTAATCATGACTATAAAACCATCATTGATTTGACATCTTTTATACCCTAAATTAATAAATAAAAAGTTTTTAAATCCCAACACCTAGATTGTTGTTATTTTTAAAATCATCAAAACTTGTTGAATCTTTTGGCTGTAGTAATACTATGTACAACTTTTATAGTTTTTGTTGCATTGACATTCTGTTATCTTCATCCTTCAAAAGTATCTTGTCAATCAGTTCCACGTTGTTCTCCGAGTGCAGAGGTTGTCTCTCGCCCGGCTCTGGAACCCATTTGAGCCATGTGTTACCTTTGGTCAAATTTAATTTAATATATAACATCACAGTTATTTTATAACACAATGTACAACATTTCATAACTAAATGTAATTTAAAGGGTTTTTACCCTAATATTTTGGTGGCTCAGGCATTATGACCTAGTAAGTATAACCATCTTTTGCTTTTCAACCTTAGTCAAAATTTCAAAATCTCGTTTGTTTTAACTAAATGGTTTATACTTATTTTTAGGCATTTTCGATTTTAATAACCTGATGATGGACTGTGTAGTCCGAAAACGTTTGTTCTATTGATGTGGCCCTTTTAAGGGTTTTTAAATAAATATACCCATTTACAAAGATTAACCTCTTTTTATTTCTATTCTAGATTCTATTCCACTAGATTCTATTCCACTAAACAAACTTTTTTCACGGACCCTAATAAATTCAATCACTAATGCCCTAACATCACAAAACCTACAAATTGTTTTGTAAGTATGAACTTCACCTTTGTTGTTTTTTACTTAGAATCTTACACTATTAGTTTTTGTAGAGAACTACGGAAGCTTTTAAAAAATAATAAAGCGAAACATATTCAAATAAACTAATGAAGTAGTTGACTTCTTCCATTGACCGATCAAACCGCTGCATTCACCTATATAATACGGACGTAATATATTCCATAATATAATATAATAAAAAACTGTAACATGTTTTATATAAAATATTTCATTATTTTTTTTATTTTCAGATTATTGCTCCACCTGAAAGAAGATACTCCCAGGTATTTTATTCTAAAGTTATTCCTTAAGTATTAGTATTTATTTTTTGTTAAAATTTGATATTTTTTCTTCTTCTTTCATCTTGTCTAATGGGACAAGGTTGCTAATCGACATAAGAAAAGAAACTAACCATTTAGATTTATTTTAAGTTTTTCATGATTTAATTTAATAAGATAATTATTATTATTATAAATGCATTATTCAATCTACTAAGATCTATATCCACGTAAGCTACATGTCTTTTCTGTGTCAATCTGTTTTTATATTATTAAAAGCCCTTTTATGTTCTGCTATTCGTTTGTTAAAATTTCTACCATTTTGACCGATGGAAGTTTTTGGGCAGTCGCCACATTTAAGTTTGTATACACCACTGTGTAAGTGCTTTTTATTTTTTCTCTTGTTGTTTTTAATATATTCGCCTAAGTTGTTGTTTGTTCTGAAAGCTGGTGTTATTCCTTTTTTTATAAAAAGAAAGTAAAAAAAAATAAATAGTGTAGTGTGGTGTATACACACTTGATGTGCGACTGTCCAAAAACTTACATCGTCCAAACTGGTAGACATTTTAACAAACGAATAGCAGAACATATAAGCTCTTTCAATAATAGATTCTACATACGTAATTCACCTTATAGATCATAATCATTCTTTTAATAACAAAGTTCAAATTCTTTAAATTCAAACAAAGGCCTTGAGCTATCTTTGTTAAAATCTATGGAAATTAACAAATTAAAAAACACTGAAATAATTCTGAATGACCAACTTGAGGCAAACAGTTCTCCTCTCCTCAACATATTTCACTAAAGACTAAAAGTGTAAACGCATACCAAAAATAGATCACTTGAGAAAGGCACTCTGCTGAAACAGCTGTAGTGATAAGATTTTATAATAAGTTTTTTGGAAGCTTTGAAAATAAAGTTTTCAGTATTTTATTGTTACATAAAATGAATTTCCATCAAGTAACGGTCGAATCGATCAATTAATTATGTATTAATTAATTCTTTTTATTTCAGGATTCTGTAGATTTAGACGAACAAGTAAGTAATTTTTAGTATTATAATTGGTACTCTTTTAGTGTTTTAGTGTCTTAGTTTTGAAGTTGTTAAAGTATAAGTAGTTCCTGGAACATTTTGAACTCTTAGGGCGAGCGCCCACCAAAGTGGCGTGGCAGTGGCAAGTAGCAAGTAGCACGCGTCTAGCATAATGTAACCAATGAAAACGAATGATTCAGTTTACACCAAAATGACAGTAACGTCATTCATTCTAATCATTCGTTAGGATTGGTTACATTATGCTAGACGCGTGCTACTTGCTACTTGCCACTGCCACGCCAGTTTGGTGGGCGCTCTCCCTTAGGCCGCTTTTATGACCGCGTTTTTTGTCGTTTCTCGCGTGACGACTAAAACGCGGCATTATATAAGGAAGTTTCTTTTATGTGCCCTTTTATGCATCAACGTCGGTGAGCCGCTTTTTGTCACGGCATTCTCAAATTCTGTCATCCGGAATCAGAACGTGTCGCAACAGGCGTTTTATAAGTACGTTTAATAAAATTGATGCTTTTATGCAACGTGTTTGTTGTTGCTGATGCTTCGGTAGGAACTTATTTTGCTAGTCTGCAGAGATGTGTTGATGTTTGAAGACGTGTGTTGTTGCCTTGGAACACCTCGATAGTGAAGTATTGGCAGCTTTTATGCACGCGTTTTTCGTTGACAATAAGGACAATGGTTTTTGTAATCATGTGATGGTAAATCCCACAAAGGTGGTCAATTTCAATTTCGATTTTCAATTTCGTTTTTCAATTTCGTCGATAAATAATTCATCATCAAGGTGTTCCATGGCAACAACTCAGGTCTTTACATATCGATGCACGTCTGCAGGTTAGCAAAATATGTTCCTATCGAAGCATTAGCGATAATAAATTGCGATTAATGCGGTGATGCATAAAAGGGGATGCCTAAAATAATTCCTTTAATGAACGCCACGTTTCACAAGTTTATATGTTTCTTATGCAAATAAAATGTTTCTATTAAAATTTAGAAGGCCAACCAAATAATTGAAAAAGATATTCATAATTATATATTTATAAAAATAATTTGTAACATATATCTATAAAAACAGAGAGAGAAAAGCTAGCGGATAGATATCTGTGATCCCGATAGGTGACAGATCTACTTCAGATAGTAGATGATTTATCTCCTAATACCATACAGGGGAAACCATTATGCTACCCTCAGTCAATATCGAAACCTATCGTTTCCTTCCCAGTATCCTGGATGGATTTACCGATAACAACCTTAGATTGATTACTATTTTAAGCCACAATAAAGTTTATTGACATTTTAATTTTCCTTTCGGAAATCGTTTTCAAAATACAAACGTTAATATTTGTATTGTTTTTTTAATTTGTTTAATTTATTAATGTTTGTATTTTGAAAACGATTTCCGAAGTAGAAAATGAAACGTTATTTTCTTATTTTAAACTTCAATTTTGGCTTATTCCCATTAAAATAACTGGCACTCGGAAACTAATATTATGCAAAAAACAATCCAACACAACCTCGGAATTTGGACGGAAACAAGGATATAAGACTTATGCGAAGAAAAAGGACTATGAGAATAGAAACGTGGAATATACAAGAAAACAGTTTTAAGTGACCACAAAAGGGTCAAGGAGAGGAAATTATAGAAAAATATACAAACATATGGAGTGAAGTTTGCAAACATGAAAGAAAAGCAAAAGGAGTATCAATATTATTTAAAAATAAATGAATAAAACACATACAAGATTACTAGCAAATAAATGAACGAATAATGAAAATTGGAGTGAACATAAAACAGAGGAAATATGGAACAGAATGGAAGTAGAATGTTCAATAACAAAAAAGTTGGAAAGCAGAGCATTGCAATGGTACGGGCATGTAAAAAAAAATGCCAGAGCACAGGTGACCGGAAAGAATATTAGACCGGAACCCGCTGGGAAGACGGAGAGGAAGACCTACTACAAGATGAAAAACATACAAGCAAATACAAAATTCTATGATAGATAAAGACCTCAGAGAAGGTGACTGTGAAAATAGGGTGCTGTGGAGGACGAAAACGGTGAACTCATAATGGGAAAAAGCGCACTAAGAAGAAGAAAAAGATATAGAAAGATGGATACGTAGGGCCCGATAGGATACATGCGGAAACCTTAAAACTCTCAATCCACAAAGATGGTTTAGAGTTAAGCCTTTTAACAAATCTGTACAACGCGACTTACAAAACTGGATTACCCGATTTGGCTTCAGAAGCGGTTTGGGAACTCAAGAAGCTCTATAATCGCTCAACGTGATTACACAGAGAGCCCGGTACACGAAAGTGAAAATATACGCCTGCTTTATACAATATCGTAAACCTTTTGACTGCGTTTAACACCGGAAACTAGCGTAAATACTCTAGCATTAGATATCTCAAGTAAGGGTGGAGAGTCACATATTTGAAAATATAGCCATAAGAAAGGGAGTACGACAAGGATACATACTATCCCCACTACTCTTTTATCTGTATTAGGAAAAATCTTCGCCGAAGCTCATTAGGAGTCAAGATCAACGGAAATACAATTAATACTATAAGATCAAGAATTGAATAGGGTAGACAGACGTTTATTTTGGCATGAAGAGCTTTTTTTAAGATATAACCTTTATCGTAATCATTTTCAAGTTAATTTAACTAATTAACACATTAGCGTTACGAGACGGCGTCATGGGTAGCGTCACGAAATAGAGGTTCTTCACATCGATTCACTACTCTCGATCAATACGTTTCTAGTCATCATATATTTACCCTAAGCAGGTTTAAATTAAAAACTGCAGAGAAAATTAACTAACAAAATACAGACAATAAATTAAAAGTAAAAAATTAAAAGAATATCTCAAGAATATGCCAATATAATAGATAATATTTTATTGGGAATAAGCCACAATTAAAGGTTAAAATAAATTTATTTACGTTTCAGGTTTTAGTTTGGAAATCGTTATCAAAATACAAACATTAATAAACTAAATAAATTTTGTTTTTTTTTTGTTACTTGATGAAAAATTCTTCTAATAATTTTATTTTATCTGACTCATTTATATTGACAATTCAGACATATATTATACATTTTAAAGTAGACAACTTTAAAATGATATTGCCAAGATTGCTGAGTTACGTTCGTGGGACGAGTTTATTGTAAGATAGTTCATTCGATTACATGAAATTAAGTTTAACTCGAGAATATCAGTCAGAATAAAATCATAGCGAATAATTTGTCTTTAAAAAGACAACCACATGCCATGATAACAGTAAAATTCTCCTGTTTAGTGATTCTATAGTAAATCATGAGGAAAAACCAGAAGAAAACATCATCATACTATTCTGACATGGTAAGTATTTGGTTTTACATTTAGTTTACTCTTAATAAACACCGAATTCTGATTTTATATGTCTATTATTCCTTCCTTCCTTTTTTTAATATGGGTAACCAGATCCTACTGCATTATTTCAAGGAATTTGCGACACAATTGGTCTCATTTAGAAGAATCAGAGTGGCTTATTTGATTTTTTTCTCTTTATTATCCGTTTCTTTTAGGACTATACTTAAATCATTCCATCGAATCCTGTGTTCATTATCCCATGCGTGTTTACATAATAATATATCAAATTTTCTATTTTTAATATAAGGTTGATGTTCACTTATTCTAACATTTAATGGCGTTGATGTTTCACCTAAATTAAACTGATCCTATTCACAAGGTATTTTATAAATACAATTCTTTATCCTTTCTTGTTCATTATTAGGTTTGGTTTTAGACAAAATAGGTGTAATGTGTTTGTAGTTTTAAATATTGTTGAAATATTGAATTTATTTCCTATCCTTTTAAGTGTTTCTGATAATCCTTTTATGTATGGTATTATTATTTTCCTCGTGTTATTCCTTGTGTATCCTGTAGGATCTCGTTCTAAGTTGTTCTGTTCTATTCGGTTGATTGATGAAAGAGAACGAGAATTGCTGCCAATAGTAAAAGGAAGAAAAACTGCTTATCTGGTCATATCTGGGTCATATATTTCTAACTTCCAAGTACCAGTTCTCAAAGCTTATTACAGAAGGGAAGATGGAAGGAAAACGGGGCATCGGAAGAAAGAAATACTCATGGCTTAAAGACATGAGGGATTGGACAAACCTCGATGCCCATGAACTCTTTAAAGCCACACAAGATCGAGAGGAGTATGCCAGAATTGTCGCCAATATCCACTAATTGGATAGGGCACCATAAGAAAACGAAGTTGAAAGTTCCCTATCTATAAACGATAAAGGATAATCTTTTTTAATAAAACAGATGCTAACAATTGTTTTTCCTCCAAGAACGAATTTGCGTTAGAGCAAACAGTTTTGGCTCTATCATATAATGATTTAGTGATTCCCTTTTTATTATTAATATTGTGATTTGATTTAAAATTTAAATATCTATTCGTGTGTGTTGGTTTTCTATACACCTAAGTCTCATATCCAATACCGTTCTTAGAGTTTAAAACATCCAGGAAATGTAGTGTGTTATTATATTTCTTTTCGATGGTAAATGTTATTGTCTCTCCTTTATCGTTTATATCATTCAGGAATGTCTCCAACAACTCTGATCCATGAGGCCATATTGAGAACAGATCATCTACATATCTCCACCCTACTGTGGGTTTTAAATTTTGTTTAGAAATAATGTTTGTTTCACAATCTCCCGTAAATATATCGACTATATTGGAGATAAAATAGAGCCCATTGCTAGACCAAAATTTTGTTTATAGAACTTTCTAAAACTATTTTTTTTTCTTTCTAGAACTTTCTAGAACTAAAAGAACTCTCTGAATTAAAACGAAAATGCTACCTGAGATATAAAAGCACGTAATCGGAAGAAGCTCATGCAGAATATGTCCAAATAAAAACGAATTAAACGCCAGAATAAAATCAATCAAAAGAGAACATTGGGCCAAATTCATTTGCGACATGGACTACGACCTATATGGTGCCCAAAAGAAAGTATGGAAAATGCTCCGCAACAGGAAAAAACCAGTTAACGAGTTCGTGCAGACCAAAGGAGTACCTATAGAGGCATGGCAACAGCATGTTAAAGAGCTATATGATGCTGAAGAAACGCTGAATATAAACGAAGGCGAAACAGATGTGAGTGCTACAATCAATGACGAAGAAGTAGAAGCAAAGATCAAAAAGCTAAAAAACAGAAAATCACCGGGAACGGATGGTATACCCAATAAACTTTTAAAATATGGAGGCCCGGAACTTGCAAGTAAACTGGCACAACTATTTAACAAAATAATAAACAAAACAGAAACACCAGAGGAATGGCATAATAGTATCACAATCCCCAAATTTAAAAAGGACAAAAAACCTGCCCACAAAACTATAGAGGAATAACCCTCTTAAATACAACAATGAAACTTTTCACGGGTATTCTCAAGGACAAATTGGAAAAGCAAATCACTAATGCTGAAGAACAACAAGGTTTTACAAAAGGGCGGTCTATAACAGACGCAGTATTTATAATAAAACAAATAAAAGAAAAAGCTATAGAGTTCGGCATGCCAGCGTATATTTGCTTCATTGATTTGATGAAAGCATTTGACAGAGTTCGCCTGGGAGACATTCTAAATATATTAATAGAAAATGAAACACCGACCAGTATAACAAAGATACTCCATAACCTAAATAACAACAACGTAACCAAAGTTAGAGCAGGAGACGAATTCACTGAAAATATTCCAACACCGGGAGGAATTAGACAAGGCGACAGTTTAAGCCCCTTCTTGTATAATCTTCTCATGGGCAAAATTATCAACAAAGTAACATCTCTTAATCTCGGATATAGAATGGGCAACAAAAGAATTGGTATGGTGTGTTACGCAGACGATGCAGCAGTTATTGCCGAATCAGAAGATGATCTCCAAAGACAGCTCTTTCAGTTCTTTCAAACAAGCGGACTACTAAATATGAACATCTCTACCAACAAAACTAAATGTATGACAATAGCAAAAGATCCGCTCAGATGTAAGTTAGTGGTTGAGGACAACCCCATAGAACAGGTGATGCAATTCAGATATCTGGGCATAGATATATCAAGCACCCACGACCCAGTAAAGGACCTGAGGAGTCAGATCAACAAAGCATCTGCACTGTCAGGATGTCTGCGGGAGATAGTCTGGTCAAATCCGTATATGCGCACAGATAGTAAAATTAGAATCTATAAGATTTCTTCGTCGAATCTATACGACCGATCATGACATATGGCATAGAAGTGCGCGAAGATACCAATAAAACGAAACAGATACTAAGGGTTGCCGAAATGAAAACCCTAAGAACGATAATGGGGAAAACAAGAAGAGACAGAGTGAGAAATACAAACATTAGAGAGCAGTGCAAAATTCAAGATATTGCAAGATGGGGAAGGCAGAGCAAGAGGATGTGGTACAACCATGTAAGACGAATGGATGAGAATAGACTCCCAAAAATTGCCCTAGAAAACAATCAGCCCGGTTCAAGACTCCCCGGAAGACCACCTAAAAGATGGAGGGATAGTTGGCAATCTACCTCCCAAGAAATTACCCAGAGGCAGCTTCAGAATTAAACAGATCGAAAAATCTACAAAAAGTAGAAGAAGAAGAAGATTATTTAGTTAAAAATATGTATTATCAGTACATAATGTTAATAAATCCATTATAGCTGATATGTTTAGTCTTGTTCTAGTTGCCAATGTATCATAACTCTCCAATTTTGTCTTGACTGTATTTAAAGTCTTATCTAATGGCACATTTGTAAATAAACTTTATGTCAAAACTTACCAAAATATTATTTGAATTAAATACAATGTGGTATATTCGTTTTATGAACTTTCGGTACTCCATAAAAATGAGAGGCCTTACTGTGATGTAACACTAACATATCAAGTATACTCATTTATGTTTTTTAAATAACAAACATATAAAATCAGAACTTGGTGTTTATTGAGAGTAAACTAAATGTAAATAGAGCTGCTGTCAATAAAGTCACGATAGCGAATATGGTAGCCAACATGATATCCAACGATCGATAACGGTCATGGAACTGGAAGAAGAAGAAACTAAATGTAAGACCAAATACTTACCATGTTGGGATAGTATTATGAGGTTTTTTTCTGATTTTTCTTATGATTTACTATGGAATCATTAACAGGAGAATTTTACCGTCATCATGTCATGTGTTTGTCTTTTTAAAGACGAATTACATGCTACGATTTTTTTTTCCTGACGGATATTCTCAAGTTAAAGTTAATTTCATGTAATCCAATTTACTATTTTACAATAAAGTCGTCCCACGAACGTAACTCAGCAATATTGGCAATATCATTTTAAAGTCGTCTACTTTAAAATGTATAATATATGTCTGAATTGCCAATATTATTGAGTTCGACAAAATTTAATTTTTAAAAGAGTTTTTCACCAAATACAAAAAAAAATAAAATTTGTTTAATTTATTAATGTTTGTATTTTCAGAACGATTTCCAAAGTGGAAATTGAAACGCCAATAAACTTATTTTAACCTTCAATTGTGGCTTATTCCCAATAAAATAGTAACTAATTTAAAATGCCACAAGAAAATAGCTTCAGAAGAATATGACAATAAGAGATTCGATTCATGTTTTTATAATTTTTATTACAGTTGTCGTTTTAAAATAATTTCATATAAACAATTATTATTTTTAAACATCTTCATTAGTGTATAATGATAATTACATTTGCTATCAAATGATATTTATTTATATTTTATTATTATTAATTTAATATCTCGTCTGAATTTGACAGGTCTGACTGAAATAAACAACGCATGCTTTGTTAATACGTTATGAGGTGACGTTGGTACCAAACATAATAATTTATTGAATTATTTTAATAGAATGTAATTTGTTTAAAATGTAAATAATAAATAAATAATAAAACTACTTTATTCTTCATACTAAATTATAGTATGAAGCTTTACGCTAATATGTTCTACCGCCCACTGTAACCATCTTTTTTTAATAGCATTCATATTTAACTTTTCTCTAATGATTGATTACTTATTTTTGTTTTTTAGCTGGACCTTTTAAAACAATTAGTAGTTGACAAAGCTCAAGAAATCGTAAGTATTAATTTAAAATGTAACTGCATTGACTATTTGAATTTACTTTATATGTACCCTCGCCACGATGTAACTTTGCAACGATTTTATTGCTTGCTCATTTCGTCCCATCTTTACCATTACCATAAATACCCTCGTACATAGTACAAACTCATCACCGCCATAAAAATAAGGATTTTAAAATAGACCCCGAGAGATTGCTAAACTCATCACTAGTCTACCTGCACCCCGTGGCAGGTATAGACCAATTGCAAGCCGCTAAGGTTTGGTAATTTCACAAAATAATCTAGGTATGGTATTACCCCATCGGGTAATTATTAAAATATTAAATCGGTAAATTATTATTCTCCACCTCCTCATTTTCTGTCATTCTACTCATCATACTCCTTCCTCTTGTACCATCTTATCCCATGGCAGTTTCTTTCTTTTTCTTATCCTTCTGCCAGTTCTTTTATGACTCTTCTTCTGACTTCTTCACATATTCTCTCCTCATGTCGCTTACTTCTTGGGGTCTCCTTACTTGTCTTTTTACTTTTTCAATATTATTCTTCATTATTAACTTCAATCATTAACTTTTAAACTTAAACTCCATCACTACAATCAAACTCCATCTTTTATCACCACACATTCCTTCGACAGTTTCAGTTTGTGGACCCCACTACCACTTACAATACATATTTCACTTAACCAACTCAGATATGCAGCCAATCTAATCTTCCCACAGCTAACTCAACATATTATGGTCTCTATTATTTCATTTTTTCTCTAATACATATTTACACACATATCAAACATTTTACATTTCCTCTTCCCTATATTTATATTTTCATTCACTTATTCTCAGCTTCATGTATATTCATTCAACATACTTCACAATAAGATAATACCATATTAACACTATCAAAACTACAATATAATAATACATAGTTAGAATATCATATTCTGTTATCATATTACATAAAACTTTTAATAGACTATTCATTTTACTAATTAAAACAATTTTTAACTCCCAGAGATTTACACAACATGTCTTTTACCATAGCTAGACAACCACCATTACCCAATCAAAAATAATTTTTACATCCATTTCATCGGATTTCAACTTAATCTTACTAATTTTTTAAACCCACTTTTATATGGATATTACCACATCACTTCCTTTTATTTTCTATCTTTATCACTTTCTTACCACCTACGATGTCATAATCCCACTAATTTAATAGTTCATTTCTTTTTCAATAATAGAGATTTGCTAAGTTAAGAAAATAAATTTTATTATTTAAACAAATTTAATTTTAACTACAGGATCATTAATAATATATTAGTTATTATTACAACAGAATACATTTTTTAATTTTACAATTAAAAATTACATTAGTTTAGGAACACACCTATCACCTATACCTTCTTAAATTATATTCCTGTCACCTCAGCCAGTTGGTCTGTATCGTTTTAACTGACAAGTACCACGTGTTAAAAATCGAGCAGGGAGATATGTAGTCCCTAAAGTAATTAAAATGTATCCATTGTCATCGACCTAGAGTCACAACATAATTAAAATGAAACATTTGGAATGATGTAAACCCATATATGGAGGTCTCAGCGATAACTTTATTGTTAGCTTCAATTACACAAGGCACTTAGGATGATCTGTTTAGATCGAAAACGTTATGCTAGTACATAAATTTTGACGACACTTTTTTTAAAAAGTTTTAACTAATTGTTTTTTATACCACAATACAAGTGTGAAGTGTTTTAACTTCTGTGTTTTTTTAAACGATGGTATACAGCCAACTACGGGGTTTTTCCCATTTATTTTAAATAAATGTAAGTGACTCAATTTGGATTTAGAACGCCTTGTGGACAAGAGAGGCTCTTTTGTAACAAAAACTATAATTATTCATTCCAGTAATGAATTCATTTGTTTTTTATCCATATATCGAACTTATAATTAATCTTAATTAGTAGAGAAATTAATAACAAACTTACTCAGTTTTTGGGTTGAACTACATACAATTTTTTAAGTCGAGCTTTTTTTTATTGAAATGGTCTGATTGTTTTTGGACTTCGATAGCTTCTACGACATTAGTTTATAAAACGGATAGGGGCTAGGGTTCTGGAATTAACTATCTTATGATCTGTTTAAAGATAATCCTGGGTTAGAGTATAATTGAATCGAAATTGCAAACTAAAATTAAATGTTTGTAGATTATGTCTTGAATTCTTCGATTGTTTTGACAAATGTAAGGTTAAGTCAATCTACATAATCTAATCTAATCTACGGAATTTTATAAACTCAATGATGTTCTTTGGAATATTGTTTTTGGGTCGGACAAGAGAGGAATGATTATTGTTATTCCTTTTGGTTTCAGAACTTAATTTAATTAATTTTTGCTTTTCTTTTTTTTACCAGATAGAAAATAATATCTTTGTTTTAGACCTTTCCTCTTTCTTAATAAAGCTAAGCTAACTTTGTTATTCTTTTGTTTATTTCTTTTTTTTTACAAGAACTAACAACAATTTTTATTTTAGCAAGAACTTTGGCAGAAAACTCAAAGTGATTTGGTAAGAAATATTTAATTATTATAAGCTTAACATTTCGAATGTACTTAATATATATGTACGTAAAAAAACTGACACTAAGAATTATTTTTAATTCAATATTACAATTATATTAGGAGTCGACACATTAAAAACTCCCAGAATAAGCTGATCAGGTTTAATAAAACCTAAAATTTGAAAATACTTTGCATTATACAGTTCTTTTACTTCTGCTTCTAAAAGTCACTAGATAAAAAAGACGGTAAGCTCTCCGGCAACAGGATGAAGAATAGAACAAAAGCTATTATTTCATTCGGATCAGAAATACACAGTAACGCTCGTCGGTGCAAAATTATCCAATTGGATTCTCAATCTTCGTAAGAAGGCATGTCATAAAAACATTCAAATAAAAATTAATTCGGCAGTGCGTATTAAAATATAGTCAGAGCTGACATTAAATCAGAAATGGCAAAATATAAGCGAAACTATATAAACGCCAACAATAGAATGCGGAGGAAAAAGGAGAAAAAAACAAGAAAAAAGTGGTTCGGCCAGGATTGTGAATAAAGTTTAAGGGTAAAAACTAACATAAGGATGCAGCTACGAACAATACCAATAGATGATAATAGAGAAGCTTACTATAGAATTAGAACAAAGACGAGAAAAGTGTTGAAAAAAAAAAGAAAACACAATAAATACAGAATTGGATAAAACATTTTGAGAGAAACCACAGAATCGGTCAGACTAGGTAGCTCTATCGGGAAATAAAAACACTAAAGGGCAATAAAAATGCAATAGGGCAAAGTATAAATAGTCCGGGATTTATAGAGGATATTCGGGTGACAATTTCTTATGGAGAATAAGGGCATAAGCCGACAATGGAGAAAGTATTGCAAACAATGGTTATATACTCACTATCCAACAAGAACATACGAACAAAAACAATACAACTCAGCAGAACCTGAAATAGCGTTACCAACTCTTAATTTTGTGCGCAGCAGAAATAATAGATTACCAGTGTAGCTTCCGACCTGAAATGTCAACAATAGACCAGATAAAGAGAGAATTGGTAGATAGAATTGTGAATATGACAAAAATATACATCAAATTTTTGCAGATTTTAAACAATCGAATAACGCTATAAAAGGGATAAACTATGAAAGGTGGAAATGTAAGTACCTAGTAAGCTGATAGGATTAGTCCAGATGTGTGTGCAGAATTCGTGTACACGTATCAGAATTGGCAGCAGTACATTAGATGAGTTTCAAATGAAAGCGGCTCTAAGACAAGGCGATATACTTTCCCCTTTGTTATTCAACTTCGCTTTAGAGACACAGATAAGAAAAACCAGAAATGGCTTCTCTGTTTAGGCAGAAAGTTCTGTTAGCTTTTGGTGACGATTTCGACACAATTGCACAATCTATCAGAGATACTGAAGAAGTTTTTACCCTTTTTGAAAGCTGACTCAGAGAAATTGCCCTTTAAAGTCAACGAAGATAAGATCAAGTACATAGAGTTAACAAAAATCTAATACTAAGAATTAAACAAATCATTTCAATAAATTTATACAATTTCGAAGTTGTCAAAGGATTTAAATACTTGGCAGCAGTGATAACAACCGAAAATAGTTATGAAAACGATGTAGCAGCTAGAAGCATGTCAGGAAATAGAGCGTATTACTCCTTAGAGAATATACTTAGATCGGAATATTGTATCAGCCCAAGTGTCTGATGAATCTGGAATAGGCCGAATTGATCATAACACTTATTGATACCGATTCGAGCACGGGAAGTTTAACGAATTTATTCTCCTAGGCCATATATTTTTCCATTTAATTCAATAAAGCGATAGGACCTTTCGCAAAAGATTTAAAAAGTATGGAAGTAAGACATATACACTGAACCAGCCTGAAACAACAAAATTATTAGTCTTAGAACAGAAGATGCTCCGGACAATCTTTGGGTATTACACAGACGAGAGATAATATAAGAGAGGAGACGTAGACATAACTAGGAACTATAAGTACTGTAAGGCTCCATGACAGAAGGTCAGTTGGTCGTCCAAGAAAAAGATGGAAGGATGGTCTACCGAGTGATCTACATAAGATGGGGATGCAACGATGGGAGATTGCTGCACAAAACAGTAAACAGTAAACAGTAAACACGGTTAAAATTCAGTTAGAGTCAAAAAAGAAATCAAAAAAGAAGAAGAAGGGATTGAAAAATCATGTTTATAGATATAAAAAGAAAAATTAAATATCCGAAAACCTAATGAAACACGCAAAATGCTTATATAAATGATAAAAATATATTTTAATTATTTAATATAATATTACCACAAATAATTTTTTTAAATTGCCTTTTATTTGTCATTATCACTGTTTTTTTTTTTCAATATGTCGTTTAATGTAATCTAAACCACATAAATTATTTTATTTAATATAACATTTATAATTTTCAGAACGACTTTGCAAAGGAATACGAACAGGTTAGTAGTTGTTTATATATCTATCATACATCGTTTTTCCTTTATCTCTGCGTTGCTTCATTTTGTAATATTGTACCATAGATGTGAACGAAATTACTAAGAAGTAAACTAAGAACACTGATATACTATATGCTCGAAGTAACTGTTGCTCAATTCTGGTAGATTATGAGTAGCGTCGTTCAAAGAGGTGAGAAACACAAGAAAGTTTCACACAAAACAACAAAAAATAGCAGGGAAGAGAACAGCTCTTTAAGGAAAGGGCGCCACTGTTTTTAAATATTTAAATCCCAAAAAAACAGAAATAAGATGTTCATAAAACACAAAGAAAAGAACAAATATCATTAAAATAAAAATGATATCAAATGTATTGATTATCAAAAGTAATCAAATCTCAGTAAAGATATTAATATCATAAAAACAGGAAAATGGTCTTAACCATTAGTCTTTTTTGCAATGGATTATCCGTGAGTTGAAAATAAAAAACCGTCCAACTAAATGAGAAATTCAATTACGAAAAAAGAACACAAAATATACTGTTTTTTAATTCATTTTCGTTTAAACATGTTTAAAATAGAGACTGTGCAAACAATTTTTTTTAAATATTAAATTTTATCATGTAACTTAATTCAGTCTCTTCCATAATTATATAAATTTTCTTAACCTGATAGTAACATCTTGTCCTGGCTTCGAATATAAGAAGAATGTACTCAAAACAATTTAAACAAATTGTCAACCAGATTAATTGGAAGGTGGCCTCGACACCAGCAAAATCTTAAATATAAGGAGGCCTCCGTCCAAACTCAGACACAATAGGAAACTTCATACTATGATGAGAGGACCTCCAAATTAGGATGGTCGTCTCTAACTAGAACAAACTAGGAAGCGAGAAACCACAACTTTGGATAAAAAGGGCCTCCCTATCAGTAGAAACTTGGACTATACGATTTATACGAAGAAAACAAAAGGTATATAAATTAAAAACAAAGATCCTACCCTAAAAGTTGTCTGAAACACATGTAGAGTCGTCGTTCACATCTTGATGTTAAAGTGAAAATAAAAAAGAATGAAAGAGATGCCTTTTTATAGAAAAATATTTAAAACGTAAGGTACCGTTAGATAGTGTTTTCTAGGTGATTGAAGTAAACGGAATTCCTATTTGACCTAAAGGGATATTTTTTGATACTTCAATATTTAAAGGAACAAACAAAATATAACGAAACAGAATCAGTATCTATCGAGATGATTAGAGATAAATGTCCAACGGAATTTTATACAGAAAATTCACATGACAGTCGTAAACTCTAAAGCAAAGAATATTTAAGTAATAATTACACTGTTCTACTGGATGGTAAAAATATAACGGGAATTTTATTAGCGCGGCATAAAATGATTTCTTGAGGAATACTTACAGAAATTAAACTTAGATATTGACGAAAATTAGACAAAATATAACAATCAGCTTTCTGACACGTTGCAATGAAATCACAAAATTCGTGATTTTATTTTCGAAGTACTACCAAGAACTTTTCGTACAGAACATTACCTTTACGTTAAGCGTACTTTAGATATACCCTGTTTATTCATAGTTTTGCCTGCAATACATCTAGAATCTTCAAATCATTAGCCATTTTTATTTCCTGAAATTATTCCGTACGAATACTTAACATAGATAGTTTTTCAGTTACTTCGATAGTAATACCGATACCAGTTTTAGATGTTTAACACGTTGAGTGCTGTAAAAAACCAACATGGCCTCATACTCTTATGGGATCGTAGGGTTCCATAAGCCCATTCTGGTGCTACCATTTATGACTAATCTTTATAATGGATTATTGAATCATTTTGTTTGTGTATATCACTTTTCATTATTCCATTCTGTTCGGATTGACAATAATTAAAAGCAGGTTTTTGTTATTATTCTTTTAATATTATAAAGCCATAACAGTTTTCCTAAAGCTTACATATCCGTTATTGCTTCTAATTATTCTTCAATATTTCACCCATTTATATTTTAAAGGATGTATGTTTGGAATTTTCATGTAATCTGATCTAACACCAATAATATTTTATGTAAGTAGTAACTCCTGATGTAGGAGGCCTCAGTGCCAATACAAATAATATAGTATGTTTTCGAGAGGGTGTTAAATTGCATAGTACAAAAACAGAAATGTCCTTACAAAAATATTACACTGGTAAAACATCTATCGATGTATATAAGAATATAATCAATACTTTTATTAATGACCAGGTAAATATTAAGTTAGAACATGTTCTTTATAATAAATATTACTAAAAGTAAAAGATAAAAATAAAAAAACATAAAATTGTAATGTTCCTTGGTCTAACATACAACCAATATGCATTATCAAATTTCTAGACATACAGTGAAACAAAAAATAAAAAAATATACCAGTTACACTGATAGACGTTTTAAGACTTAACCGGTCATTGGATTTTTTGAAGGGTACATTAGGAAAATTTCAGCTTTTGTTAATTTTCTTTAAGAGAAATACAAATAAAAAATAAACTGCTTCCTAAGACTGCTTCTATACTAAAAATGGAATCTATGGAGTTGAGGGACACTGTTTCAGCTTTGCTCTTATAAGCATTCAGCTGGATATGTTTTATCATCTTAATAATAAGGGTAAACCAGAAATTAATAAAACCATAATAGTTTACACAAATACTTCTTAACCCTTTGGCGGACACCGTAAAAATGTTTGACAATGACCAAAACACACTTGCAAATTTATCGGTACTGTGATAACATTGGTTAAAAATTAACCTGTAGGGACAAAAAAGTACAAAATACTTCATATTGAGGACAAAAAATACATGACGGTCACAGCCGTCTTGTCCCATTAGAGTTATACAAATGGTCTTATTGGACAAGACGGTCATGACCGTCATATTAAATGTTACCAAAATGCATTTATTGAGCATAAACTACAAATAATAAATGAATTAAATACGGTATTTCAATAAAATAATACACAACATAATACAGACACAACACACAGTATAAGAAATTGTAAAAAACAAAATAAAAAAACTTATTTGCTAGTCTAAGTTCTCGTGCCACTTTTGAAAACATAATCCTGGACATAATGGTGGATTTTCATTACAATCTTTACATCGCCAAAATGTTTCTTTTCGTATTTTACTTTTAGAGCATTAACGACATCGTAAATAATAATTCTTGCGTCTATATCCTTCAGGTACAGGAATCATTTCTTGATAATGGGGATGCCTAATTTGTTCATCATTCCTCCGAGTCATTTTCTTACGTTTACCTCCATGTATAGGACCCACTTTTACATAACTTCTGCCATCAGTCTGGTCAAGAGGTACACCAATAAAACTTTTTATAAGATGATTTCTAAAATCTAAGCTACTCATACATCGTTCTTGGCGGTCTTCTTTTCCCTTTCGATAAATAAAATAGGCATTGGCAATTGTTACGTCCAACAAATGAAACAACACTTTTTTATACCAGCGAATGGTCCTTCGTGGACATGAGTAATATGAAATTAATTGATCAGTTCGATCAACGCCAGACGTATTGTGATTATATTCAGTTATATCTTTTGGTTTTACTTTGGGCTGGTTAAATCTGTTGGTTGTTTCTATCAATGTCGGATGGTAACGAGTGGATATACTACAGACATCTCTCTTATCCTTCCATTTTGATACATAAACACGGTCTTGTCTCCTCCATATATACTGTCCTTTTCTTAGGTTCGCGCCAGTTACAACTTTTGGATTGTCTCGTCTATTAGAACTTAAGGTTCCTGTGCAATGTGTTCGTCTCTCTAATAATTTTTTGCATAAGCCTACACTGTTATAATAATTATCCATGAATATGTGGTGTCCTTTATTTACATATGGAGTAATCAGTCGAAGAACTAAATTATGAAGTTGTGGAGAAGTAGGGTCACGACCACGATCACATGCTGTCAAAACTTTACCTCTATAAATTTCGATATTTAGGACAAAGCCATCCGGTGTACATAATTCATAGAATTTAATTCCATATTTGGCCCTCTTGCTCTTCATATATTGTCGAAAAATTAATCTACCTTTGCATAATAATAACGACTCGTCCAAACATATATTTTCTTCAGGAGATAACGCCCGCCTGGAAATTTGTAAGTAGACCATTTAGTAACTGTTCTACTTTATGTAGCCTACCGTTTCTATTTTCTGTCTCACAACTAAAACATCTTAAAATCTGTTCGAATCGTCGCCCACTCATTGTTGCAGAAAATATAGGATGATAGTATAATGGATCATACGTAAAAAGTTTTCTTATAGATAGCATTTTTATTTGTCCTTGCAACATACATAGACCCAAATATTTTTTTAGCTCCGTTAGGTCCACGTTTTTCCACGCACTTTTTCTACTATATTTTCTGTGAGGTCTGGACTCTCTCGTAAGTTTGTTGCCATATCTATTGGTGAATTGTAATATCATATTCATGATTTCCTCGGTCCAAAGCATTTCAAAAATTTGAACAGGTGTGACATTTTCTGGTAAATCAAGTTTAACACCCGCTAAATCTCTATCGAAATTAAATTCGGGAATTGGTATCACATTTTCAACCCAATTTTCCTCATCATTTACTTCCTCATCTATATTTTCAATCTCTTCAGAATCACTGCTGGAATTTTGTATTGCTGGTAATTGCCTTAGTTCATCACCATTATCATCAGTACTATCTAAAATATAAATAAAAGTTAGACACAAATTCAATATTCAATGAAACACAAATTTTTTTTTTCATAAAACCAACTGTACCTTAGTCATTGTAACGCGACAGGCAGTGAAATCTGAGGTCTGATTTGATAAAATAAAATAATTCAGAAAATGCATGCATAACTTTACTAGAAGTGATATTCGTGTTGCACCAATTATACATATACATATTATATGTACATAGGATTTTGTTATTTGCTATCTATGTATATACACATTATGTAAATATTTTGTACTTACCACTACTCTCATCTGTGTTGGTATTGGGAATATAATCATCTGAACTGTCGCTATTTCCAGATAAATTAGCATTTTGTTCCTTATTACTTCCCCCATTATCATCAGAACTACAACTGCTTTCTGATAAATGCAGATGACTTCGTTTTTTACCGAATTCCATTTTTTTTTAACTTATTTATTGTATTATTGTGCTAACAACGTTCCACCTTTGCAATCATGAACGAAAATAGGGAGTTAGAGTCGTAATAGCCGTATAGAGTGTCGTCATATACCGATTTACACCGATTTCCCACCACGTGCACTACTGTGGGATTCCCACAAAATTAGAAGTATTCTTATAGGACACGCATTCTCCTAGATAGGAAAACACTTATATTCATCGTCGGTCGGGACCGTCTTGACTCTGAGAGCGATTCAAATAGCGACTGCTATAACCGTCTTGTCCCAGAATGCCGATAATTAACCGATGGTTAGGACCGTCTTGTCCGTTAAAGGGTTAAGGAACACTACATTGACAAAGGTGTGCTTAAGTACGTAAGGCGTCTACACATCCGAAATTTTAATTCTACCTGACCTCCCAAATCGACTGTCAAATGGAAAGTAAAGTGAAATTTTTTTCCCTTTTTTCATTGGATATTATTTTAAAATGTATGCGGAATTGACAAATAATAGCGAAATAAAACATCGCTAGATCTGGCATTACAAACACTTAGAGTATGCTTATTATCTTTGAAGATTTTAAAACGCAATTAGAAAAAGTTCACATAACAAAAAACAATTCATATTTTACTTTATAAAAGGGTCCGTGTAAAAAAGGGTAGAAAGCAAAGTCTCTGGAACGGAAAAGTGACGTTTTAAAAAGAATCGCTTGTCGAAATAGTCGCTAATTGATTCGCCAACTTTGGTAACGAATAAACCCTTACAAAAAGTTAGCATACGAATTATACCTATCTATCATTTCCTTATTTTTTCCCCAAGTTAATATAAATTGTTTTTCATTTCAGCTTATTGAAGAGGAAATTGCAAACCAAATTTTGAAAGTAAGTTAACTTATTCTAAAAATAATAGTTTGTCTTAAATGGAGGGCTCAGAGGCCAGTGTAAGTCAGTAAATATAAAAACTGAGAAAATGGGCTTTGTTTCAAAACTTCTTGTAGTAAAATAACGACCCCCATAAAAGTGCTAATAATAATTATTATTGAAAGGTAACATACTGATAAACTTAAATATAAGAAAAGTTAATAAAAATAAAAAGCGTTTTCCTTTTTTGATACATTTAAAGAAGGAAAAATGACTTCTGCGAAGTGTCTACTGAATTTAAAAATAAAATAACAGGAAAGCAGTTCTTCTTCTTCTTTTGGCATCATAACCCTGGATGGGTCTTTGCCTGTCTGGCTATGTCCTTCCATTCAGATCTCTCTTGTGCCCTTCTTCTCCATTGTCTTATGTTCATTGTTTTCAGGTCGTCTTCCACGTCATCCAACGATCTCGTTCTGGGCCTTCCTTTTTTTCGCCTTCCTATGGGCTTCCATTGTAACATTTTCTTTGTTGTTTTTGCATCGTTTTGTCTCTGCACATGTCCCAGCCATGACAGTCTTTGACTTTTCACAAATCTTACAATGTCATAACCTTCATTTAACTCATTAACCTCGTCGTTTCTCCTGATTCTCCATGTGCCATCTTCCTCTTGTACCGGGCCATATACTTTCCTCAGTATTTTTCTCTCGAATGTCCTGAGTTGGGCTTCATCTTTTTTCGTCATTACCCAAGTTTCACATCCATAGGTTACTACGGGTCTAATCAGTGTTCTGTAGATAGTCATTTTGGTTCTTTTGTCTAATAATTTCGATGTCATCAATCTTTTATTAGCATAGTATGTACGATTCCCGCTGGAAATACGTGCATTAATTTCGCTACTTACGGAGTTCTTCTGATTGATTTCTGTGCCGAGATATGTAAAGGCATCCACTCGTTCGATAGTATAGTTGTCTATTGTGATATTATTTTCATTATCAGTTATTCTTTTGACTGTCATATACTTCGTTTTTGCTTCGTTTATTTTGAGACCTCTTTTTCTTGCTTCAGGATCAATTTGTTTGAACACTTCCATTAGTCGTGGCTTATTCCTACTAATGATGGCTACATCGTCTGCATATGCAGTAATTTGTACTGATTTGGTGTTTATATGGCCGGTTATATTGGTTTTTCTGATGACTGCCTCAAGAACTAGGTTGAATAGCATGGTTGATAGGGCATCTCCCTGTCTTACTCCCATGTTGATGTGAAACAGGGTAGTCAGTTCTCCATCTACTCTGACTGCGGCTTTTGAACCTTGTAACGTCATTTTTATGAGGCTGATGTATTTCTTAGGTATACCTAGATCACAAAGGTCTTCCAGCATTCTGTCTCTTTTCACACTATCAAAAGCTTGTTTAAAGTCTATATACATATTAGTATATAGTAGCAATATAGTAGTATTACATATAGTACTATTGTATAGTACTATAGTAGTATTATAGGAAAGCAGTTAGTCTATGTAATTATCCGAATCGTCAATGTTATTATTAGACTCAAGGTGGCCGATCACTGAAGTTGAAGCTCGAGATTATTACTAGCAAATGATTATAAAAATTGTGGTAGTGTGTTGGAATGTAAGGAAGCAAATCAAATACGTGTTTCTTTTTTAAGTCTTTGACAGGTCTACAATTTGGGTAGAGTTAATCCTGAATAATATTAAAGAACTTATGTATTTTTCCCTTTCCGAACTTTTTTGCAATGTTGATCTCGTAAAATGGAAAATCTTCTTGCAGTGTTTCTTTACAGAAAATAGTTTCCGGTTTATTTTTGCAATATCTAAGCCATTTTATGTTCAACCAGGTAACTTTTATCCCTGTATTATCGACTTTTCTATTAATGATGCTGTTTCCAACATTCTTGTAGAAAGAAATTCTTCCCGTTTCATTAAATTATTTGAAACTGATTTGTCTTCTAGGACCATAAATAAACTTTTTATTCTTTGCCTTTGACTTAATAACTCCAAAATCTGCATCATTCGGAAGGTAGCTATGCCTGAGGTGAGAAATTTATGGTCGATTGTAGTAGCGTTCATTTCAGGGTCATGTACGAGTTTGAGCAGTAATAGATTTAGTTTAATATTTCGGTTCTGGCCTGTACAACAGTCCGAATATAAAATATTATTACAATTTCCTGCATTCATTTTTAAATGTTTTGTCAGGCAGGAGGCAACTTCTGGTGAACCTCGAGGTCCCTTTGTTTCGTTCCACATAAACATGTATCCCTTGTTGTCGTTGAAATTATGAATTCCCAAATTGCAAACATATAAGTTCATCTTATAATAAGCAACAAACGTGCTTAGTTTGGGAAAAGGCAAAACTTTTTGTAGATCGAATGTAAGAACATAAATGTTTTCATAAGCTAAATTTTTATCTTTGTTAAACGAATCTCTCGCTAGTTTTGCCTTTCTCAGATGAATTTCTTCATCAGTTTTTGCTTTCTCTATATATCTTCGTATTTCAATTGTGTATATTGCAAAGAAACACATGACTGACAGATATCTTTAGATGGAGGGTTGAAGTAAATATTAAATTTTGATGAGAAAACATGATACTACATTTTTTCTTTGACTGGTTCTGAACCTTCCTGTTCACATTTCTCTTAATAAAGTCGATACATCTTTCTAATATTTAAATCTGGATTTAAATATTTTCTATCTGGAGCATCTCAAGGTGTATAATGGCTCTTATAGCAAGAAAATGGCTTGATGTGTTCCTTGACTTTCGTGACATCAATTTTATTGGTTGGTTCTTTGTGACCTCTTTTGTCTATGCAAGAAGCTGGCCTCGTACTACAAAATAGTTGATAGATACGTCCCTTAGTCAATTGAAAGGTCTTTCTTACACGCACGAATGGGCATGTAGTTAAGTAATACTTTATTGATTTTAATCTTGCCGCTCTTGTTCCATTTCTGACGCGACCTTTTTGAACAGAGCTATTATGAATCAGTTCCACGAAGATAAATGTTCTGCTTTGTATTATCAGCTAACTTGATCAAAGATGATGAGTCAAAAATGAGTTGTCGTTCTTCGAGTGTTAGGTATTGGAAAAACAAAGTCGTCTACATTTACAATTAACATTTTGAAACGATTTGCCAGGCATACTAAAGTCTTATGGTTTCTGTTCACATAAGCTTTTCCACGATACCGTCAAACTGCGTTAACTGTCCGTGTCCATTCTGTTGGATTCGTTTTGCGCTGCTTTCTCCCTTTTTTCGGTGATTCTACCATAACGTCCCCATCATTTTTAATCACATTATTTCTGCTCTTAGAGCATCTGCAGGTAAATTGGAAACATCAAAAACAAATTTCATTGGTCAAAGTGTGTAAATCAAAAAGTTTTTTTCTATGAATATGATGTAATTTCAGTCACAATAATATGTTTTTTGTTTATCTTTAGTAATAATTACTATAACATTCAATCTATTGTTAACAGAAAAAAAATAAAACATATTTTCGTAAGAAAATATTTCAGACTCTTTAGGTTAAGAGTTACTTACTTAAATCAGATGAATTATTTCCACTGTTAGGCACGTAATGACAAACACAGATGACCATAGACATATAACTATAAACGGCAGTGAGATAGAACAAATCCAGGAATATATCTACCTAGGCCAAATCCTGAGACTTGACAAAGAGAACCAAAGTGCGGAAATTACTAGAAGAGCAAGACTAGCATGGGCAGGATTTGGAAAACTTAGTTGGATACTTAAGAACCGCAAAATACCCCAATACTTGAGGAGCAAAGTGTTCAACCAATGCATCCTTTCTATCATGACATATGGATGTCAAACCTGGACCCTAATCAAGGGAAACATGAATAAACTAGCCACAACAGAAAGAACAATGGAAAGAGCAATGTTAGGTATACGACTGTCAGATAAAAAGAAGAACCACTGGGTAAGATGCAAAACAAAAGTCGAGGACATAACAACAAAAATTGCCAAACTTAAATGGAGCTTCGCGGGCCACACTGCTAGACAGAAAGACCAACGTTGGAATACTACAATACAACATTGGAGACCTTAAGAAAGTAAACGACAAAGAGGAAGACCACAGATGAGATGGGTTGATGACATTAAAAGAATAGCCGGAACAAATTGGAAATATGTTGCTCAGGATAGAGACCGATGGAAGGAGTTGGGAGAGGCCTATGTCCAAACATGGACAACAGAAGGCTAAGACGAAGAAGAAGAAGGCACGTATTCTGATTCACTATCCCAGCAAGGATCATTTTCTTTTATTTCTAATGATAAATCAATTGTATTTTCACTCATTCTAACCGATAAAAGGGTGAAATAAAATTCAAATCACACGGTGGCATGCCAAGATGACTGACTTATGAAATTTTTCAGTTTATTTCTGACGCTAAATAAAGTACTGCCATCTGTTGGTTTTACTGTGAAGTATTGCCTTAGACGTTTTGTCTATAATAGAAAGTTTTAACTGTTAGAAAGAATCGTCAATATGTAACTGAATTTTTAGTGAAAAATGACTTACACTGATTGGCTTCTGCACCTTCCAAATATTATTCTACTCGTTAGTGGAGTATTCTACATTTTTATGTGGATAACCAAAGTTAACTAAAATTAACCTTCTTCTGTTATTCAAAACTTTTTTAGTGCAACATGTCATTTTATATTTTTGTTTAGTATATGAAATGAGACTTCTTTTTCTAGTAAAATATCTCAAACCTTTTTATATATCTTCATAACTACTTATGTGTATGATGATACTGGTATATAAAATAAAATCAAACTCGATATAGTCTAAGTTTGTCTCTATAAAGTTCCTTTTTGTTCTTTGATCTTAGTTCCAAGTGCTTTATGCACTATTGCGTAGGCTACATCGTAACATTCGACATAAGTATTTGCTAAGCAGAATGTTAACAGATTAAAAAATTGAATTCATAACTTCTTCCTAACAGTCTTCCTCGCTATTACTTTGTCTTCTAATACTCATCTTACTTATTTCAATTTGGCAACTGAATCGGTCATTTCAGAAATAACATGAGTCATAAATTATGGTTTTGAGTAAATCACAAAATTTATAGTTAATTATTACAATAATATTTCACTATCCTGTACATTATGCACTACACCACTACACATTTTTTTAATTTTTTTAAGTCATATTATGGTTTTAAAAAAGTGACTTATGTTGTTTCAGAACAAAAATAAAAAAGAAATTTTTTTTCGAAATTTTATTGTCTATCAAACAAAGTATAAGCATTAATCATCATTCATTGCATCAGTCGTAGACCACTGTTTAAATTGGTACTTTGCCATCCGGATAGGACAAAACTGTTAGTAAAAATGGAATTATATCACTTATTTTAAGTTTAAAATTGTAAGTGATAAAACTATTAATATATATCGATATTGCTACAGTCCTTGGTTGGTTTGAAGAATAAAAAAATGGTAATAGTTTGAAATGTGGAAAGTGATTTTTTATCCTTTTCTTTTCTGTCCATTGAGTCGGTTGACCCACATGTTTTTTTGTAATGTTTATGTCACCACTTTTTAAATTAAAAAATACTCGAAGTTTCACTCGCTATTTTCACAAGAAACTTTTTATGTTGTGTAGAATTTATTATTATTTCTGTATATTCTTTTGAGTTGTAAACATAGTTAAAGTTTTTATTGACGCAAAGTTTCTATCGTTCATCACAAAGGAATGGCCACGTTGTGGAAAGTACTGGTTTATGGTTTTAAAACTTCCAGTATCTACTAACGAAAGTAGAAATCTCAGTACAATATGATTCCAGTTTTGACCGGCACAGTTGTCAGAAAATAAGTGAAGATGTTTCACAGCAGTAGGCACTTCAGACTTGATATAATCCATAAGAAATGAAGCAACTTGACCCTCGTGGTAGATGTAAAACATCCCTTGTATTTTGCATATTGTGAATTCCAAAGACGTTGTAGGTTAGTTGACGTAAGTAAAAAGTCCTCTATACAGCAATAAGTGGAAGTGGAAGATTTTGCATACAATCAAACGTAGGACACATGCAGTGGCATCTTTCTTGCATATCTATGCAATTTCTACCATTTTATTGTAGAACTTCTTTGCACGACTTTTATGTACAGATAATTCCGCAATAGCCACGCACTTCGCTGTCTCGTTTAAAGATGGACTCTTAATTTTTATTTCTAACCATTTACGTTCACAGCAAGTGTCTACCTGTGGACGTCTAAAAGATAGAGAAAAATGTTTCTGGAAAATCTTTAAATATAATTTATACTTCACTGAATTATTATTATTATCAGAAAATTTGGCACAAAATAGGACATACCTAATTCGCACATTCAAATTTTTGTATAAGTAATGCTTCTCGTTCCCTGTGTAATGTGAAATCTTAGTGGGAAAACTCCCAATATGTTTCTTGATATGTTCTAATAAATTTTCAGATTTAGCATTCCCTGAAATATTTTTCCACGTTTATCTAGTGGTGCTTTTTCTTGTACGAAAGATTAGAAATTCTACTAATTATTTCGTGACTCACAGTGTGAATTCCCATGAAAACTTTTTTGCAAACAATAATTTTGCCACTTGAGCCTGTCACGGTGTAACTTATGTTATATCTTCTATTCTTAGGATTTTCATTTCGAGGTCGTCTCTTTTTTACTTCACACTTTCCCATATGCCCCTTGTAAGTATGAATCTTGTGCATTCTTGGTAAGGATGCTTCTGAGTTTGGCAAGTATTTCACTTTTTCAAAGCACTTCAAACGAACTACAAAAATTATATAATAATTTACATTTTAAAACTACCTTAACCTTAAAACTTACCGACAGTCTCCTTCTTTTTTGCCTCTCTTTTTACTTTTTTCTAAATTCAGATCATTTTTCGTGCCATTTATTGCAGTAATCTTGATCGTTTTGTTTACAAATGACAATTCAGCGCTGAAACAACATCAGTCTATGACCCATGTGGTTTTCTAATGGAATGAGTATGTATATTAAGCTCTAGTTTGTTACAGCAAGTTGAGACTGATGTCGTTTCTGCTTAGAATGGTGCGTTGTACATATAACGAAGTTGTAATTGTTATCCTCAAATTAAAACCCTTAATTCTTTTTAGGATAAAGAAGCACTGGAACAAAGTCGACACTAAAATTGATGTAACCGCAGAAAATGACTATAACAACTGTTTCCATGTATAAAGTTATTGCTTTTTAACATAACAATATCATATTATTAAAATAAACACAATTTGTCACTAAGTGTTTTTGTTTCTTATTAAAGATGCTATAAAAAACTGCAGGCGCACATTCAAAATATGAAATAAGGAGTTAACACATGTAATCACGAACAACCGTCACACATGTGTGACAGTTAAGTTTTTCAGTCCACCTGAACAATCCTTCTTTCACACGCTATGGCTGGGTTGTGATCTCGATGTTTAAAATAACAAGGAATAACCTATAAATTTATAGCACGTATGCAAACGTCAAATATGAAATATGTCGTTATTGTGTATAATTTAGATAGGTTATATAACTATATAACCTGTCTATATAACTATACAAATCACACATAGACCACAGGGCCTCTCAGGTCGATATCAAACGAAATCCCTGTGAAATACCCATTAAAAATACATCGTCCAAAAAGAAAACTAAAATCGACAGAAAGTGTATAAAGATAGGCACGTAGAATGTTAGGAATACCAAAAATATTAGGACTAAGTGAAACCAGATGGCTCAATTCAGGTGACATATTAGTAGGCCAAACAAAGATATACTACTCTGGTAATGACAACGACGCAAATCACTGGAACGGAGTAGCGATATTAGTTGACAAAACTACCCAGAAATTTGTAACTGGCTTCTTACCCATCTCGGATAGAGTTACGTTGGTAACAATAAAAACAGCTCAATCTAGAGTCAATATAATTCAAGTATACGCTCCCACTGCAGAAAAGTCGGATAAAGAGCTCGAACAGTTTTAAAATGAATTACAACAAGCTTGATACGTCAAAAAACTGTCAAACTTAAAAGACGCTTTTTGAAGTTCCTTACAAACTTTTTGAGATTTAATCAGTATTAAATACAGTTTCGTAGTAGTTTTTATAGAAATTAGACGTGCAATAATTTACAATTAATATTGTGCTTTAAATTGTGAAATTTGTGGCGTTGACTAACAACAATATCGCTTATTGAACCACCTACCGTATGAGTGTCAATAGCGGGGGGAGACCCCCTGACCCCAAAAAACCCTCAAAACCAGGTATATCTGGAAACATATTCGATAATCAAAGTGATGCCGAAATGGATCTTTCTGTAAGTACTCCAACACCAATAAATTTGATGAATAATGCAAATACAACCCTTCTGAATGAAACACAACAAAAAGTAACAAAACAGGTAAGACAAGCATTTTTATTTAATAGTAATGATCTAGGCCCATATCATGTATATATCGAGAATAGCTCTATGGAGTTTAAAGGTAAATTAAATCCTCTTAAGATTGGTGAAATTATTTTGTCTAACTTTCCTGAAGCAGACAATATGATTTCAAGTATAGACGCCATTGGCCGAAATAGAATTAGAGTCAAATGCAAAGATTATAAAACTGCTAATAACCTCATTAAAAACAAAACTCTAGAAATATTTCGTTTAAATAATTTAGATTTGTATATTCCAAAATTTATTTTACACAGACAAGGAGTTATTAGGGATATAGACGCAGATTTATCGGAAGAGTATATTAAAAATAGAATTAAACAGTATGATAGTCATTGCATATTTGAAATTGCAAATGTTAAAAGAATTACGCGTAAAGTAGAAAAAACTGTTAATGAGGAAAAAATTGTCGAATATGTCCCTACTAAGTCTTGTATTGTGACCTTTAAATCGCAAACTTTACCAAAATATATAGTAATCAATAAGGTTATTAAAGAAGTTGAAATATATAAACAGAAAGTTTTGTTATGCTTTAACTGTCTTAGATACGGCCACTTGGCAAATCAATGTAGGAGTCAGCCAAGATGTAACAGATGCCAACAAACGCATAATTCAAAAGATTGTACAAAAGTTGATTTCGAACACGTATGTTTTAGTTGTAAGGGGAAACATTTGACCACAAATCTAAGCGCATGCCCAGAATTCTCACGACAAAAGTTAATAAAAGAGACGATGGGTTTAACAAACATTAATTTTTACGATGCAAATAAACAAGTGCCTAAAAATTCATATGCTAGTATTCTTAGGACCAATACAGTCAACAATGATACAAATTTTCCACAAAATTCACAACCTTCTACTTCCTCCCAGGGAAATAATTTTGCTAAATTTATATTTAATCCTCACACAAACACCAGTAGGCCAAATAAAAGGCAGAAACCAAATAATTCAGACCCAACTGATATAGCTAGAAAAGAAATAATATCTACAGTTTCCCCTCCAAAACATCCTGAGGGAATATTTAAAAGTCAATTCTACCAAAAAAACTTAAACATTGCAGATTCACGGTCAGAAGAATTAAATTCTTCTGTAATAAATGTCATTTTAGATTCGGTTCTTACAATTGTTAATTCAATTAAACAAAATAATAATTTTAATATTTCAAAAGCTGATGTAATTCAGATAATTAGTAACCATTTTAACCAAAATCTAACATCAAATTCGCAGACTTAAATAAAATAAATATTTTACAGTGGAACTGTCGTTCAGCAGTTGCTAATAAAGAGAATTTAGAATACTTACTTCATCAGAACCACATTACTATAGCTCTTTTATCTGAAACCTGGTTCAAACCGGGAAAATATTATAATTTTAAAGAATTTAATTGTGTTCGAGCTGATCGCCCTGATGGATATGGCGGTTGTGCCATTCTTTTGAAATCCAACATAATATATGAAGAAATAAATTTTCAAAATACGTATTCGTTTACATATAAGTGTATTTCAATAAAAATTGCACATTTCAAGAAACCTTTACATATAATTTCTCTATATAATGAACCCAGGAACAAAGTTTTAATTCAGCAATGGATCAGTTTTTTAGAAAATATACCAAAACCATTTATAATTGGAGGCGATTTTAACGCACACAATTTGGCATGGGGCTGCGAAGTTGATGATAGATTAGGTAAAGATCTTCTAGACGCTATAGAATACTGTAATTTAGAATATTTAAACGACGGGTCCCCCACTCTTGCTATTTCCAATAAACCTTCTGCTGTAGACTTAACCATTTGTTCCCGAGATATTGCCTCTCATTTTCGTTGGAATACTCTACAAGAACCTTATGGATCCAATCATGTCCCAATTATTTTGTCATCACAAAACTTCTCCGCAGCAGAAGCCACCTCCAGTAGAAAACATAGAATATGGAACCTTAGCAGAGCCAATTGGGTGATATATACCAGTGCTTTGGAAGCAATGAAAATACCATTAATCTACGAAGAATTATTAACAAATATAAACCAGGCAGCCAACGTCGCTATCCCAAAACATTCTTCCAATAAAGAAAAAAACAACGGTCATATCCCGAAACCATGGTGGAACAATCATTGTCAGTTAGCAGCTGAAAATAGAAAACATGCATTTATAAATTATAAACAGAATTCAACACTACAAAACCTAATGGAGTATAAACGACTAGATGCTATTGCAAAGAAAATCTTCAAACAGAAGAAAAAGAAGAATTGGATTGAATTTTGCGAAAGTCTAAACTCAAGAACACCAATAAATGATGTCTGGCGAAAAGTTAATTGTTTTAAAAACCGCAAACAAGCCAACAAAGTACTCATTGATCCAGAAGATAGATGGTTGCAGGAATTCCATAGAAAAATTGCCCCTGCATGGGTTCCAAATGATGACACTGTACAAGAATATATTCAAATGGTACCCAGACAAAATCACAATTTTGACGAAAATTTTCATTTATGGGAATTGCATCGAGCCCTTGAACAAAGAAATAATACTTCTCCAGGTATTGACAATGTGTCATACTCACTGTTATACAACTTACCTATAGAATATAAAAATTCACTAGTACACATTTTCAACAATATTTGGACAAATAAGACACCAGTACCGAATAGTTGGAAAGAGTACCTGATAATTCCGATTAAAAAACCTGGCAGACGAGAACGTGATAAAAATTCTTACCGACCTATCTCCTTATCTTCATGTCTTTTAAAAACATTTGAGAGAATAATTAAAAATAGATTTGAACATTGGCTAGAACACGATGGTATACTTCCAAGTTCCCAATATGGTTTTCGCAAGTCTAGGTCCACTCAAGATGCAACTACAGCTCTAGTTACTTCAATTCAGCTTAATTTTACGTCAAATAAGTCTACAGCAGCTGCGTTCCTTGACATTTCTGCTGCTTTTAATAATGTCAATTTAGACATTCTTTACCGAAAAATGTTGTGTATTGGAATCCCTAGATCATTTGCCCTCTTTTTAAAATCTTTATATTCTAACAGACTAACTTTTTTAAAAATTAATAATGAGGAATTTTCATACCCCCGACTAACCAATATTGGATTGCCACAGGGAAGTATTTTAAGCCCGATTTTATATATCCTGTACAACTTAGATCTTGAAGTTAGTATACCCAACCATACAAAAATTCTTCAATATGCTGATGATGTTGTTTTATATACAGCAGGAAAATTGTTAAGTAACTGTGAGGATAATTTGAAATCCACATTAGAAATCGTAAATCAGTACTATGAAGAAATAGGATTATCAATTTCTGACACAAAAACTGAGGTGTGTTACTTTTCACAAAAACATAGAGTTCCACAAGGCAATCTTAATGTGGGAAAATTTAATTTTCCTATAAAAAACTGTATTAAGTATCTTGGTACCTATCTAGACAGAAAATTATTATGGAAAGATCACATTCATCAAATTGTTAAAAAATCAGAAAACTCATTAAACATTTTAAGAGCTTTCTGTAAAACAAATTGGGGAGCAGACCCAAATATTGCTTTGATGTTTTACCGTAACATGATCAGGCCAATTTTCGACTATAACTGTCATTTATTTGGATCAGCGACGAATACACACCTAAACAAACTTGAAGTTCAAAAAAATAAATGCCTGAGATTATGCCTAGGTTATTTAAAATCCACTCCAGTCCAAATAATGGAAATTGAAGCGGTGGAACCTCCATTGCATTTACGCCGCCAATTCCTTAGCGACAAATTTACAGTCCGAATTATGTACAAAAATTGTAAATACCTGAAAGATCTTAATGAGCTATCAGTTTTAGACCTCACTCATAGATACTGGAGAACTAAAAAATCTATACCTTTGGTAGAAAGCTATCTAAGTACGATTAAATATAACGATATTCTCTATACAAGCCAAATTCCGCCCTACTACGGTGAAATGGCAAAAACACTATTTTCTAAAAAGGTTAAAATATGTTACTTAAACTCACATTTACTTCCAAATATGTTTGATATAATTATTAAAGAAAAATGGACAAACTATCAGTACATTTTTTACTGATGGGTCAAAAGATGCAAATGGAACGGGCTGTGCAATGTTCCACGAAAATAAAAATTACCATCACCAGTATAGCTTACCCAGTGAATGCTCAATATACACAGCAGAAATGATGGCAATAATGTTTGCTCTTCAGTATGTAGTACTGAAGCCGTCTAGCAACTATGTTATATTTACTGACAGTAAAAGTGTGGTCGACAGATTCAACAACATTCAAACAGCTAAACATATAAACCACATTGAACTGAAAATTCTAAAAATTCTTTCTGAAACCATACAATTAGGACTAAATGTAATAATTACATGGATCAAGGGCCATTCAGGAATAAAAGGCAATGAGATTGTTGACAATTTAGCTAAAACAGCATATATGCTTGGAGAAAAAGTAAACAAAAATTTAATTCCAGCGACAGATATTGACACCGTTAGTAGACAAAAACTTAAAAATAATTGGCATTTACATTACAGAGAATGTAAGACGGGCTTAAACTTTTATCATTGTAACACTAGGATACCCTCAAGAAGATGGTTTTACACAGAATCTAATCGACATTTTATAAAGACCATTAATCGGCTGAGAGCAAATCATGCTCTCACGCCATCTTACATGAATGGAATCGGCTTATCAAATACTCCCAATTGTACTTGCGGCAAAATAGGCGATCTAACACATATTATATATTAGAATGTGATTTACAAATGAATAATATAAACGAACTTTATAAGGAATTAATAAATTCTAAGTGTTGTTTTCCAATAAACCTTAATATTTTACTATTTTCAAATAATATGGAAATTCTTCATTGCATTTACAAACATGTTAAAATATGTAAATACAAGTTGTAAATAGTATATAGTCATAATCTGTTAATATGGTTTGAAAAAAAAAAAAAAAAAAAAAATTAAGAAAATAGATATAGAACAAAAACAAAAGATAAATACAAAAAAAAACAACAAAAAAAAAAGAAAAAAAAAACAATACAAAAAACAAAAAAAAAAACCAAAAAAAAAAAATTAAACAAAAAAAAAAGAAAAACCAAAACAAAAAAAAAACAAGAAAACAAAAGAATAAAAAAACAAAATAAAAATATATCAAAACAAAGTTTATGTATATATAAAAATATTAGGCATATGTAGTAATAATATTGATAACTGATAAAAAAATTTTGACTATGAATCTGCAATCTATAATAATTAAAATTCTGTCGATTTTAACAATCAACACAAACAAGTCTGGCTAATTGGCTCTGCCAAAGCCATTTTTCAGAAAAAAAAAAAAAAAATACAACAAGCTTTAGAAGTCACCAAGTCTAGAGACGTTACAATATTCATGGGAAATCTGAATGCAAAAATCGGTAAAGGAAGTCAATGTGATTGTATTGGAAACTTTGGTACCCGTAACGAGAGAGGAGACAGATTGGCTCAACTCTGCCAAGAGACCGATTTTATTGTCGCGAATACTTATCATCTGCCACCCAGGAGACTCTATACATGGAAATCTCCAGCAGAGAACCAACATAATATCATCAGAAACCAAATTGACTACCTTCTCATGTGCAAACGATACCGAAATTCCATAAAATCAGTAAAATCATACCCCTGAGCTGATGTGAGATCAGATCACAACCCAGTTGTAGGAAGGTTTAGAATTAATCTAAAAAAGCTTGTGGCTAAAACTAAAGTAGAGAGGATACAAGTATCACGTTTGAAAGATCCATCAACAAAAGAGCAAGTCACACTAAAAATTAAAGAAGAGCTCACCAAAATAGAAATTATTCCTACTGAAGATGCGAACAGGAAATGACATATATTAAAAGATGCTCTTATACGCCCATGTGAGACAACACTAACACCTAAGCTGATCAAGAACAAACAAGAATCGAATACCGATGAGATTCTGGATCTCATGGAAGCAAGAAGATCCTATAAAGCCAAAGACAAAAACATGTATAATATTATACACACAGAAATAAGGAGAAAGATCAGAGATGCAAAGGAAAGATGGTATAGTGACAGATGCGAAGAGATTGAACAGTTGGTGTTCAATGATAACTTAAACCTTCATAAAAAACTTAGGGAAACAACAGGCACTAATATTAAGAAAAAATCAGACATACTGCTGGATAAAAACGGCAAAATAATTATAGACGTCGGTGAAAGGCTTAAAAGATGGCAGGAATATATTCAAGAGCTATTTAAAGACGAACGGACTGAGATAGTACTAAAGCAGGAAAAGTTCGACACCTGCCCAGACATAACAGAAGATGAGGTATTAGAGGCGATAAAGCGAATAAAGAATAACAAGGCAATAGGTTCTGACGAAATACCTGTAGACATAATACGTTTAATAGAAGAACAGCAAATTGGAATATTGCTCGACTTATTCAATACAATATACAGTACAGGAATCATTCCCAGAGATAGGCTGATATCAACATTCATAACACTACCAAAAAAAATCCAAATGTAAAAGAATGCCAAGACCACCAGATAATAAGTTTAATGAGTCATAGGCTCAAAATATTTTTAAAAATTATACACCGGAGAATACACAACAAACTTGAGCAGGACCTAAGTGATACACAATTTGGATTTAGAAATGCACTGGGAACGAGGAAAGGCCTGTTCGCTGTGAATGTACTTGTGCATAGGTGTATAGATGTTAATAAGCCAGTATATATGTGTTTTCTTGGATTACAACAAAGCCTTCGATAAGGTCAGACAACCGTCTTATAGAATTACTTGAAAAGAAAAACTTAGATATGAGAGACATCAGGATCATTAGCGCTATCTATTATAATCAGATCGCTGTGGTAAAAGAGAACAACGTCTTTTCAAATGAAATACAGATTAAGAGGGGCGTCAGGCAGGGTTGTGTCCTGTCTCCTACTTTGTTTAATTTGTATTCAGAGGAAATAATCTAGCAAGCACTAGAAGAACTAACTGTGGGAATAAAGGTAAATGGCCGACCAATCAATAATATATGGTTTGCCGACGACACTATTTTATTAGCGGAATATCTTGAGGACATACAACAAATGGTTGACAGAGTGGTAGAAGTCAGTGAAGAAAACGAACTGTCCCTAAACACAAAAAGACACAATTTATGGTAATTACAAAAGCTTAACAGCGCCAAGAAAACATAACAATACATGGAGAAATTTAAAAAGTCGAAAAGTATAAATATCTGGGTACAATAATTAATGACAATAATGAGTACACAGAAGAGATTAAGGCAAGAATAGGACAGGCAAGAAATTCTTTTTATTATTTGATGAAGAGCTGTTAATAAAAATCGTAGAGTGGACAAACCACAAAGCTGCTTTAGATACGTAGTGAAAACCCTAATTTAAAAAAATATTCCTTTTTAACACGCTGGATTGACATAAATATTAACGACTTAAAAAATTTTTGGGTCTCTACATATTAATGGGAAACATAAAACTTCCCTCCTGACGTTTATACTGGAGCACAGATCCACTATATCACTTTTCAATATTTGGGAAAACTATGCCCAGATCAAAGTTTGAAATTATTCTTCAAAATATTAGTTTTTACAAGCCGGAAGACGTAGAAGTTTAAGATCGACTTAAAATTAAAAACGTTATGAGTCGTATTATAAATAATATCTCTAAAATCCACAAGGAAAACAATTCCTGTAGCTGGCTGTATACCACGTATAACAAAAAAGAGGTTAGTCTTTGTAAGTGGGTATATTTATTTAAAAACCCTTAAAAGGGCTACATCAAAAAAACAAACGTTTTCGGACTAAACAGTCCATCATCAGGTTTAAAATCTGCTAGGTTAAAATCCCTGAGCCACCAAAAATACATGGGTAAAAACCCTTTAAATTACTTATAGTTATAAAAGATTATACATCTTGTTGTTAAAAAACTGTGATGTTCATTATTAAATTAAATATGACTTCAGGTAACATACATTGCAAAAAGTTTTGAGTTCCAGAGCCGGGGAGAAAACCTCTACGCACGGAGAACAGCTGAAACAGTTTCCAGCTGTTCTCCGTGCGTAGAGGTTTTCTCCCCGGCTCTGGAACTCAAAACTTTTTGCAATGTATGTTACCTGAAGTCATATTTAATTTAATAATGAACATCACAGTTTTTTAACAACAAGATGTATAATCTTTTATAACTATAAGTAATTTAAAGGGTTTTTACCCATGTATTTTTGGTGGCTCAGGCATTTTAACCTAGCAGATTTTAAACCTGATGATGGACTGTTTAGTCCGAAAACGTTTGTTTTTTTAATGTAGCCCTTTTAAGGGTTTTTAAATAAATATACCCACTTACAAAGACTACCCTCTTTTTTTTAATATCTCTAAAGTTTATTATCAAGGAGAGAACTTTAGTCTTGACGAAGCCCTCTTTCTGCAATTAAAATCTAAATATAAAACAGGCAGCACTGTAGAAAATTTATTAATGTAATCGTAGAATAAACTATTATAAGCTTTGTAGTGAAATATTGTAGTTTTAGAAAAAATAAACTTATGATTAAAAAATAAAAATTAATACATAAAGATATTTATAATATAAAGTGTTGCGCCATCTCCCCATCAATTCTCAAACCATAAGAACACAGTCCTATTGAGATAAAGAAACCAATGCCATCAGTAAAACAGGAACTCAGCTTCATTTGGTGATCGTCGTGATATAGTAGAAAATTCTACTATAGAGGTCAGTAATATTTAATACTGGATGCTTGCACTTTGCAACTCTGGTAATTTGTAATGATTTATTATTGAAACCAACTAATGAATTAAAGCTCCAAGAAGGGGTATATTTCTTTCCAAGGACCAAATCACAAATTTAAAAATAGTAATAGAAGTGTCATCTATTATTTAAAGGACCAGTTTAAAGTTGCTGGTTCCATCTATACTAAATTATCTCAAGTTAGAAAGGTATCTAAGTAGTAAGAATATTAACAGCTGATTTAATCCCAGACTTTACATTTTATTTTACAATTAATATATGCAATCAGTTTAATTATCAACATTAGTTTCAAAATATTTGCTAAAATATTACCTCATCCTTGTTTAAAGTAAAGAAACAATTTAAACCTTATATTTTCGTTACTGATTGCGTCCTAACCTTATTTCAACATACTATAAATAAATAATACTCAATCTAAACAAATGTGGAATTAGTGAAAACTGATTAAATGTTTTTCATATTATGCTGAAGAGAATGACTGAAATAGACGTGAAACAAGGTCTTAAGTTGGTTTTATCAAAAATTGAGGAAGCATCCAACAAAAGAAGTGCTGTAAGTAATTGACACATTAAAAATGTTTCTTGTTTGGTTTTACTTTTATGTATATGTCTATGTAAGCCAGGATATCAATTTTTGGACGCATACCTTCCAATCATTTTTATATCCTTGTTTTTTGGTTAGATTCATTAAGCTGAAATCAGTTTGGCTTTGGAAGTCTGCATCTCATGTTCTCATGTATCTCATGTTCTTCAAGTTGTATCAATCATCATAGGTATGCAGATCTTGTGGATCGTCACTTTAAATAGCTCTGCATTGTTGCATCTAATCCATTTCCTCAGATCTTTAATCCAGAATATTCTTGGTCTTCCCACTTTTAGTCTGGAGTAACTATAGCCTAAGATCCCACTGCTAGATCACTACATTCATAATGTAGTTAATCAAACTAACAGTTGTACATACATTTAAAATTGGTAGGATACAGTGATAATGGGTTGTCAGTCAACAAGTGGCCAGAAATATTTTTAATTCAATTAATAGTAATTAATTATTGACAAAAACAATTGTTTTGTTCATTCTTTTATAAATAAAATATGCTGCTCCTGGCACATATATGCATGTTTTTTGTATCAAATTAAAGCTAATTTTTTTCTTAATATGTTGATATAAGTTTAAAACTTTATTATTCTAATAATAATATATTCCAATAATGGCATAACTTTGATTATTTGGTAAACCAAAAAAAATAATTAAAATGTGCTTGTTAATAAGTTCAGAGTACGATATTATATTCTGTACGGTACCAAAAACTTGTTGAGCAGCTCTGACATAATAGAGCAGTAAATAGATACTTACTTCACTTACTTGGTCCACTAGTAATAAAGTTATCAGCATTAAATGGTAAAGTGGTTTTCACATCTAGCTTTGACTTTATCTCAGACATTGTGTTGGTATGTAAAGAACATCCTGTTACTTAGTGTTCACTCATTAGTTTTCCATATCAATGTGTTCTTTATTATTAGAATGATCTAAGACCTTTTATAGTTTGAACCTCAGGTTATATTTAACAATCATTAAATCATAGATGGAATTTTTTTATACTTAATCTGCATTATTTGTAGGAATTACAAGTTTTAGAACCAAGGTTAGTAGCTGTAAGTAAAACAAAACCAGCAAACTTAATTGTAGCAGCCTATGAAGAAGGCCAAAGACATTTTGGAGAAAACTATGTCCAAGAACTAGAAGAGAAAGCCAACAATCCACTAATTTTAGAGAAATGTAAAGAAATAAAATGGCATTTAATAGGTCACCTCCAATCAAATAAAGTTAACAAAGTACTATGTCTTCCCAATTTGCATCTTATAGAAACAGTTGATTCTCAAAAGTTAGCATCCACACTTAACAAAAGCTGGCCAAAATTTGGGTCACCTGAATCAAAATTAAATATAATGATTCAGGTGAATACCAGTGGAGAAGATGGTAAGACAATAAATCACGATTTGACTATTATTAATGGTTAATAAAAGTAATAGGTTCATAGTTTCATTTACCATTCTTATACCTTGCTTCTTGTTCATCATCTTCCTTTCAGATTCAGTTTTGTTTTTTTAGTCTTCTCATATTCTTGACTTCTTTTTTATTTTGTTTCATGTCTTTGTTATTGTTTTTCTTTTCACTCATTCAACAATTACCTTGTTTCTTGATTGCAAGCAATTTGTGCATCTACCAACTCTATATTCTTACCTATAAGACTTCCAAAATTTTAAGACCATACCTGATTTTTCTAACCTATAATCTATAATGGTGTTTGCTCTGAAATAGTCATCAATATGGCTACTTATAATCAAACCGGTAACTTTTGCAAATATTTATTTTTTTAATATCAAATATGTCATTTACTTATATATTAAATATGATGTTTACTGTTTAAAAAATGTCATATATTCTTTTAAATATTTGTCATGCAGTGTAACTTCACACCTGTCAAATACTTTCGTGGTTTTATTTGAGCAACAATATCTTCTTTGAAAACCAGTCATATTTATATGTTGTTTTGACGAGGATGCAGGACTTATTGCAAACGTTTGACATCCAATAAAAGGAGATGGCTTGTCGTAATTGGACAATAATGTTCGAACAATCATTCAGTGAAATATAAGAAAATGTAGCAATGAAGTAAGACGAATGTATTGGCTCCGAATTTTCACAAAAAGGTTGAAGTGTTCTTCAAATCAACTTTTTAGAGCAGCTGGCAGCACTTGTTGTCCATGCTTCCTAGCCTTAAAGAAAAGTAGTGAATATGTTACACCAAAGCATTCTTAGGCGTTCTCCTAACATTATGTCAAATTCATCCTTGGTCCATATTCATGACAGCATTTAAGACCAGTATTTGTCTAAATTGTCATTATGAATTAGGTAAAAAGGTTAAATTAAATTACTTTTTTGTATAACCCAGTAATAAATAAAAATTTTTAATTTGTATTTTGAGAACAATTTCTGAAGTTGAAATGTCCGATTTTACAATAGGTGCATTGGTAATAATCTAATAACATGTTGTGAGTGATCAATATCGTAACTAACAAATTTATTGTTTGTAGAAAAAAGTGGAATTCTTCCAACACAAGTATCTGATGTAGCTCAATTTGTTTTAAAAGAATGTACCAATTTAGAATTAAAGGGACTAATGACTATAGGTAAAATAGGGTATGATCCTGCTGATGGGCCCAATCCTGATTTTTTACGTTTGAAGCAATGCCGTGATGATCTTTGTCAGAATTTAGGTCTCGATTGGAAAAATATTGAATTGTCTATGGGGATGTCGACTGATTATGAACAAGCGGTAAGTAGGTTTGAATACATGTTTAATTTTTGTATATTCGTTTGAATATTATATCCATATTTGTCAAGTGGAACTGTCAATATATAACCTAAATATTTGTAACTACAAATTACAAAACAATGGTTGGTAAATTGAAAGGTAAAAGGAATGAAAAAAGGAGAACTACAGTACAGCGAGCAAGAAGTGGCTACTTCCACTCATCTGTGCATAATTTCCGAATGAGGTGTTGCTGCCTTAAAAACTTGGTTGTGATTTGATTATTACGAAAATAATGTACAACTACGGTCACTGAATAGTTTACAACCCTATTTTTACATTGTAATACTGTACGAAACACAGTGGTGTTTAACCACATGGCAAATTGCTGCAGATTTGAATGTGAGCCATTTTCATAAATGGGAATATGGAAAATAAAACACAGATGGAAAATCAAGAGACTTCTTCTGGGTGCCACACTGTTAATGAACGTCACTTTGACGTAAAGCGTGCGTTTAAACGAGGTAAAACTTCAAAAAGTTGGCTGCTAGATATGTAAGGGTGTAAACTATTTAATGCCTGTAGTAATACATTAAATATTAGTATTTTAGGTAATATTTACACAAAGAATGTGGTTAAGTACAAAAGGAGTAGAAAGTTAAAATCTTTCTTCACACCGAAAAATTGTTAGTCTTGGTCGCTATGGATGTCTCATCTTCCTTGGTAGCAGTTCTCCATGGTTTTTATGTCTTGATGAAATCTCTCACCTTGCTTATCATTTGTGTCACCTAAGTTTTTAGGAAAATGGTGCAGGTGGTTGTGAAGATAGTGGAGTTTGATCCTGATATTACATCCAAGCGATTGGGAGATATTCAGCAAACAGTTTACCAGCTCAGTATAGTTTGGACTTTTGTGATTTCCTGAAAATTTTTCATAATGTCCACAAATTAAAGCCAAGCTTTTTTCTCTACCTCTTTCATTGACCTCACAAAACCCAGATCCTTTGTAAGAAGTCTGATCTGTGGTCCATCAAAGATTTTAGCTTTCCAAGTTTTTCCGTACTTATATGAGCAGCTTCCTTCCTATATAGGCGAAGCATGGTCCATTAGAATCAAGTGTCTTAGCGAATTTCTTCATTAGGTCTAGCTTAATATGGAGTGGTGGTAAGTATATTTTCTCTGGTTCAACTAAAAACTGGGCAATAATGTTCTTTTGTGCAATTACTTCTTTTGGGCAAGTTTTTTTCTCAATGGTCATCCTTTTTTAATTGTTAATCCAGTAGTTTTTTCGGTCCCTACTATCCCAAAGGCACAAGAAACAAGGATATTTTGTATAGCCGCTTTGCTGCCGAAGAAGAAAATTTAACATTTTCAAGTCTACACAAATCACCCAGATGTTCCTGGCATTTTATCTTCTGTAAAATTAAAGCTATATTAGCATATTCTTCTTTCATCACGGTTTAGTGAGCAATTGGTATTGAGCCAAACTTGTTTCTATTGTGAAGCAGAACACGTTTCAAACTGCGCTCGAAGCTATAAATAAACAAACGCCATTTATTTGCATCGTAATGTGGAAGTCCCATTTTCTCTAAGAGCTTTTTAACGTCCAAACAAAAAGTAAGGTTTTCTTCTTGGTTAAAGAACGGTAGCAGTTCCTTTTTCGCCTTGTTCTATAAGAAATAATTTTTGTGCATTGTTCCAGTAAATATTTATCATTCAATCTTGAAACCAGAAGTCCCGACGCTTTCTTCGATAAGGCTAAATCTCAAACGAGATCGCTTAGTTCTTTTTGACTAAATAGTTGTGGGTTTGCTGTTGCCCAGTCCTAATCACTGTCACTGTCTTTATTGGAGTCAGAAATGTGTTCAAAAATGTCACCTTCATAATCACAAATGTCAGGTTACTTTTGGAGTACTGGGAATTCCTCTGAGTGGGGCACTGGCTGAAGGCAAATGAGGATATGACCACTTTTGGCGATTGTTTCTATTGATCCCTGAAACACTGATCAGGCAAAAATAATAGTCATCAACGTGGTTTGTAGGTTCTCTCCTTTCCCAAACTAGGAAAATATGTGATACAACTCTTTGAACAACTCACAAAAATTGGAGGTTATGTACATTTGTAATGAATATCTAAACAGGCCTGACAACAACAAAGGCAATAATATCAGCAGTAAACACCATCAACAATACCATCTAGCAGATACTTATTGAAATAATTTTACTAACTGAGCCTAGTCATCAACAAATAGTGATTTGCGCTAATAGTGATTTTGAAGCACCTAGCATTTTATTAGGTGGAGGCTGAATGGATTTACAAGTGGTAAATGTATCATTTTAAAAGTTTAAAAATACTTTCCAAGCTGTTTTATTTCCTTATACAATAGTAAGTATGTAATGTAGCATAGTGTGACGTCTTTTTATTGCTCTAATTTATTTGTCTTTATTCTAATTTATTAAAACTCACGATAACTAATTACGAATTTATTAAAGTCTTTATTAATCCTAATTACAAATAATTTATTAACGTTTCGTTACATTTAAATATCGCGGTTCGCGAGCTTCTTATAACTGACCTCTTCAACAAAATTTCGTCTTTATATAAAGCACCGTAAGGCCGCCTAGACCTGACCTGACTCTTGTAGAAAATACTGGAATGTGACGTCATATTGGTATTATAGCCGAGGGAGACCCCATGGATGTTGACCCGCTTCGTGACAATGAACTTCCCATTCTCGAATGAACTGGAACTGGTTTGTTTTTATAGCGGCTCGGCTGATTTTCGTCAGGTAGTTATACCTAGAACATTCATGAATGAATAAAAACATATTAGTAAAATATATTTACGATTTTGGGTCAGAATTTATCGTAACATTGCCCCCCTCTTAAAAGATGGTTCCTCCTGGAACCTTGTCGGGACTGGAACTGGAGCGGCATGCTGATATCGGCAACTGGACCCTCTTTTACACCTTCCAGTTGTATAGAAATGACAAGGGACGGTTTTCTCTCCGCACCAGTAACTATGCGGATTGCAACAGACTAACACCTGGACTTCGGTGTCTTTAAAGATTTCCTCCACCATGTTTCGTATAACCCTCCAATCTAATTGGTGGCACTCTAACTTTGGCATGGCTAACTTTTGCACGTCGGACTCTAGTACGTGCTCTCTCAACTGAAGTAAGGCTTCCCATACATCTCGGTAGGTAGGTTGGTCACGGGCAGTGTCTTTTGTTACCAGGTAGAAAAGGTAACGTGATGCATCTTGAAGTTTCAAGGTTTTACCAGGAGCTGGCACTTGGCATTGAAGTTCTGCAACTCGACCAAACTTCCTTCGAAAGATGGATGCCAACCCTGGTGCATCTTTGATACTGGCCGGGATGGTAAGGGCCAGTGAATAGTCATCGGGAAGCGCGAGTAGATCTTGCCTTTCTTCAGTGGTAACACCATGTCTTGCTTTACCGGTACCTCCATAGGCACCCATGAATTCCTCAAACGTGAGGTCAGACACATCTTGGACTTGGTTTACTTCCACTTCTTCATCTACGTCGTGGTCACCCTCGAAAGACGCCAACCGGTTATGGTGTACTATCATCGGCTTTCCTCTCGGGATCTTGCTTATTCGGTAAATAACATCATTGATCTTCTCCATAATGAGGTATGGACCTTCCAAAACTGCTGCAATTTGGGAGAACAACCTTTTCGCTTTTTGGGGTTATAAAGCCAGACTTTATCGTTCTTCTTAAAACACCCCTTTTCGGCTTGTGTATCGTACCGTTTCTTCATTCGGTCACTAGCGATTTGGAGATGGGAACGGACCAACTCGTGTACATCGTCCATTCTTCTTCGCAATTCGATCACATAATCTTCACCTGCTACATCTTCTCCAGGTCGACACCCAAACTCTAGATCACAAGGTAGTCGCATCTCGCGTCCGAATAGGACTCTGGCTGGTGTCTGGCCTGTTGATTCATTAACAGCAGATCTGTAGGCCATTGTGAAGAACGGGAGATATTGGTCCCAGTCTCGCTGATGATCGGACACCATCTTTGTCAAATACTTGCCAACTGTTCTATTCATTCGTTCTACCATACCATCCGATTGCGGATGATAAGCCGTAGTTCTTGTTTTCTTCATACCTAGTCTATCACATATTCCTTGGAATAAATCGCTTTCGAAGTTCCTGCCTTGGTCACTATGGATCTCCAAAGGCACTCCAAATCGGCTGATATATTCTTGGATCAACTTATCTGCGACGGTGGCCGCCTTCTGGTCTGGAAGTGCGTAAATCTCGACCCACTTAGTGAAGTAATCCATTACTACCAACATGTACTTGCCTCCATTATCACTTTCTGGAAACGGCCCAGCAATGTCCAAAGCTATTCTTTCAAACGGGCTTCCAACATTATATTGTCTCATAGGAGCTCTCCTTTTTCGATAAGGCCCGTTACTCGTAGCACAAATAGTACATTTCTTACACCAGTCTTTTACATCATCGGAACTGTTCATCCAATAAAACCGTTCCCGAATTCGCTGAAGGGTCTTCTTCACACCAAAATGCCCTCCTGATGGACTGTCGTGTAACTGACGAAGTACTTCGGCTATTCTGCTCTTTGGAATCACCAACTGTCTTCTCTTCTCTGAACCGTCATCATTTTCCAGGACTCGTTTGAGCAAGCCATCTTCCATGATAAATGAGTCCCACTGGGCCCAATACGTCTTCACTACTGAGCCTAGGTTCGATATTTCTTGCCAAGGTGGTCGACGGTTTTCCTCTTTCCATTTTCGGATTTTCTGTATAACTGAATCTCTCTCTTGTTCTTCCCTGATCTTGGTAGGCGTCCAGTCGTCGTGAACCACCGTCGTTCTTAGCACTGCTGCTTCCTTGGATTCTGTTTTGTTGCAGTGAGAACACTCTGCTGGGCATGGCCTTCTGGAAAGAGAATCAGCGTTTCGGTGGCTAACTCCGGCCCGGTGCTCAATCTTAAAATCATATTCTTGGAGTCGCTCGATCCACCTGGCTATCTGACCCTCTGGATTCTTAAACTGCATCAACCACTTAAGGGCGGCATGGTCGGTTCGGATTAAAAACTTCCTTCCATAGAGGTATTGATAGAAGTGCTCTACTGATTTCACTACTGCCAGAAGTTCTCTTCTCGTGACGCAATAATTTCGCTCAGGTTTTGAGAGAACTTTACTAAAATATCCAAGGACTCTTTCCTGTCCTCCTTGAATCTGAGACAGCACTCCTCCAATTCCCACATTACTTGCATCTGTATCTAAGATGAACACTCCTTCTGGCAGTGGATACCCTAAAATTGGTGCTGTGATTAAATGCTTTTTTAAGGTTTCAAAGTCATTCTGGCAGTCTACATCCCAGCGGTATTCTCTTGCTTCCTCTGTAAGTCGCGTTAATGGTTTAGCGATATCTGCAAACTTCTTAATAAACCTCCGGTAGTAAGTACACAGTCCCAGAAAACTTCTCACTTGGTGTTTGTCAGTTGGTTTTGGCCATTCTTAATAGAATCGATTTTTCCCTTATCCACGGCCACTCCTTCTTTACTGACTATATGACCCAGATAATTGACTTTACCTTGAAATAGCTGGCACTTCTTGGGGTTTAACATCAATTGGGCAGCTTTAAGTCGATTAAAAACGTTTTCTAAATTCTTCAGATGGTCTTCAAATGTCTCCCCCAAGACAATTATGTCGTCTAGATAAACTAGGCATGTTTTCCAAGATAACCCTCTCAACACATTTTCCATAAGCCTCTCAAATGTCGCAGGAGCGTTACAAAGTCCAAATGGCATAACGTTGAATTGCCATAATCCAGATCCTGTGGTGAAGGCTGTCTTTTCTTTATCTACCGGGTCCATTTCTACCTGCCAGTATCCAGACTTCAAATCCAAAGTAGAAAATAATTTACTTCCAGCCAATGTGTCTAATGTGTCATCAATCCGAGGCAAAGGATAACTATCTTTCTTGGTAACGTTGTTCAGCAAACGGTAATCCACACAGAACCTCGTTGTTCCGTCTTTCTTCTTAACCAGGACTACCGAGAGACCCATGGGCTCGTAGAAGGTTCTATCACCCCGTCTTTCTTCATTTCCTGAACAATCGTTTCAGCTTCCTCTCTTTTCGCCTGTGGTAATCGTCGAGCTCTTTGACGAATTGGCTTAGCATTACCAGTATCAATTCTATGCTTAACAACGGTAGTTCTTCCCGTCTTTCCTCCTTTCGGTACGAAAATATCACGATACTGCCGAAGAAATTCCCTTAATTTCCTTTTCTCAATCTGATTCAGAGACTGTCCAGCAACTGCAACCATTTGATCAAATTTGTCGTTGGAATTATCAGACGTTGTCGTCTGACGGATTATGGATGTAACAGGTACACAAGTTCCTACTTTTGTCTCTTTCTTGATGGTCACTGGGTAGTCATTGACATTAATAAGTCTTACAGGAATTTCTTTAGCCGAAGTCACTAATTCTTTTCCAATTATGATTCCACGGCCAACTTCGTCGTCATGGTTCCAGGCTCCATCATAACAGGTGTTCCTTCGTCCACAATTCCCTGTAGCCGCGCTACTATTATCGTTTCACTTCTCGCAGGCACGACTGTATCTTCTTTAACGGCTGCTTGCATAGTGTTGTCATCATGTGGATGGAGGAATACCTCCTCGTTACCAACTTTGATTACCTTATTCTTAAAATCCAATTGGAATCCATGCGTATTCATTACGTCCATTCCTAATATAACATCCTCTTCGATGTCAGCAACTATAACAGTATGGACGAACTTTTCTGCTCCAATTCCTAATTGTACCTGGATTTCTCCATGAATGTTGGCATTTTCACCTGTAGCGGTCCGCAGTCGCAACCTCGTTGGTAACAGTTTCTTACGGCTGTTTATAACTGTCGGGCGAATAATGGTTCTTGTCGCTCCAGTATCCACCAATAACGTATGCTTTTTACCATTTATTTCTCCATCTACATATACACTATCTTCACGACATTTCAAAGAAGCTATCAGTATGAGAGGGTCTTTGGAAAAGTTCTGGGTCGAAGCTGCCCCCTGAGGCCGACCCGTTCTAGTTTTCCTGATGGTGAGTTTCTTGATTTGTGTCGTACCTAGGATGCTTACATGAACTTCGTACGTGTCCTATTTCGCCACAATTCCAGCATTTTATGGTCTTCGTTTTCTTGTATGTCATGCTTTTCATCATATTAACGAGCTGGTCGAGTTTATCTTCATCTTCTTCCTCTTTTACAGTCCTAACTTTACTGTAACCGCCAGAGGCCTGCGTAGCTGACTCGTATTCGAGGGCGGCGGATAAGACATCAACCAGCGTCTTGTGACGAGCTAATCGTAGTGTTCTTTGCATCTCATGATCACGAAGACCATCAATAAACGTTTGAACGGCCAACTTTTCCATCATGTCTTCGGGAGCTGTTGGATAAGCATATCGCACTAATCTGGCGATATCTACTTCATATTCTTGAAGAGCTTCATCTTTCTTTTGTCTTCGATTTTTGAGCTGCGACTGATATACATGCTCCAAGTGTTCGTGGCCATATCGCATATTTAACCTCTTCTTCAGTTGTTCGAAATCATCGTCTCCTCTACGGCTATGGTCTGGAGCACATCTAAGGCATCTCCTCGAAGAGCTATAGTCAGGTTTACAGCCTTTTCTTTTTCAGACCATCCATTCGCTCTTGCAGCTGATTCGAACTGTTTCATGTAGTTGTTCCATGATGATTTTCCGTCGAAAGTTGGGACTTTGACATGAACGGAACTTCCACTTCCTTCACATTTCGGCCGTGTTTCCAACTTACATTTCGTCTCCTCTTCTTTTGTCTCTGCTATAATTGGATTGTTTTCTCTCTCTGCTGTCCCTGTTTCCTCCATCTTCCTTTCCATCTCTTTTATCTTCTCTTCGAAGGCCAACATATCGGCAGCAACTTGGTTCTTTAATGAAGACATTTTATCGTCGAGAGCAGACATCTCAGAGGTGACTTTAGAGATGTTAGCAGAAACCTTGCTTTCCAGAGAAGAAATCTCGTTAGAAACTTTGCTTTCTAAAGAAGCGATGTCACAGGAAACCTTGGCTACATCACCACAGACTTTGGCTACATCTGAAGAAACTTTCGAAATATCTTCAGAAACCTTGTTCTCTAATTTCGAAATCGACGAGATGACAACAGCAACCTGCTTGTCTTCAAATATATGAGATTCCGGATCCAAACCTTCTTCTTTTAAAGCGTTCTTTAGTCGTTGGACTAACTCAGCCTTTTTTCCGGTAGAAGCTAATTCTCTGTCTTCAAGATGTCTTCTTAAATCCGTAACTGTGAGCTCATTAATTGTAGCCATATTTCACTTCTTTTTATTTCAAATTCAAATTAGATTTATTTAAAATCCCGCTTTTTTATTTGAATATTCCACTTCTGACTCACTGTTACGTCTTTTTATTGCTCTAATTTATTTGTCTTTATTCTAATTTATTAAAACTCACGATAACTAATTACGAATTTATTAAAGTCTTTATTAATCCTAATTACAAATAATTTATTAACGTTTCGTTACATTTAAATATCGCGGTTCGCGAGCTTCTTATAACTGACCTCTTCAACAAAATTTCGTCTTTATATAAAGCACCGTAAGGCCGCCTAGACCTGACCTGACTCTTGTAGAAAATACTGGAATGTGACGTCATATTGGTATTATAGCCGAGGGGAGACCCCATGGATGTTGACCCGCTTCGTGACAATGAACTTCCCATTCTCGAATGAACTGGAACTGGTTTGTTTTTATAGCGGCTCGGCTGATTTTCGTCAGGTAGTTATACCTAGAACATTCATGAATGAATAAAAACATATTAGTAAAATATATTTACGATTTTGGGTCAGAATTTATCGTAACAATAGCAAGGAAAGAAAAGAAATAAAAAATAAGGGGTAGTTAGGCTAGGAAAGAGTAATAATTATTATATATTCCAAATTGAATAAAAAACAAATAATTCGTCATAGTTAACGTATACATTTCAAATTAAACAAAGGATGAAAATTCGACCTAGTTTAGGTCGCTACGAATGTTTAAAAATTACGAAAACAGACCTTCGTTGGAAAATAACACAAATACAAAACGACATGCCAACAATAAGAATTTAGCTGAACTAGCAAGCCACACCACCGCATGATCCATGTTCTAGCACGTGGAGAGAAGGCTCGATCAGCATAAACTCGATGAGGGAGAGTTGGCAAGGGACGCCTCGGTACTGCAATTGTAATTGAGGGTACGAGTTCATAAAAAACGAAGTAAGTTGGCTAGCAGGTCAGTAGTAGGCCGGCATCCGTGAGTGCTCAATGCCAGAAGTGCTGGCGACCGGACAATAATTACGCGGCATCAGTGAGCGCGCTATTGTATTCCGACAGGACAGTAGTACCGTATAAGTGCCGGGTAGTTGGTATCTCGAAAAGGCGTATTCATTAGGTAGGGCCTAAGTACGCGAAGGTAACTAAACATATGTACTAACCCAGGGGCATATATAATAATCGTAGATTGTCCACCCTTTAATTTTCTTGCTAAGGTCTCTTCTCGTCTCCCTTCGCGTCTAAACGAACCATAATTAGTTATAACTGATATCTTGTTATCTTAGTTGTAGTATACAGTTTATTTAATAAATATTGGTATTTTCTTATTAATAACTTCCTCTTTCAATATTGGTAACCAAATCCTACTACATTCTGCCGAGGAATTTGCGACACAATTGGCCTCATTTACCATAGTTAGAGCCGCTTCTTTGATTTTTCCTTTTTTACCATCCGTTTCTTTAAAAAAAAATCAAAAGAAGCGGCTCTAATTATGCTAAATGAGGCCAATTGTGTCGCAAATTCCTTAGCAGAATGTAGTAGGAGAAAATTTGTTTAATTTACTGTTAGTATTTTGAGAACGATTTCCGAAGTGGAAATTAAAATGTCAATAAACGTATTTTTATCTTTCATTGTGGCTTATTCCCAGTTAAATATTAATTAATTTAAAATGCCACAAGAAAAGAGCTTCAGAACAATATATTCTTCATTATCTCAAACATTAAAACTACTAATTTCGGAATGTGGTATGTCGATAAAATTAGAGCTGATACAAAAAAACGGAATCCATATTTGGATTTATCGCTCCTAACATAGTAAAAATCAGCTTAAAGATTCACGGCACCAAAACAAAAATTTTTTCTGTATGCCTGTGATCCGAGCTATAAATATCTTCATCACTGTTTGCTGCGTCCTCACTCAATTAAGGTATGATTTGATCAAAAACAGCAAGTAAAGATTCTGTTGACACAAAGGTATTTCATTGACATTTCTTGAACTGCTGTGCAGGTCTTACCACACTCTTGTATATGTTTTCTTTCGACTCTTCCTCGGTTTTTCGATCCCTGAGTACCCCGCTCATTCGCGTCCAGTTAAAATAACCAGCTGGCATCCTGTGGGCAATTTCTCGATCTAGTTTCCCATTTTCCGTTTTGTAAGAACCAATGTATTTAAATTCTATTCTCCTATAGTGTATTTTTATGTATGAGAGAGTAATAAAACAATAAATTATGTATGCAAATTCCTAAACTGTTGATACGGGTGACTCAATGAAAAACAGATATTTGTCAACAAGTTTACAGAAGTATATAGGAAAACAATTTTAAATTGAGTATGACCACCAGGTATAAAGGTTGGAGCAGAATAGAATACAATAGTTGTGAGGGTTACTAATCCCTAAATAAGGTTGCCAGTGTCGGAGTGATGGAGGTTAACAGGTACTAATGAATTTGCAAGAAATGTAAGATGTTTATTTTATTGGTTATATATAACCAATAAAAGTTTAATAAGTACCTACCTATTTGCAAAATAAAGTTTAATTCTTTAGATAAAATAAAACGTTTTATTTTATCTGAAATGAGTGCATTCCACGAAGGAAGGGTTTCAACAATCAAACATTTAATTCTTTAATTCCAGGAATCTACGACAGTAATTGACTAGATAATTACCTTCTAAACTTATTCCACAGAAAATGTGATAGTGGGTTTTTCCATTTTGTAGGAAGGTCCAAGTGGCGTATTCAAAATTCTTAACAGTTCACTAAAAGTAGGTACTTCAGTTGCAAGGTGCAGTTTATTGTGTATACTAGTGTTATGGAAAATTTGGAAGTGCCGTGTAAACGCCGAAAAATTGGTCCTTTAACAGTTAATGAAAAAACATTAATATTTAATTGTTTTAAATCATTTACAGACAAACGTTTATGTGAAAGTGTTGATGAGACCGTTGAGTTAGTTAGCAGTACACTTGGTGTTGGGAAATCTACGATTTACAGAGTTATTAAAGAAGAGAAATGTGGTAGTTTTCAAATGCCACGTAATGCTCCAGGGAAACCAAAATTTCAAATAGAATATCATTTTAAAGAAACTTTTAAAAGAAATAGGCTTCCGCTGGAAGAAGAATCCCAGAAAGTCTATTTTTATTAGAAAGAAGCGATATTGTAATATGGAGAAGACATTTTCTAAGAACCATAAAGGAAATGAGAACCAAAAAAGAAAAATATTTTATCTTGATGAAACATGGATCAACGAGGGTCATACACCAAATAAATTTTGGCAGGATGAAACTGTTACAAGTCAAAGGCACGCTTTTGTAAATAACTTATCTACTGGTTTAAACCCACCATCAGCAAAGGGACGCAGGCTGATAATACTACACATTGGCAGTTCAGACGGTTTTGTTGAAGGTGGTTTATTAACTTTTGAATCAACTCGTACCGGTGACTACCATGAAGACATGAACGCTGATGTCTTTCAAGAATGGTTCGAACAAATGATAGATCTTCCTAAGAACTGTGTAATAGTAATGGATAATGCAAGTTATCACTCCAGACTTATAGAAGGACTGCCCACAACCAAGTGGTTAAAAAAAGACTTGCAGAATTGGCTGAGTTCAAAAAATATTACGTACCATCCCGAATCTATAAGAAAGGAACTTTATTCGTTCTGTGCCCTTCATAAAGAAAAATTTTAAAAATACGAAATTGATGAAATTGCCAAAACTCGTGGAATGACAGTACTTAGATCCCCACCATATCATTGTGAATTAAACCCGATTGAACTGGTATGGGCACAGATAAAGAGTGAAGTTTCAAGAAAAAATACCACTTTTAAAATTCATGATGTTAAACAGTTGTTTTTGGAGGCCGTAAATAAAAATGTAAAACCTGAAAACTGGGAAAAGGCAGTAAATCACACTATTAAAGAAGAGGAAAAAATGTGGAAGCTGGACAATATTACTGATAAAATGATCGAGCCAGTTATTATAAATCTTGGTTCTGAAAGTTCATCTTCTGAATCTGATTTGAATTTGTAACAAGTAGCTGTAAGTTTTATATTAATATTTTTATTCATCTATTTAACATACCTTAGACGGTTTTAAAAACTCTTTTTCTCTTTTGTAATTTTTAAAAATTAAAGAAAATGTGAATTTTTTAAAACCCTTTTTAATGTAGGCCAGTCAGTTCTAATATAGTGTGTGATAAAAGAGGTCACTTTTGTTTACATACACATAACACTTTATAACACTGAAATAATTCATTTATTTTTTACAATTATTCAAAGTAACTTTTCAATTAATCTTGAGCACGCCCATGGAGTGGTCGGAGGTACCAGTTAAAATTATGCTAATTACTCTCTCGTTCATAAAAATAAACTATAGTTTTTCTCAAGCAATTCGATGTCCCCAATCATTTCTGTTCTTCCCATATACTCCGTTTTAGAATTGCTAACTTTAAGTCCTCGTTTTTCAATAACACTTCTCCAATCCTCCAACATTTCTGTCTTTGATAAAATGAAAAAGTAGGTCGTTTAATAGACATCGAAATCCAAATTTACTAGTATATTAAACAGAATTTGATGCACTTACAGTTTTATTTTAATTGTTTCTTGAATAACTCGTTGCAGCACTTAACTTTTCACTAGGTTCAATTAATTTATTACACTGGCAACCTTCTTCTTCTTCTTCAGATGCAAATCCACTAATGGATGTTAGCGATCACATTTTCCATTAATTATCTATTTCTTGCAATATGTATCAGAGATTGTATGTCGTTAATCCCTGTCCATTGCCTTATGTTTCGGTGCCAGGACATTTTCTTGCGTCCCATTCCTCTCTTGCCTTCAATTTTACCCTCGATTATTAGTTGAAGGAATTGGTATTTTTCATTTCGCATGATGTGACCTAGATACGCCGTTTTCCTTTTCTTGATGGTTTCGAAAAGTTGGCGTTCTTGGTTTATTCTTTTAAGGACATCTATATTCTAATCTGTTTATATCCCTCGTTTTTAGTATCCAACCCTCTACGTCATATAGCAGCACTGACCACACGTAGCACTTAGTAAACGTAAGTAAATGGACTTAGTAAGTGCCAACCTTCTAAATTATATATTTAAGCAAGGAGCACTATACTACACATCATCATGGCATTACGATTTTCCCTTGCAAAACATGATATTTGTAAGTAAAACGAGAAAATGCTTCTAACACGATGTGTGATAGCCTCCTTTTTCATTCAGACTTACTGGTAATTTCAATTTCACACTTTTAGTGTAATGTTTATGGAATAAAAGTAACCATTTTGTTATCACTTTTATTACAAATCATATAATATAACGATCTATAATCTATTAATATAAATATATATTGGTTAAGTCTTCTAATCTTCTAAGACCCATCGTACCACAGAACGCTTCAACTTAGCCAACTTGTTGTACTTTTTCGCACGTATGTTATCCTGACCACCTGGCAGGTATAAAATCCCACTAAAATGACCTGCTTTTAATGTGTTTTTAAACGAAGTCTAAGATAGATTTCATTTTGAAATACCAACATTCATAGTCATCTCAAATCTATCAACAAGTAGAAATAACTCTATGAATTAGTATGAGACTGGCAACAGTAACTTAAAAAAACTTGTAAGAACCAGCGTTTTGTAGTTTCATAAGTTTCAAATCTTTTACAATTTGTGTGAAATAGTTAATAGAAGTAAATAACCAAATTTGTTTTCCAGGTTGAAATGGGTAGTACAAATGTGCGAGTTGGATCGTCGATATTTGGTTATAGAGCACCTAAGCATTCTTAGAATCTGTGAAATTTTGGATGTGTTATAACTTGTATTGAAAATAAATGCTGTTGATTTAAATTTTGATGTTGGTTTGCTTATTTCTTTACTAAATTGACGAAGACTAGTCAAGAGTGTAATTTTTTTTGTAAATTAACCACTGAATGTTTTATTTAATGGTCACAATAACATTACAATACGCATTTTTATGTGAAATCTTTCAATATGCTTTTAATATGGGAGCAAAGGAAAAACTAAAATTTCAGTTACTTCTCAGAACCTATCAGTAACAAGGTTGCTGTAGAATGGAAAATAACTGATTAGTTTAAAGGGGTAAATAATTTGGCAGAAGTAATACAAAAAGAAATAAAATTAATAGAGTTGCTGGATGTTTTAATCACACAAAATAGAAAAGCAAATTTTTCACAGCAGATATAAAAGCAAAAACTTCGAAACTATCACTACTTCAGTGTCAACCCCAGCATAACGAAACTTACTCCAAGGTACGTAATAATAAAGTGCATGCCTGTACTAAGAATATAAAATACAGTCGACACTTGAGACCTCTATTTGCAAAATAACCTCCACCCTGGCAAAGTTGCCGTAAATCGTAATTTTTTACCCTGAATATATTTGTAAAACCTGGAACCACAAAATTCGTTATCCATAAACTTTGATCACTCAAAATTAGATTTTCGTTGTTAATTTCTTGGCTGTTATTAAAATACTCTTATAGTTAAAGTGGCGGTCTTAGCTTGTGTGGAGGAGGAGCTCTGAACTGAGTAGGGGTTCTTCTGTATTTCACGGAAGACAGACTGGGCGGGGGATGTCCTCGACACGGCACGTCCCGTATGGCTGATAGGGAAAGTTCCTGCAGATATGCAGGACAGGTACGAATAAGGCATTACCAAATAAGTACCCGCGGATCAACTGAGGATATGACATTAGGCAGCAGTAATGTTATTACTGGATTAAGGCTATGGGAAGAAAAAATTCTGTAGGCTTAATTCCAGATACTCACAGGCGTCACTCACATTATGAGTTAAACGGCTGTGATGCTACGACAACAGCAACGGCTGCAAACAGCGCTCATACATAGATTTTAGATAGTTAGGCGGCCAAAAGTCATTTTTTAAAAGTCGAAATAACGGTAAGCTATCAACCGTTTCGGTGAGTCAACAGTTCCACCTACAATATAGTATCCCCTCCACCTACGAACGAAGCGCCGGAGCTGGCCTACTGTCATTCGAATTTGACAGTGAACAAGTTTGTACAATACGTGTTAGTTTTCGACGCTCTCCTAAACTTATAACTTTCTTAAGTGCATTATTCATTTCAACCTTATTGTTTCGTTTTAATTGTAATGGATTGCGATAATACAGGTAAAAACTATTGTTTTTGAAAACATAATAACTCAGTTCACATTATCTATCATTAATTTTGAACACGACAAACATCACCTTGTTCATAATGTATTTTTATACATTAATTTATATTCAATAACTGTTTTAACGTACTTCTTAGTCCGTCCCTGTCATAATTTTTATTATAATAAATACTTGACATATGTCATTAAGTAATTCTATAAAAAAACAGCCGTGCAAATTCGCGCTTTTTTAAGTTAGGCAGGCCTCTTTGAAATGCTCTATGTCAAATATTTCAAAATATTGAGTTTGCGTTATTTTGTATTAAACTCGTTTTTCATTTGTTTCAGGTCTACCTACTGCATCGGGTACTAAAGTAGTGACTCGTCAATATATATTTGACCAATTACAAAGTCAAAATTTACCAACATTAAATGAAAAACTTGACTATTGTGAGAATTTTCTCCTAATGCGTTATGGGCAAAACCAAGAGGCTAAAGATGTCTTCAAACAAAAATTTTCTAATATAAAATCACAAACTAAGCAACGATGGGCAAAATCAAATAAACACCTGAAAATGAATTTTCCTGAAAAAAAGCCAATTGTGGTTAGAGGGAACATTCGAAATTCCTATTGAAACAGTCTTCGCTCAAGGTCGACCACCCAAGTCTTTTGGGGAATTAAGTGAGCGTAGTAAACGAAGGAAGACGGAAGAAATAAGAGCCTCCGTAGGTAATGAAGTTATTGTCCACGCTGCTAAATCTATGTTGCAGACAACAGGACATAGGACCGCCTCAAAATTGCTTAAAGAGATTACCAACTCACCAACACGGGCCAGGAAATATAGAAAAGCCTACAGTAAACTTTGCGACAAGGATGAGCTACCTCCATTGACGTCTCTGCAAGCACTCAAGATGTTAGTTGAAGCTGATCTATCAAGACGGCAGTATGAGATAGTAAGAGCAACAAATCCAAAACATTTCCCTTGCTATGATCTTGTTTTGAAAGCTAAACAAAAGTGCTATCCGCCGAAAGAATCCCTAAAAATTACGTCTAGCTGCGCAGAGAGCAACCTACAGTGCCTAAAGGATCTAACCGTGACACGATTATCAAAATACCTAGAAGATGTACTAATTCGACGATTGAACTTTTATTACCTGCTGACCCAAACAAAGAGTCAGTGGAAACATCTGAACCGGAAGATAATGATTATTAATTTATTTTTCTTTATTGGTAATTCGAGTTTTCATTCATTTGTATTTTGTAACTATTACTGTTTTTTATAACATGACAAATATATTTGTTGTAAAAAATATTTTTTTTCTTTACTACAAATTTTTCTTTAATTTAGGTGAACGTAGAACCAAAATTACCCCAAAAATAATTTTGGCCGCCTAAATCTTTGAAATCTATGTATGTGCAGCGTCTGTTCCCAGAGTGGGCGGCTGAAAGAAAAGAACATAGTACAAGACGTTACTGTCATAAACATGATTTCCGTAGGAAGTGATCACAGAATTGTTAGAGCCAAATCAAAATTAACGCCACAACAGACAGACAAAAATTTAAACCATCTAAAAAGAGATAGATACAGAACGCAAAGAGCAATACATAAACCAGCTAAAAAGAAGTGACATATCACAGCTGAAGGGTTTGCAAGTAGACGAATTAAACGATACAATAACAACAGAACTACCAGAAGCAGGCCTGAAGATTGCTAATAAACAAAAGCGAAAACAACAAAAAATTAGCGCTAAACAGTAATGAAAAATTGTGAACTCCTCCTCGACACAATAAAAAAAAGAACACTTCAATTACTTCTTTGAGACTTCTTGGAAACAAATTCATATCAGGTGGAGACTACAACTGCAAACATCATCATCCTCATCTTTAGCTCGACAATCCTCTGTGGATTCTGGCCTGCTCTACGATTCGGTCTACCATTCTGTTCGGTTTCTAGTAACGTGTTGCCATCTTTTGATCTCTAGTAGCCCTAAGTCAGCCTCAACTCTATCTAACCTCCTATTTCGCAGTCGGCTTCTGCTTCTTTCTACAGGTGTTCCTGGCATTAGCTTTTTAGCAATCATATTGTCAGGCATTCGTATTGTGTGTCCAGCCCATCTACGAGATCTGGTTCATTAAAGAATTGGTATAATTCGAAATTATATCTTTTGCCCACTGCCGTTGATTGTTGATAGCTTCAAATATTTTGCGTCAACGCAAATCAAATTTTCAACAAAACACTTCTCAGTGACTTATTATTAAAAATATAGAAACGGATAGTTTTGGTACTAAATAATTGTCACTATTAACAGGTACATGGCTATTATGAAAAACACTATCATCTTAGGCTCGAATATTTCCAGAAGTCTTCCATACTTCTGCAGAGTCCATGTTTTCTTTGTATATTTCTAGAGTGGAATTGTTTTTGGAGTTCGTAGTATGCCTATTTGTCTTTTTATTTCTTCGCATGATTTGTTGGTAGTAATCACTAGAGAACCAAGCTATGTGAAGCTGTTAACACGTTCAAAGATATGACTCCCAAAAGCTTTTTCCCGTTCCTTATTTGCCCTAGGATCCTTAGTAACCAACATGTACTTGGTTTTGTCTTCGTTGATGACTAGACCGACCTGTTTCGCCGCCGTTTCCAATTCTAGGAAATATTGCTCAATATCTCGCTTTTTACGCCCTATTATGTGATCTGTCTAATTGAATGAATCTGGTCAATTGTTGATTTTTCCGGAGTAAATCCGGCCTAGCATTTTCCAGCTATGCCAACTGTGTAAACTTGTAGCCTTTCGTAGAGAATATTTGCTAGTATTTTGTAAGCAGTTGTTAACAGGGTTATACCTCTGTAGTTGTCACACTGGAGTTGACCGCTTTTTTTATGTAACGGGCATAAACCTTGAAACCATTCACAGGTCATGGTCTCATTTTGCTAGACAATAAGTAAAAGTTTATGCAGTGCTTCTAGCACTGCATAAACGCAGGCAACATTTATAGCAAAGGCGTTGCCACCATTCTTGTACAGCTCACTACAAATTTGATCAGTTCCTGGTGCTTTATTATTTTTAAGCTTTTTAATGGCTTCGGCAACTTCTTCAGTAGTAGGTGGTCTTTCGTTTGGGTTGAATAAATTCCAATCATTTCTATCTGCTACCGTATTATCTGCTTCTTCGATATAATGGCCGTTCCTTATTCGATACAATGGACGTATATATTTCCTTTTCCATCGCTACAGCCCCTATTCTTGACTTTAACTCTTTACTCATTTTATTTACATTTCTGTAGAACTTTCGAGTTTCGTTTTCATTTCTTAGCCATTATGATTTCTGCTTTTTCTTCAAATTGTCTTTTTTTCTATGTAATCTTTTTTCTTTCCTTCTTAGGATCCGGTATTTCTCCTTTGGTCTCTTTGTTGTCTCTCTTTGTGTATCTAGCTTGATTTGTCTATTTGAGGTATGCTCTACTCTTTTTGTTATCTGTTACTTCTTGGCACTCCTCGTCAAACCATTAGTTTTGTTTAACTGGTTTGGTTTTCCCCAATATTTCCGATAACTTCTGTTATGTTTCTACATTTTGTCCACAGTTCTTCATATTTTCCCCCCTTCCAGTCTCTCTATTTTCTCATCCATTTTTCTCCTATACTCTCTCGCAACGGTTTCAATGCGGAGATTATAAAAATTAATTCTGTCTTGTTTTATATGTTTATGCTTCTTTAGGATTGATATTCGTTCTCTGATTTTTGCCACTACAAGAAAGTGGTCACTATCTATGTTTAGATCTTGACAGCTTCTGACATCTATGAAGTCGGAAGAATGCCTTGCATCTAATAGGATGTGATCTATCTGGTTAACGGTTTCGTTGTCAAGTGATTTCCATGTTCCGTTGTGTATCATTTTATGGGTGAATCTTGTTCCTCCTTCTTCTTCTTATGGTGCCCTATCCAATTAGTGGATGTTGGCGACAATTCTGGCATACTCCTCTCGAACTTGTGTGGCTCTAAAAAGTGCATGGGCATCGAGGTTTGTCCAATCCCTTATGTTTTTAAGCCATGAGTATTTCCTTCTTCCGATGCCTCGTTTTCCTTCTATCTTCCCTTCCATAATAAGCTTTAAGAACTGGTACTTGGAATTTCGAAATATATGACCCAGATAAGCAGTTTTTCTTCTTTTTATTATTGGCAGCAATTCTCGTTCTCTGCCCATTCGATTTAATACTTCGACATTAGTTGTGTGATCTGTCCAGGGAATTTTAAGTAGTCTTCTAAATACCCACATTTCAAAGTCCTCCAATCGGTTCATCACATTGGCCTTTATGGTCCAGGTTTCTACACCATATAGCAGTATGGAGTAAAGTAACATTTTACAAATCGATATCGAAGCGTTAAGTTGAGGCTGCTGTTACTTGCTTAGCAAGGTTCTCATTAGTAAATGCAGTTCTGACTTGCTCAATCCTGCTATGTCTGGATCTAGATTTTCAGTTATCCAACTACCGATATATCTGAACTTGGGGACTTTTTGGATGTTCTTGTTGTTTACTCTTATATTTTATTGCATATTTCGTGTTCTACTAACCACCATTACCTTCGTCTTGTCTATATTAATCTTTAACCCCAGTCGTTCTCCTTCGGTGTTCATTTTATCTATTAGTCGTTGTAGCGCTTCTTGGCTATCAGCTATTATGACTGTATCATCAGCATAGCGAAGATTACTAATAGTCTGTCCATTGATTTTGATTCCATCTTCAGTGTCACTTAAGGCTTTATCGAAAATCGTTTAAGAGTAAAAATTAAAAAGACGGGGTGACAAAACACAACCCTGCCGTACACCTTTTTCAATTGAGCAATATGATGTAGATTCCAGTCCTACTCTCACAGATGCCACTTGGTTCATATAAAGGTTCTTTATGATTTAAGGTCATTCTCATCTATCGAACGTCATTCCCATCAACCTCCTACTATCATGTTTTTGGTGCTTGCAAAGTTAATTAGTCGCAACCCGGTATCATTTGACTATTCATGTAAACTCTCACATCATATAGTTGGCTGGAAAAGAATTTTCCTTTAAGACGTAGATAACATTCTGTTGTTTATGGGTTTAAAGTTAAGGACTAATTGCTTTACTTTTTTACTGGCTAGAAAACCACTGCCAAACTCGATCGGGTGTTATGTCCGCTGTAGTATATATTATAGTCTTTTCTCTCGATGATTCAGTTCTTGAGTTAGCAACTTCAGAGCGCCTGGGGCATAAAGGGTTCGTACGTTTCATGTGCAGATCCGTAAATCGTTTGATAGGCCGTCGTGAATTAAACAGTCCGGCTATTTTTCTTTGTGCTTTTTATAACGTGCGTTTTTATGCGTTTACAACTGCACTGTATGAATCGCGCCCCATAGCCCCTAAAGGAAGATAATTAGTCAGCATTATACAAGAACAGAAGTACTTCTTCCTCTCAACACCGACATACTGGTCAACAGATCCCAACAAAACTCCTTATTTATTGGATCTTTTCGTTACCAATGGTATCTCGTCCAAATTCATGGCAGACGTGCCAAGTTAGGATCTATCATCCAACCACTAGCCCATCATTGCAATAATTAGCTGCTTTGTAATAAACAGAATACCGACTCCTAGACTTCATAACAGAAAAAACAGACTGGTAGAAATTCCGTACCGAAATTACAGAAAAGATTAATTTGCAAGTATGTCTCAAAACCCCAAGTGAAATAGATGCAGCGATAACCACACTGAAGAATACTCTAAAAGCGGTAGCTAACCCCGCCACACCAGTATTAAATACAAAAAAACAAGACGTGGAACCAGCCGAAATTAAAAAAAAAGATTGCAGAAAAAGCATAGCCATGCAAATAAAACTAAATTAAACGGAATAACCAACTAACTAAAAGCTAAAATAAAGTTGCTCGAAAAATAAATATCATTCACGGATTATCTTGTTAGTCTCAACCGATATAACAACTCTTATCTGAAAATCTATCCGACACTATCCACATCAAAGAAACCTAAAAGTCAAGTACCTCCAATCCGCAACGAAATAGATCACACGCGCCGTGGGCCAGAAAAAATGAAGAAAAAGGTCGACTATTTGCAAAGCATCTTGCCACAGTATTCATGCCTAACAACCAGATGATGAATTAACAAGGGACTTATCCCAAATTCTCATAAATATTCCATCCATAAAAATGTTATCATTTAAACAAGTAGGTACAAGAAGAAATTAAGTACTTAAATCTTCCAAAAGCACCAGGTGTGGACGAAGTAACTCTCAAAAAGGCTAAAGGAATTGCCAAGTGAGGCCTTTTTCCTATTTTTGTCATGGCCTTTGTTGCTGCCTATAGGTAATACTTTTGTCTTTAATTATTTCTAACACTATTCAATGTTTAGGTTGATGTGTTTACCAGTGTCTGAATTCTTTATTTTTTGTGAAGTGAAGAAAACAAGAAATCAAATTAAAGTAGAGGACGATGCTGAAGCAGTAAAGAACTTCACATATCTAGTCGAATTAAATAGAAATTAAAAAAAAATGAAGGGCAACAAAAACTATTTTTGGCTTTCTGACATATTCTACTCCAAAATCGAACATTGGAAATCAAAGATTAGATAATGTCTATAAAACCATTATTCGACCAATAGTTTGTTTTGGATGTGTTACATGGGCGATGGTAGACAAAAAAGAAATTATAAATTGTCAAAAGAAAAAGTTTAAGACATTTTTATATAATCATGAACTTTACTTACTGGTCAAAGAAACACATATCTCAAACTTAGCATTACAGAGACTTCGATGAGCTGGTCATGTAGTAATGATGGAAGATGACAGATCGCCAAAAAAAGCAGTGGATGACAAAATTCATGGTAGAAGATCAAAAGCTAGGCGATTTAAAAGATTGGAGAAGTGGCACAATTTGCTGCACGTCAGAACTTGAGGGTAGAATATATAATATATACCGTATGAGGGGGTATATACTCTGCTTGGGTGAGCCACGGGGAACCGACCATATTGGAGTCAAAAATTAAAAGAGGCCAAGTTTTGATAGGGCTGTAGCGTCATTGGAGAGATAAAATAAATTAATGATTATTTTTAACAAATTCATCGAGTTATAATCCAGTTAAATTCGTCGGAATCTAACTGGATTATAACTCGATAAACAAATAATATTAAACTCTCGGTTTTGCTTGTGCCATCTGTTGTAGAAATACCGCAATTATATTATTGATTCTAGTACAGCCTTTGACAACAGGCAAAGTTTAAAGATCTGCCGTAAGGAGGCTCCACAGTTAATATACCTATGTAAACTGTTTTAACATTAATTTCGAGTTTACTGTAAAAAATGATCCATTTATTTATTTCATAATCCAATTATGCATGTAAAATGATTAAAAAAAATTATTTTAAGAAGCGTAAGTTTATTTTTCGTGACAGGGGCTTATTAAAAATATAAAATTTATTTAGCATTTTTAATTTAGTCAATTGAATATATCTTTTTTAAGACTTTTTTCAGAGGTGTAGAATTAATAGTCTTTTCCTTAATCTTCTTCTTCTTCTTTTTATATAGATATGACTCTGTTTTTCAATGTGCTTCCAGTAAGTTGTCATTCCATTGTTTTCGTGGTCTTCCTAGTGATCGTCTTCCTATTGGGGAACCGTCTCTTGCCGTCTTTACTACTCTACCTATTTGCTGTCATTCGGCTTATATAATCGTTCCATTCTACTCTTCTATTTCTTACCCAGTTTTTGATGTTCTCCACCTTGCATCTATGTCGTATATCTGTACTTTTAGCTTTGTCCCATAGTGTCTTACCATTAATTTTTCTAAGTGTTTTTATCTCTGCTGTTTCTAACATCCTTTTTGCCCTGTCTGTGTCAGGTCTTGTTTCTGCCGCGTATGTCATTATTGGTCTGATGACTGTTTTGTAAATTCTGCCTTTCGTTTCTTTCCCGATATTTTTATTTCTCCATACTGTTTTATTTAGTCCTTCGGCTCTGTTTGCTCTATTCACTTGATCTTCCACTTCGGTTTTGAGCTTTCCGTAGCTAGATAATGTGATGCCTAGATATTTAAACTCCATCACTTGTTCTATTATCTGACCTTCCAGCTCCAATTTATATCTTAGTAAATTTGCTGTTGTAACCATGCATTTTGTCTTTTTTTGGTAAATAAACATGTTAAATTTTCTGGCGGTTATATTAAATTGGTGCAGCATACGTTGTAAATCATCTTCACTTTGAGGGAGTAGTAGTATTGCGTCGTCTGCATAGCAGATTTTAAGTTGTTTTTCTCCCATTTGGTATCCTTTTTTAGTTCTTACGTTTTTTATTATTTCATCCATAATCAGGTTGAACAATAGAGGACTCAGGGAATGTCTTTGCCTTGTCCTATTGGCAGCTTCAATAGGGTCGGTTAGTTCTTCTTCTACTTTTACTTTTACTGTGTTGTTTTGGTAGATATTTTCGATCGTTTTGATTATTCCTCTTGCAAAATGCAAAATGCAAGAGAAATACCTCTAGGAATAATCAAAACGCAACGCGGTCAAATGCCTTTGTAAGGTCCACGAAACATAGATATGCCGGTTTGTTGTATTGTAATGATTTCTGTTGCCTCATTATAAATATAGCGTCGGTGCATGATCTTCCCGACCTAAAACTTTGTTGTTCGTCTGTTAGTGTTATAATTTCATGCAATTTATTTTTTATCACTTTGGTTGTTAATTTTAGTGTCGTCTTTAATAAATTAATTCCTCTGTAATTTTCCGGGTCCGATTTGTCTCCCTTTTTGAAGACAAGTATTAAGATGCTTGATCTCCATTCCTGAGGAATTCTGTTTTGTTCTATTACTTTTTGGATTAGTTTTAATAGTTGTTTGGTGAGATCTGATCCTACGTACTTTAGGAGTTCGTTCGGTATACTGTCCTCTCCTGGTGATTTTCAATTTTTGAATTTCCTTAATGCTTCCTTTATCTCTTCCTCCTCAATATTTATTTCTTCGTTTGTTTTCACCTCTGGTGTTGGTGATTCATCATCGTCACCTTTAGCAAACAGGGAGTAACATCAAACAGTAGTCTACCCATGTTTCCTTCTGAACGTGTTTCGTTTTTATTAGCTCGTTCATCTCTTTTCTTTGTCCTCTGATTATACTCCATATTTCTTTTTGTGTTCTGTAGAAATCGTGATCCATCTGTTTTGAGAAACGCTGCCAGTGTTCCTTTTTTATTTGTCTAACTAAAGTATTCGTTTCATTTCTGATTCGTTTATAGTGGTTGTATGCCTGTTATGTTTGTTGTGTTCTGCATTCTAAAAAGGCTTTTTCTTTTTTTTCACATTTTGTCTTCACTTCCTGTCTAAATCATGGTGTTTTCTTTTTTGATGTTATAAGTGATTCTGTTCCGCCACTCTCTTGGGTAGGACGTATTTCAGGATTATTTTTATTTTACATAATCTATGGTCGCTACCTACATCTACTGAGTTGAGGCATCTTACGTGGATTATTTTTTATGGATGTATATCTCTGTTGGTTATAATATAATCTATCATAGATCTTTGTCTACGGGTGTTATTAAATGTATATTTGTGTTTTCCTTTGTTGTCAAAAAATCTGTTGTTTATTCTTAGTCCGTCAATCGTGCAGAAGTTGATCATCAGTTCTCCATTTTCGTTTTTAACGTTCTCGTTATGCCTTTGTTTGAGGATTATAGTAAGGATATAAGGTATATGAGTCCGCTAGATGCAAAACTTTGCATTTACTGTATAAGTCAAACTGAGTTATTTGCAAAAAACTGATAAATTTTGCAAAAAACCTTAGACATAATAAATGGCACTTTTTTGTGATAGATAAATGCTTTATTAGGTAAAATATAATGATTTTTTTTCTTAGAATAGTTATTGGGTTTGCTAGAAAAGGAAGAAAAATTTGAAAATACCGAGTTTTGCAAGTGAACTATGTAAATACAGATTTATGCAACTAACATTTGCAAATACATGATAATAGTGAACCATTAACGATATTAGTGGTTGTTATATTAGTCTGTTTTCTAAACCTAGTGTGTTAGGAATAAGGAAGAAAGCATGTGGAAGTAAACTTTTAGTGAAGTTTATTTTTATCCAAAGTACAAAAGGTATTACAAATTACAATATGTATATATTTATATTAATTCCTAAACTCTAAGTTCCTCTGGGTCCTCATCATCAATATGATCATTTTCTGCAGCACTCTCGTTATTATTTGCTTGTACGCCAGTATCTATAATTTTATAAAATTTGAGATCCGGCTGGTCTCTCCAATTTTCACCAAAATGGTTTCTAAGGAGAGTGCCTATGGACGATTTATCTCCTTTCAATGAACATCCAATCTGTTGTAACTTTGGTTTCAATAAAGAAATCTTTTTCCTTTTCGTATTATATACTTGCTGAACCCTATGTCAGAACGATAAAATATTTCCCCCCTTACCGTAGCCATATAATCTTTTTCCTTAGAAAATATAAATCGTTTCGTTGCATTACATTTAAAATGCCACTGGGAAGGTTTTTTAACAACAACGTCACTCGTCTTTCTCCAGTCTGATATCTGCCAGTCTTTACCAAGTCTCAGCACCTTTGAGTGTTTTCCAATTATGTCTTTATATTCTTTTCTGTTTATTACAACGTTCTTCTTTTTTATCTCCCTTTCTATCATACCGAAAATTATATCTGGTGGCAAACAGGAATGACCAACAACAGCAAACGTAAACTCCACTTCCTTGATGTGACTAGGTGCTTCATAAACCAACCAGTAGATTATCATAGACATCATCGTGCTATTTTTGTTCTGTCCACCACATCCATCTGCAAATAGGTGAACTTTTTCGATTTGATTTTTAAAGTTGAATTTTATGAGAGTATCATGTACAGCAGAGGCAACAGCATTTGAATCTTTTGGATGTTCAAACTCCAGCCTCACATATGACGTCACATTTGCAGAAGAAAGATGGGATTTCGAATTTCCAGCCACGGTGGTGAAATTATAAAAATTTATTTGCTGTGAGAAATAAGCCGCTTGGTCGGGAAGCTTTGGCAAAGAAAAATTTTTTTGACAATCAAAAGAAAATATTTGTATGTTATGATTTGATTCATTTTTTAACAAAGAATAAAAGGCTTTAGCTCTAAACGTATGAACTCTCTGCTCTGTTATAACCTTTAACTTTTCTTCTTCTGAATATTCTTTTCTCAAAATTTCCTTCGCTCTGAGACACGCAGAACAAGCATCTACTAAGGGAGTGCCGAATGATATGTTGTAGTGTTCATTAACGTATGTTCGGAAATATGATAACTTTACGGAATGATGTGGATGACGTTGACAATACATTCTGTAAAGCTTTGTAAAATTCAGATCACATGGTAAATACAATCTAGTCGATCGTCCTCTATTATAATGACTCTCTGCACCGTAATTGACATGTGCACATGAGACGTGTCATGTGACTCAAACAATGTAAGCGATTGGCCAATTGCAATTACACAGTTATGCAATTGGCATAGGCTGACAAATACAGAGTTTTGCGTCTGACTCAAGATTTCTAATGCCTTTTTCTTAGTAAATACCTTACTTTGCTGCTGAATTTCTTCATCAGCAGATAGCTATAACATGTGACAAATAACTGTCAGCTAAAACTCAATTTTGCAAATACAGAGTTTTGCATCTAGCGGACTCATATATAAGGTAGAATTATAGTAAGGGTATAAATAAAAAAATTCAAAACATTTCCAAAATTTCAAAAAACCGGCCAGAAAAGGTCATAAAACGTTTGAATAATGAAAATAAAGTAAATTGCAAATGTAACACAAAAATATAAACTACCTAACAGAAACAAAAATAGACTGAAAGAACAGCTACATCTAAAACTGTTCAATTGTATCGGGCTGGCAATCGGATAAGTTCTTACTTCTGGTTCGAGTATTTTACTACGTCTTCTAAATGGTACTATAAATCGACAAAATTGCCGTTATTGGGCTGACGAAAATTATATAGAAAGATAGACCCAACAGCCAATGAAATTACATTGAAAACAAAGTGTAAGTAATATTATCCCAAAAACGCTTTCATTTTGGTGTATAGGCCAAATTTCCTGCTTTAAAGACTGTCAGTCTTGTATTGTTGCGTGTATTCCACCATTACATACTTTTTGATGTTAATGTTGAAATTTTTATATTTGATATAATCAATTAATATTCAAATGAAATTCAAAAATGTCTTTAGAAGTTTTATTCATCTACACATCTAAAATGTGTTCTTTAGAAAGTTTTAATTTTTACATATAATATACAAACAGAATGTAATATTTTCTCTTTCAGTATATTTTATGCATGTATATTTTACACCAATTTTAATCAAAATAAAAATTTGTCCACGAAAAATTTTAAAAAGAGTGCATCGGCCGGGAATCGAACCCGGGCCGCCCGCGTGGCAGGCGAGCATTCTACCACTGAACCACCGATGCTACACTCTAACTTTTCTATTAAATACTTAAGTCTTGTAGTCGACCTTATTTAAACAACATTAATTTTTTCTGACCTTTTGAAATATTATTGTATTATAACAAGTTATACGGAAGTCTCGATTGCCATCTATTTATGTATTACATATAAAATATAAAAAAGAACTTATTTAATTAGTCATCATCCAGCCCCAAAAGTCAACTGCTAAATATAGGCCTCTTCCTCGTCTTTCTTGCGCCGCTCTTATCCACTTTTTATTTAGCCTTCTTAAATCGTCAGCATATCGTCTAGGTGGTCGACCGACGCTTCTCTTGTCTTTGCCTATCCCCATCTATCATTCTATCTATGTATCCCGCTCATCTCCATTTTAGTTCTGGCTGGCTATCCTTTCGATGACGTCCAGTGACCTTGGTTCTTCTGCTGGCGCTTTTGTTTTTTATTTTTTGTCAAAATAAAAAATATTTAAATCTTAATAATAGTTTATAATCTGTGGCATCTGCTTAAATTATGTAAAAAATTTGCTTAGTCATCAACATCAGAATAATAGGCATACTTAATTTGTTTTTTGTATTTAGGTATAAATATAATTTATTTTATATAATAATCTTGATTTCTTCGAAGTAATTAGTGACTTCCAATTTTAAAATACATATATGATTCCTGACTAGTTGTATTTTTCTTCCAAAGCTGAATCTTGTGACACACAGCATTTTCAAATATCGTTTTGATCTGTGGCGCACAGGGTTGTTTTAGGGGGTTAAATCTCCCCCCTCCAGGGCATATAAAGTAAAAAATATATAAAGAATAGTCAACGAGTCTGTTGTGAGTAGCATGCGCCTACAGGACTGTATTTGCGGCGGCCTTGTGGACTATCACGGGTTGTGTTCCTCTACATGTGTTAGCAGTAGAAAAGAGACATCTCTATGAGAGAAGAGAGCATTTGATAACAGCTATAAAAAAAAAGAAGCAAGGGAAAGATCAATGGAGTCAATTGGCCCAGTGGACCACGATGCTGATCCCGAGCCTAAGGGACTGAGTAGATTGTCTGTTTCTACATAGGTTCAGAAATATAGATACAGATAAATGCCTATACTGCGAATATTCCGAGATTGTTATTCACACAATGCTGGAGTATATAGAGTATATAGAGACGATCGTTAAAATGACGGGAAATACGGAGGGATGGAATAGTGTTCAAAATTACATCCGAGCAGTCATTAAAAAAAAAGAAGAAGAAGAGAAACACCCGACAGAGATAAGATCTAATTACTGTTTTAATGGGAATAAGCCGCAATTGAAGGTTAAAATAAGTTTATAACCATTTGAATTTTTGATTTTTGATTTTGCACTGATAACTTGTTTATACTCCAACAATCAATAAAGAAAGAATAGCGATTTGTACCGAAATACATCAAGCCTTTATTGACCTGGAATAGGCGTATGATGCAGTTCCAAGACTTAAATTGTAGCAAGCTTTACAACAACTCGCTTTACCTTTTAGGAATAATCACAGAAGTAGACATGGATTACACTACTTACCAAAAAATCGGAAATAGACTATCAGAACCAATAAAAGTAACTAAAGGACTAAAACAAGGATGCAGTATGTCACCCTTACTGTTTAATTTATATATTGAGGAAGCCCTCCAAAATTGGAAAAACAACTGACAGGGAATGGGAATCCCTATAGGAAACGTACTGATGTCCCTAAACTTTGCAGATGACCAAGTCGTTATAACTGAAGATTCTTATGATCTAGAATTTATGATAAAGCATCTATACAGAGAATATTTAAAATGGGGGTTACAAGTCAGCATGAAGAAAACAGAATATTTAGTTATCAAGTCAGATGCAAGGTTTGAAGTGTTGATAAACGAGGACGTGGAAAAGTGGAAAAATTTAAATATTTAGGTGCACTCATTGCTAAGAACGGCTTGGGAGAAACCGAAATTAAATACCAAATTGTAGGATGTCTGAACTCCTTATGGTGGAATCGCAACATTTCCAAAAGGAACAAAAAAAGAATAGGGTAAACCATGGTTGAATCAGTTCTTTGTTATGGCTCTGAAGTATGGACAATTAATACAGACCTGAAGAGAAAATTGTTGGCTGTTGAAATGGATTATTTGAGAAGAAGTGCTAGAACATCAAGGCAGAAAAGGAACGCCAACGAATCTATAAGAAATAACATAAATGCTACAGAAACGGTCATTGGCAGAATAGAAAGAACAGGTTCAAAATGGTTTGGACATATATTGAGAATACCTGACGAACGTTGGCCTCAAAAACTTCACAAATGGAAGCCCGCTGGAAGAATAAAAAGATTTAGACCTTGACGCTCATGGAATGAAGAAATTATAAGAGCGATGGAGTCGAGAGGTTTGAAGGAGGAGCATGCCGTATACCGGGAGGATTGACGTAGGAGAACGGGAATACGGCGATAGCCGTCTCCAAAATGTATTGTATTTACAAGTTGGATTAATGTCAAACGTCAATAAACTTATTTTAACCTTCAATTGTGGCTTATTCCCATTAAAATAGTAATTACTTTAAAATGTCACAAGAAAATAGCTTCAGAACAATAGATAAGATCTAGATAAGAGAAGGGAGTGTTCCAAAAATGTTGTCAGCCTTACAGCGGCCACCCCACTTTTGGAGTACGGTAAGAGAGGGTGGTTTTAGTTAGTAGGCAGGATAATAGATATCTGAATCGTTGGCACTACTGTCTTTAGTACTTTAATTTAAGCTAAAACCCAAATTTTAGGGACTCAAAATGGAGGTAGCATAAAAAAATCCCCTCAGACATAATTTTTGTGCGCCGCTGGTTTTGATAAGAAAAATATATCTATAGAATACATTATTTTGTTGTAGACGTCAATAATCTTGATCTTAGAAGGTTAAATGGAAAAGGGTTTTTTGAAAAAGTTTTTGGAAAAAGTCTGGAAATTAAAACGTTAACAATAAATTAATTAGTATTTTAAAATTTGTAATTTTTCCCAAAATATCATTTTTAACGTTTTTTTTTTTAAATATCTCCTTAAAAATATTGTCAATGTATTAAGCATTCAAATTACATATATAAATAATGGTTGTTTAAAAAAAAACAAAAAAGTCTCCTTCGAGCCGGATTTGAACCAGCGACCTATGGATATCTAAATCGGAATTTCCCACTACAGTCCACCGCTCTACCAACTGAGCTATCGAAGGTTGAAAATTTAGTTTTCTTAAAAAGTATAAACGTTGAATGCAACTAGATTAATAAATAGTGAAAATGATATAAAAATTTAATACTAAAAAAAAAAACACAAAAAAAAACATTTTACCAAACAAGATTTTAACAACGAGTATAAACGCTTATAGAAGATTAACGCTTATGAAGAGAATGTCTTACGTTTTAAGTGTAAATAAAAAAAGGTAATCCGGCCGATAGAAACGCTCTGGTCTAACAGGCGATTATTTTTATCGATGGGGGATCGCAACTCACGTTATTTTTTGAAACGAAGCTTCTATCAGCTTCTATACTGGATATTGACATTTTCTTACTTTTTTCTCTTTAGTAAAACGCTTAGGCGAGCGTCACGGAACTAGCACCATAAGATCGTGTCGTCACGTAGCATCACAAAATAGCGGTCCTTCACCTCGATTCACTACTCTCGAGCAATTCGTTTCTAGTTTCTAATCATTTTTTTTTAATACCTTTATTATAGCTGCATGGAAAATAACTAACAAAATACAGACATTAAATAAGAAGTAAAAAACTGAAAGAATATTTTGTCAATTAAATATTCGATTAGCCACGATTGGCAAAATTTTAAAGTCATAAAGGTTGTATGAGGATTTCTATAAAAAAATATTGCAATTTGCTGTAACAATTTTTTCTGTAGGTTAATACCAAAAAACATGTTTTCAGGTGCGAGCCTCAAAAAAAAAAGGCAAATTTAAGTTTTTTCCAACAAAAAACTGATTTGTTCGCTAAAGCTATTTCATTCTTCTAGCGATCTGCCTCGAAAAACGAGTGAAAGAGACTACTATACTTGGAGCACACGTACATATCAGGTACCAATCGCTTCGTCTTGGTCTCCAGAAGGAACTCTCACCCTTTGAAGAGCCAAGAAACACCTGCTTAAAGCGTGGCAAGCGGTTATTCAGTCCCTAAAATCGACGTTTTTTTTTTTCATTTTTTCGCGATTTTATCCGAAAATAGTTTAAAAGATACCTCTATAGTTAAGGCACACATACATATTAGGTACCAATCACTTCGTCTTGATCCCCAGAATGAATTCTGACCCTTTGAAGAGCCAAGAAACACCTGCTCAAAGCGTGGCAAGCAGTTATTCAGTCACTAAAATCGACGTTTTTTTTTTCATTTTTTCGCGATTTTACCCGAAAATAGATTAAAAGATACCTCGATACTTGGAGCATACATACATATTAGATATCAATCGCTTCGTCTTGGTCCCCAAAATGAACTCTGGCCCTTTGAAGAACCAAAAAAAAGCTCAAAGCGTGGCAAACGGTTATTCAGTCTCTAAAATCGACGTTTTTTTTTTTTTTTTTCCCGATTTTATCCGAAAATAGATTAAAAGATGCCTCTATAGTTGGATCACACATACATATTAGGTACCAATCGCTTCGTCTTGATCCCAGAATGAATTCTGACCCTTTGAAGAACCAAGAAACACCTGCTCAAAGCGTGGTAAGCGGTTACTCAGTCCCTAAAATCGACGTTTTTTTTTTTCATTTTTTTGCGATTTTACCGGAAAATCAAGTTAAAATGACTTCAGTAAGTGAGGTTCATCTACCTATCGGAAGCTGGTGATCTGATGCTTAGTATGTAGCCTAGTTTGGGTCGTCATCTTCGTCGTCTGATACGCTCAGGTTGTCTGAATGAGGAACCATATCAATGATGTCCTGCTCGATGAATTCACTTTCTAAATCATCGGCTGCTAACCACTCACGTATCTCTTCTTACTTAATTTCGTCACATCCCGGCAAATTTTTTATTAAAGATTTAATTTCTTCTGTCGTTTCTTTGCCATTTTCTTCTTCAGGACCGTCAATCAAAATCCTATCAAAAAGTTAGTTCCAGCATTTTTCGAAAGTTGAAGATTTGATCTTGGCCCAGAACTCAGCACACCGATAAACAACATGTTTCATTGTTAAACATTTGAGGATTTTAGGAACACTTTTAGATTCATTTGTCTCCTGTAATAATAGATGTCTTAAGAATGCTCCTCTATAATGTCTCTCGAATGTCTCTATTAGTCCCTGGTCTAACAGCTGAATTAAGCTCGTGACATTCGGTGGCAAAAATCTGACAATTATCACTATTAGGTATATAGATTTTGAGTCAACAAGCAACAATACTTTGTTGGGAAGGTTTTTTTATTTTAAAAAGGATTTTACGCTTGGGACAAAGTCATTTTGGAACCATTCTGAAAATAAAGTGGTCGACATCCATGAGCTTTTTTGGCTTCTATAAAAAACTGGAAGTGCTTTTTCTCAAATATCTTTTAGAGCTCTTGGTTTTTTGATTTTCCAACACACATACGCATCAATCGGTGAGTGAAATTGATGGAATTTACATTTTGCGATAAAAATTTACTTTTTATTAACGAAATTATTGAAACTGTCAGCCGCTTCGGTTAAACGATGATTCAGTTAAAAAGGTTTCGGTTAAATGAGGTTTTACTGTATATGCTTTCTTAAATCTGAGGTGTTCCTGTTTTTCATTTTTATTTCAACATTTCTAAGTAGGCATAATTTACATATTTAGAAAAACTCATCAAATTTGCTTTTAGATTTTTTAGATCTAGAACTCCAACTCTCACTACTAGAACTAGAACTATTTAAATCTTCGCCCCTTATACTCCGGGAACAACAAGAATTAGATGAACAATCATTATTACATTAGCCTCGAAGGAAAGCTCAATAATGAAGTTTAGTGATGTCGAAAAAGTAATTACTACTAGTTACTATAATATGTTCGTTACTATGTAATACCCTAAAGGCGCGTACACATATGCGAGCCAAACGGTATACGAACGGTACGCGTACAGCTCGTTGAAAATATATCTACATCGAACGGTTCGCGAACATCTCGCGAGCCATGGAAAGCGAAAACCAGCAACGAACACACATGTGCGAAATGATTAATTTTATTTATAATTTGGGTACTGATTTATTGTGTTTCTGTTTCTCATCTATCTATATATATATATATATATATATATATATATATATATATATATATATATATATATATATAATGTAATAGAGTCCCTAGTATAGGCTAGAATAAATAAAAAATTTCAAAAACTTCAACCGACTCCAAAAAAAAAACAATTTGGGAGATTTGTTACAACCCACCAAAGGTTTCCTCTACACACATAAATAAGTCACGTTCAATAATGTAAATCAAGACATCATTTGCTTGTTTAACAAAAATAAAAATATGTACAATAATCCGTTTACTGTTTTTTCACGTCTTTCTAGGAAGGAACACGTCATTCATACAATTTCGATTTGATGAGACAATAAAAATGTTCGCTGCGTTTAGTAGCGCCGTCCAAACTGAACGACGAGCTTCCTTTGAAGTCGTGGAATAAACCGCCACAATTTGGTTCGCGACGAGCAACGAACGAACAGTTCGCGAGCAGTTTTGTCTGCCGTACAAATTAACGAATATTGTGTTCGCGAACCGTATGCATACCGCTCGGCTCGCATATGTGTACCGAGCTTAACAGTATTAAGCTCGGTACACATATGCGAGCCGAGCGGTATGCATACGGTTCGCGAACACAATATTCGTTAATTTGTACGGCAGACAAAACTGCTCGCGAACTGTTCGTTCGTTGCTCGTCGCGAACCAAATTGTGGCGGTTTATTCCACGACTTCAAAGGAAGCTCGTCGTTCAGTTTGGACGGCGCTACTAAACGCAGCGAACATTTTTATTGTCTCATCAAATCGAAATTGTATGAATGACGTGTTCCTTCCTAGAAAGACGTGAAAAAACAGTAAACGGATTATTGTACATATTTTTATTTTTGTTAAACAAGCAAATGATGTCTTGATTTACATTATTGAACGTGACTTATTTATGTGTGTAGAGGAAACTTTTGTGGGTTGTAACAAATCTCCCAAATTGTTTTTTTTTGGAGTCGGTTGAAGTTTTTGAAATTTTTTATTTATTCTAGCCTATACTAGGGACTCTATTACATTATATAGTATATATATATATATATATATATATATATATATATATATATATATATATATATATATATATATATATATATATAGATGAGAAACAGAAACACAATAAATCAGTACCCAAATTATAAATAAAATTAATCATTTCGCACATGTGTGTTCGTTGCTGGTTTTCGCTTTCCATGGCTCGCGAGATGTTCGCGAACCGTTCGATGTAGATATATTTTCAACGAGCTGTACGCGTACCGTTCGTATACCGTTTGGCTCGCATATCTGTACGCGCCTTTATATTTTCTATTAACTAAGGTTACATATTTTTAAAAAGTTTCGATACGGCGTCGCAATGCAAGAAAATTATTTTATGATTAGAGGGTCACTATTCTCAAAATCTGGACAATTAATTTCTGAGCGAAGAAGTCGTCTGCTGGGAAAGAATGTACAAAATATTTTATTTTTACATTGTAATTATGACCTCTCAGCACTTGTCAAATGTGTCGAGTGTTCTTTTAATGAATATTTTGATTCGGTATATATGTTTATAGTATTGTTTGTAATGCGAATAAGTCCAGTTTTTAAAATTTTTATTACATATTTTTTTTTCGTCTCCTCCAAGACCAAGACCGATTTTGGGCAACACTACCTTCCAACCTCTCGATTCAATCGCTCTCTTAATTCCTTCAGTCCATGATCGTTGAGGTCTACCTCTTTTTCTACTTCCAGGGGTTTCCAACTGTAAAGTTTTTGGGGTCAACGTTTGTTAGGCATTCTCAATAGGTGTCCAAACCATTTTAAACCTCTTCTTTCTATTCTGCCAATGACCGTTTCTGTAGTATTTATATTATTTTTTATAGATTCGTTGGTCTTCCTTTCTAGCCTTGATGTTCTAGCATTTTTTCTCAAATAATCCACTTCAACTGGCAACAATTTTCTCTTCAGCTCTGCACAACCATGGTTTGCCCTAGTCTTTTTTGGTCCTTTTGGATATGTTGCGATCCCACCATCAGGATTTCAGACATCCTACAATTTTACGTCCCTGATTAATTCGGTGTTTAATTTCGGTTTCTCCCAAGCCGTTTTTATCAATGAGTGCATATAAATATTTAAATTTTTCCACTAGTTTGATTCCCACGTCCTCGTCTATCAACACTTCAAACATTGCTTCTGAATTGATAACTAAATATTCTCTTTTCTTCATGCTGACTTGTAACCCCCATTTTACATATTTTCTGTATAGACTAGAGGTGTGCTTATTAGTTCTTTTAGACGAACTAGTTTAACAGAACTATTTCACAAAAATGAACTAGTTCAGTGAACTAGTTCGCGAAAGAACTATTTGTAGGACCGACATCGAAATCCAACCCTAACAGAACTGGTTGCCAGATGTCTCGTCTCAATCATCACACAAGCTCGGCGCTAGCCGCCCGTTTTCTTTCAGTCTTTCACTAGTTCACTTAGGTCACTACCGTACAAGTAGTTCGGAACTATTTCTTTCGATCGTATGTTTAGGTTTAAATGGTTTAAATTATTATATGATTAGTTAGTTTTTATTTGCAAAAAATTATTAAGATTTGTTTTTTATTAACAGTTTTAAATATAAATATGGTTCAAGTATGATTTATTTTTATATTTACGTATATTTCAACCCATAGGTATTTATAGTTAGGTTATTTCTAAAAGAACCTTTACAAAAAATAATCAGTTAATTTTCTAGGAACATTAAATAACACATTTTCATTCTCACTTTTACATAAAATTATATTTTATGTAAATGCCTCAATCATTTTAACCACAACTAAAATTTTTATTTCAAAATTACAATAAAAGAAACAACATAGCATGGCAACATCCAAGCCAATACATGGGCATAAGATCCGAACCATTATGACATTAAGATAACACTTACTGTTATTGTCACATTCGTATGAATCTGTTATCTGAGGCTAATCGGCATTTTTTTTAAACCAGTTAATTCATCCATTCAAAAACTAATAAATATATGTTCTAATTTATTCATTCATTATTTTCCTCTTTAGAAGTTGAGACATAATTTATAATGCAAATCGTTCGCAGTGAACTAGTTCTATGAAAATTAATGAACTAGTTCAATTAGTTCAGTTGAAAGAATCGTTCATTAGAACTATTTCGATGGTGAACTACACATCCCTAGTATAGACGCTTTATCCTAAATTCTAGATCATAAGAATCTTGAGCTAGGACGACTTGGTCATCCGCAAAGTTCAGAGAGAACAGTACTTAATTTCCTATGGGGATTCCCATTCCCTGTCAGTGATTTCTCCAATTTTGGAGGGCTGCCTCAATATATAAATTAAACAGTATGGGTGACGTACTACATCCTTGTCTTAGTTCTTTAGTTACTTATATTGGCTATTGATAGTGAACTTAACTTGGACAATAATAATATGTGTCTTACAAAATTGTAGGAATTATTGCTTTGCTACCAGGTATTAAATCTTTCTTTAAATATAATAAGAAGACACCATCGGATAAACAAGAAAACCTTTGGAAAACATCAGAATATTAGGTTAAACGTTAACTGCCTATCGGTCGGCCAGATTACAATAGCGAAATATACTAATAATTTATTTTTACAAAAAATACATTAAATACGACAAAAACCAGAAAGTCTAAAAAAAATTCAAATAACATATTAAACTGAATATGCTTTAAAATTGAATTCTTAAAAATAATTTTTCAAATTCTAGAAAAAAATATTAAAATAAGAATTATAAGGAAGTGTCAGAAATAAACATTGAGGTACTCAATATTAAAATTTTAAACAACACTGATTTAATTACTGACTATCTATCTATCTATCTATCTAATTAGCTTTCTTCGGTCCATCTTTGGACATAGGCCTCCCCAATCCTTTTACATTCTTCTCTGTCTGTCGCTACAGTCATCCATCTAGAGCCCACGTGCTTCTTGATATCATCTGCCCATCTCATTTGGGGCCTTCCTCTGCTTCGTTTATATTCCCACGGTCTCCAACTTATAAGAATTTTGTTCCATCGGTCTTCTTTTTGTCTTATATTGTGTCCGGCAAATCTCCATTTCAATTTTGCAACTTCTTGTCTAACATCCCTTCACTTTTGTTTTCTCTCTTATCCACTCGTTTCTCTTCTTATCCATTAGTCTTATGTGCAACATTTGTCTTTCCATTGCTCTTTGGGTTTTTATGATTTTGTCCATGTTTGCTTTTGTAGATGTTTACGTTTGGGAACCATAAGTAAGAACAGGGAGTACGCATTGATTATATACTTTGGTCTTAAGATGCTGTGGATATCTTTTGTTTTTAAGAATGTAGCTTAGTTTGCCAAATGCCGCCCATGCCAGTCTAACTCGTCTCTTGATCTCTGCTGTTTGGTTCTCTTTGTTAAGTTTTATAGTTTGACCAAGATATATATAATCCTTAACTTGTTCTATTTCATCTTGTCCGATTCTCATTGTGATGTCTTCATCTGTATTTGTTATAGTTTTGGTCTTGCTGTAATTCATATTAAGGCCTATCTTTCCAGCTTCTACGTCCAGTTCTTTCATCATTTCAAATAATTCTTCTTTTTTATCGGTTATCAATACGATGTCATCAGCGTACCTTAGATGGTTCAAGCGTTGTCCACAAATTTTTATACCTTTTTTTCCCATTCTAATCTTTTAAAAGTATCTTCAAGAGCCTGATTGAAAAGTTTCGGTGATATTGTATCACCCTGTCTCACGCCTCTACTTATTTGTAATGATTTTGTTCCTTAATTACTGACTATATCTAGTTTTAATTAGAAAATCATTTTAGTAAGTGATATTGATGTTTCAATTAATCTTTCCGGTTTTACAATATTGTATACAAGCCCTAACCATTTTTATTTAAGTACAATTCCATATAATATTATTAGGAACTCTTAAGAAAATGATCCCAATAATATTATCACAAAACAAACCAACACACCGTTTCAATAACTTCTATAAATAAGCATCTGCTCTTATAAGCCCTCACACAAATTCTTTAAGTAATTTACTTGAACATGTTGATGGGCCATATTCAAAACCTTTTTGTTGTCAAAAAGGGCATTATCGAGGAATGTTTTTCCGGTCCGCTAAGAAATTATAATGGCAGCAAATAGATTTGAAAGAAACGAATTCTCACACAAATGCCACCAAAATATTCGAAAATTACTACCTTGAGGGATACATAACTTCAGGTATGCTGTGGAGCAGAACCGTAACCGATGCTTTTTAATAGAAAATATGAAGGGTGTGTAATCATGTGTATATAAAAATTACATCTGTGTTTAAATTTGTAACTCTCTTACTTCATCTATTATAGGTATGTAATAATGATAAATTAACTTATAATAATATATAAGTTTATAAAGTTTAAGAATAAATATGAAGACCACACGGAAGAAAGGCGAAATGTCACAAAGGTTAATTCGAGAAAATTGAATTTTTAACTTTCAAACTCTATCATCACACAATTAAATATTTTGCGTACTTCTTTATTTAAGTAGTCTTCATAGTTATTTGGTATCGTATTATTTAATCAACAAAATTTAAAATAAAACGCAATACTTAGAAACTAAAAGTTTGTCTAGCTTTTATTATTTTCTCCTCATTTTGTTTACGTTTTTGTTGTAAGGTAAACCTCTATAGAACGATTTAGCCCTTTTAGATGTGCAAAACTGACTCAAGTGGACCAGATCGTTGAATTTTTCCTTAGAAATTTTCCTTAGCTCTAAAAAACATCTATATGAAAAAAGAGAAATGGAAGGGAATTTTTAAAACACATGGTTTGCGTATAAATGACGTCTCCCATTGTCCATTATAGGAATCTCGGTGTTTGAAAAGGCGTGGATGATCTTTCAATATTTCGAGTTCTCTGATTGGTCTTGATTTATATGTTGGTTTAGTTACGTAAATTTGGTCCAAGAATGGTAACCAGTTTCTTATAGTTATTGATCGACATCTATGACATCGAATGAATTTAGTTTTACTCGACATGATCTAATTTCCGCGTAGCTACCAATCCTCAGGAAGTTCGGCCATAATTTTTTCGTTTATCACAGTCATATCTCGATCGCACTCCATGTAAGAATGACCTCGTATTGGGAAACTAACTTTGATTGAGTCCAGTATTTTTGCAGTAAGATAACGGAAAACAGTGAAGTTTTTATTTTGGCCGCCACGTGAATCATAGAATATGTGGAGTGACAAACTGACAGATCAAGCTGAACAAAGATAAAGTGGTACAGAAATGACACTACTTTGTTTGAACCTTTGCCTGCTATGGTTTCTGGAAAACAATAAAATGTAGGATTTCCTGTTGACAATACATGAATGTTTAAGGGGTGAAGTGTGTCAGTTGACTCTTATAGTAGACGTCGTTGATCGGAATATTTGGAGTGGATATTTTTTTTTCCAAATCCTTAACGACTGCTTCACAGTTAACATTCTGCATTGCTGCTTTCCTTGCCTTTCTTTTATTTCATAAAATACGTCCGCTTTGAATTTGTATAGGCTATTTGCCAAAGTTATTCGTTTTATCTCAACTTGTATCTTTTGTCTTTCAGAGGCATCATTTGTTTCATTCAGTTTATTGTGAAGGACCTTAAGGTCAGCTATGAAATGATCGCAAGCACTACATGTTATTAAAGATTTTTCGATATGTTTCGTAAGACACAGGAGCGTCCATATCGGATTTGTACATAGTGTATTTATTTTTTACTATAATGGCTTTTTCTTCCTTTAAAACGCTGTATGTGTTCAATAATTTCATCTAGCTGTTATTCTGGTAATGCGTGTTTTTTTGGATTTTTTCCGCGTTTGTCAACTGATGCACTACCAGTAGCTTTTAAATTTTTTTGAATATTTTCAAGCCTCTTCCGACGAATTCCATGAAGGCTTAGAAAAGCTTTAAAACAAACTGGGACGTCAGTAATTTTATCGTTACTCGTTATTCTTACTCTAAAAGAATGCGTTGCATCATGAAATCTTGATGTAGCTTCATCTCGGGCTCTTCTTTGCTTTACGGGCATTAACATTATTAGGCCTGTCAACTAAATATTTTGTTCATCACGCACCATACGGTTAAAACTGTTTATAATGTTTGATCGGTTTTGTTGATCTATTGTTTTAAAACACTTAAGTCTCTTACATTGACAATCGTCACCTGTTTCATGGCTCTGTTGTGCTTCATTACTTCATTTATTCGACCTGTTTTTCCTTTTTTTAGTGTTTTTTCGTGACCCGTATCATCTCTTTCACTCTCCGTCATTTTAAATCCTTAGTTTTTGATTTAACATTTTATTAATTGTTTGTTCGTTGTTACAACACGAGACAAGAAAGCTACACAAGAAAGCCCTGAAATTAGTATTTCCACCACCAGAGAATACACCCAGTACCTTCTGCTCGATTACATATACAGGCAAAATAACAACAAAAATAGCCAAACACATGAAAAAGAAAGGAATAACACCAGCTTTCCGAACGAATAACAACCTAGGCAAATATATTAAAAATAACAAGAGCCAAAATAAAAAACACTTAAATAGTGGTGTGTACAAACTTCAATGTGGCGACTGCCCAAAAACTTACATCGGCCAAACTGGTAAAAACTTTAATAAACAAATAGCAGAACATAAAAGGGCTTTCAATAATAGAAAAACAGATTCGACATACGCACTTCACCTTCTAGATCATAATCATTCTTTTAATGACAAATTTAAAATTCTTTACATTCAAAATAAGGGCCTTAAGCTATCTTTGTTAGAATCTATGGAAATCAACAAATTAAAAAACACAGATGTAATTCTGAATGACCAACTTGAGACAAACAGTTCTCCCCTCCTCAACCTATTTCATTAGAGACTATAAATTGTAAACGCATGCCAAAAATAGATCACTTGAGAAAGGCAATCAGCCGAAACAGCTGTAGTAATAATAGTTAAAATAAATTTTGTGGAAGTTTGAAAACAAAGTTTTCAGTGTTTTATTGTTACATAAAATGAACTTCCATCAAGGAAAGGTCCTAATGGAAAAACTCAAAACGAAATAGGAAAAACGGAAAAATTCGAAACGATTTTATTATCACGGACAAAAACACACCGTTCAAGACATCATGGTTCTAAACAGATTTGTTACCAGAAGCGATCGTAGAATGGTACGAGGTAGAAGGAGAGGTATAAGATGATTAAAAAGAAGAACATATCAAAAATATGGATGAAACCATCAGCTGTAGATCGTTTTCAGCAATATATTTCCGACAAACGTAGTAGTCCTAAAACAGAATATAACATAAACGACTAAAATAATAAATTAACAAATGCCTAACTGGAAAGCCAAAACAAATTCTGTCCTAGAACTCAAAAAAAGATTAGCCAAAATACCAGGCAACTAATGCAGAAAAGAAGAGAAATGAGAAGCGAGACACTCGAAAATACGACCAAACACAAATCGAACATATCATTGAGAACAAAAGAAGTATGAAATTATTGAGAAAAAGTTTAATAACGGGGGCAAGACTGATAATAAAGATTAATTATAGAAATGGTAATCTTACAATCAACAGAGAGGAAACCCTAATTTTCGATATATCAATTTCTTTAAATCGTAAAACATTTGACTAATGTGTATTGCCTGTGGTGCTGAAACTTTGACAATGACAGCTACAACTTCAAAAACGCTGCAAATAGCTCAGAAGAAAATGGAAAAGTCAATGCTGAGTATATTGCTTTGTGGCCGAATTAGAAATAAAGACTTAAGACGAAGAACAGGTGTTACCGATCTAATTTCCCAAATTGCCACACTGAAATGGAACTGGGCCGGACACGTTGCGAATCAGTGATGAAAGGTGGACAAAAGAAGTAGAGGAAGACCCCCTACTCGTTAAACCGACGATCTCAAGAAAATGTCAAGATATTGGATGAAAAGTGCTCAGGATAGAGCACAATGGATAAAAATGAGGGAGGCCTATGTCCAGTAGTGGACGCAAAGGGCTGAGTGATGATTTAGGCCTATCAAATAATGTACTCAAGGCACATTATTTATGTCCAATTTATGGAATGAAAGCCTAATCAAGCCTATGAAAGATCAGAATATTGTTACGATAATTATTATAACTGTAAATATATTATGACTAATTCTGTTTTTGTTCTAGTCATTTTGACGGTTGTTTACAGAAACCTCTAGACCCCAATTTTGATGAGTCATCTACGACTCGAGGTTTTTCAAGCAGTTGAAAAACTAGTTTCAGCCGTCAACCGCCTTCTAGTACCTTCACCAAATATTCGATGGGGTTCCATTCTAATGAAGAAGGTCGTCGATCTTTCTAGATAACGGCAGTTTGTGTATATAAACGAAACATTTTTATTTGGAAGGGCAGTTAGTAAGAAGATAAATTCGGGACTCGCGTATTTAAATGTACGTCGTAATAAATTATTGTAAAATAAATTAGTATTAATAAAGACTTTGATAAATTCGTAAGTGTTATAAATATTGAACCTTTAATAAATTAAATTAAGAACTATAAATTAGAATTAATAAAAATGTTACAATATTAACTCGTTTAATTAATCACATTTTTTGAGAATAAATCACAATTAAAATTAAAAATATTTTTTATTTATCGTTTTGATTTTTTTGAACCCGGAAAATGTGTAGTTGAAACGCCTTTCAACGTCGAAATTGAAATGTTCAGTATTTTAAAAGGTCGTAATTAATACAAAAATTCACAGAAAAATAGTTTCAGAATACTGTAATATAATGCCCCTTCTCGTTGATGATACAGTACCAATCGCAATTGGTAAACATAATTCAATCTCTAACTGCTCAGAAACGTACCTCCGTTTCTTAAAATTCTGATGCAACAAATAGAGAATATCCCTAGAGAGAATAAACTCTGTCTAAACTCAAACCGTCCTATACTCCTGATCTGATCTGAAAATCCCAATCCTAACTAAAAAATCCTAATCCTAAATCGAAATCCTTGAGTAAAAAGTTAATCAGAAAATCAAAATTAAAAACAAGGCCAAGAATACGTCCATAATGTATTTGAAATACTAATTTATCAGGACCCTCAGCAAATCGTTTAAATTAAAGGAAGATCCATTGTGTATAGGGTAAAAAACTCCCGCCTACTAAAGTCATACCGCAGACTTGCCCTAACTCGTTTTAAAACTCTTGTCAAAACATATAAACCTTTTTCATTAGGTGCGTTATGAACTGGAGAGCAAAATCTGTATCCTACTAACGAAATGACAAACCAGCGTACTCTTAACAACCAAAAGAAAAATATTTTGAAAAAGGCAATATACATGGTATTTTGCATTTTCTTCTTACTAGTCATTTAAAACATATTCCTAAAATCAGTTAATATTTCTAAAATTATCAAAAGAAATCACCTACAACAGCAAATCTTATACACTGAGAACTGTTTGAGGCTCTAACATCAGAACTGAGAACTTCCTCAAAACTTGTTGCTGTTTTTTGGACATTTTCTTGTTATACTACCGACAGAAAAACAATCTATTCTGCTTTAAAATATGCAGATCTCTTGCAGCACAAACATTATAGACGACTACTTGATTGGAGACGATATATTTGGATCCATTTCTATAACATTGCTATTAGATTTAGGACAGGTTAGTTGGTCTTCCATTGTTTCCCAAACTCATTGCTTAATTAAATCTGTTCGTAAGAAGGCGTTAATTACAGTTACTGTCATCGATCCCTTGATAAGAACACCTGCCAAAATAGCTAAAGGTTCGTCCGCCAAAAATCAATAATCCATAATCAAAAGAGACCATCAAGGTCCACAATTTTGTTATTGAAAAATGTCAAAACAGAAATTCTTAGAAAATTTGTAATTGAATTTTATACGGCTATTTGTTATGTAAAATAAGAGAATGATAAATTTCATTGAGCTGGTCAATACCATTAAGCCTGTTCATAGTTGAAGGCTATTTGAGAATGTAACAAATCTCAAGTAAAGTTCTTTTGAAATAATTATTTTCAGTGGCTAAAATTTCTATAAAGACACGTATATTTAGAGCAATTGATATCACTTCGATGAGAAATGAGGCGTCCTGTTGAGGAACGACCAGTTTGTCCAATAAGGACAATTTACAGTTCCGTCAAGGGAATCTATAGACTACATGGGTTTTTTCCTGTTTAGATAAGGGAGTCTTAGTATTGGAGAATAATTTTCCTATCGACCTAACATTCTTTATCCCAACATTGACTGGCACAATTCGGAAAAGCCTCGAAATTTTGTAAGATTTTTGGACAACGAAAATTGCAAAGAAAAAGATACATGAATATTGGAACATGGAATGTTCAAGGCTTCAAAAATAAACAACAAGAAGTGTTACTTGAAATCGAAGAAAGAAAGCTGGACGTAACAATACTCTCGGAAACCAAAAAGAAGGGCAACGGATGTGAAAAGTTGAAAAGGTATATTCACTGCTACAGCGGGATAGATAAGTCATCCCACGCAAAAAAAGCAGGAGTATCGATAATTATTCACGAAAAACTGAAACAACAAATAAAGTCATGGGAGAGTATTAATGAACGTATAATCAAAATGACCCTTCAAATTAAAGGACGAACTATAATGGTTATAGGAATTTATGCTCCAAATGAAGACGAAACAGTAGCGGTAAAAGACAATTTTGACACAATTTTAAGAGATGTGTTAGATCAAATCCCTAACCGATGCGAAATCATTATGGCAGGTGACTTTAACAGTAGAGTAGGCCAAAAAGAAAACAGTGCAGTAGTAGGACGACATGGAGAACCTACAAGAAATAATAATGGCGAAAGACTGATAGATCTGTGCGAACAATACAATTTAAAAATCACAAACACCTTCTATGCACACAAAGATATACACAAATATACCTGGAAACACCGCTCTAGAGACCAGAAATCCATCATCGACTATATTATAATGAGACAAAAACCAACACTAACAGTTTTAGACATTAGGGTAAAGAGAGGAGCTGACTGTGGAAGTGATCATTACCTAGTAATCGGAAATATGACCATACCGAGATTAGGAAAATACGAAACAGCAAATGTAAATAAGAACGTAACAACAAATAAAGAGCACTATAATTTACAAAGTCTAGAAGATAACAGCGTGCAGCATTTATACCAAAGAAGGTTAGATGGAAAACTTGTAATAGAAAATAGAACAATAGAAGAAGAATACAAGCACATAGTACACATTATTAAAGAAGCAGCAGAAGAGGCAATAGGCACTCAAAGACGCGCAAAACAAAAACCGTATTGGTGGGATGAGGGAATAGATGAAATTATAAAGAAGAAAAAAGAAGCATACCTAACATATCTAGATAAAAAAGACGACCCCTCTAAAGAAATATATAAAAACCTAAATAAACTGGTGAAGACGGAAGTAACAAAAAGGAAAAATAGATCTTGGGAAAAGAAATGCGAATACATAGAACAAATGATTGGAGGATCGAAAAGTTCAGAAGCCTGGAGAACGCTAAAATCTATGAAAACGTCAACCAACAATAAATTAGATTCAAGTAACATAACAGAAAAAGACTGGGTAGACTACTTTAAACAGTTACTACAAGAAGGACGACAAAATTTTCAATACGAAAATGCAAACAGAGACATACGATTAGAATTCATTGAATTGAACATGACAAATATCGTAGAAGCGATAAGATCTTTTAAACTTACAAAAACGCCAGGCCCAGGAAACATCTCACCAGAATTTATTAAATACGGCTCAGCTAAACTGTGGAAAATGCTCAAAGATCTGTTCCAACGATGCCTGAATGGAGAAGAGACCCGTTAGAATGGCGTGAGGCCTATATAACCCCAATATACAAAAAAGGAGCACGAAACAATGTCACAAACTATAGAGGAATTGCTGTCATCCCCACTATAGGACGACTGTACTCCCGAATACTTAGAAACATCATAGAAGAAGACATTCGTATGAAACAACCAGAAGAACAATGCGGATTCAGATCTGGAAGATCGACTATAGATAATCTATTTACACTTAAAATATTAATCGAAAAGCGACAACAAAGAAACAAAGAAACACATATAGCCCTGATAGATCTTGAAAAGGCATATGATAACGTGCCGATAAATAATTTATGGAGTGAAATGCAAAACATGAAAATAAAACCTTCGTTAATAATAGCAACTCAAAAGTGGTATGTAAACAACACCTCATCAATTAAAATAGGTGTCAAACTTAGTGAGAAATTCAACACTACGAAAGGGCTACGACAGGGATGTTGTTTATCACCTACGCTGTTTAAAATATATCTGGACCGATCTCTACAAAAGTGGCAGAAATATGGGAATACAAATAGATGAGGATATTCTCTATACACTATTCTTCGCTGATGACCAACTGGTGGTAGCAGAAGATATAGACGACCGCAGCTATATGGTTAGGAAACTACAAACAGCGTACGAAGAATGTGGACTGACAATGAACTTACAAAAATGCGAATATCTTTCAGTGGGGAAAAATACAGTCGAAGACCTGACATTGGAGAGTGACAAAATCAAAGGAACAAATAGAGTAAAATACCTAGGAGTAGTGTTTACAAAAGACGGAAATAGCCATGAAGAAATAAATACAAGAATAAACAAAGGCAGAAAAAAATCACAAGAACGACGAAAAAACGAATATATAAGACGATGGTTGAGCCAGTGGTAACATACGGAGCAGAGATATGGGACACTAGTAAAAGAAACAGGAAAAAATTACAAGCTACCGAGATGGATTTTATGAGAAGAAGCTGTAGATTGACAAGGATGGACAGAATCCGCAATGAAGAAATAAAACGTAGAATGGAGCAAGAAAAAGACATTATAGATGAAGTCCAGAAAAAACAACTAACTTGGTTCGGTCATGTAAACAGAATGGCAGACGAGAGGTGGCCAAAGAATATATTAAAATGGATCCCAACCGAAAGAAGGAAAAGGGGGCGTCCAAGAAGAAGCTGGCGAGATGACGTGAATGAAGCCATGGAAGGAAGACAGCTAAATGAAGCCGACACCCGAGATAGGAAACGATGGAAACTAGGGACAGGAAAACAACGACAGTTGTAAACAACCTGTACTATATATATATATATATATATATATATATATATATATATATATATATATATATATATATAAGAGTAAGAAAAAAGAAGTACTTGTGACTCGTTTGGAAAAAATATAACACTGTTTTTGATGGGTTGGAGTCAATAAAAGGGGCTATTTGTTGACTATTTTTTACTCGAGCTTTCAATTGTGATTACAATTTTTATCAAGAGCTTCTAAAAAATACAAAATGTCTTACAAAGTTGAACTAGAAATAAAAATTTTTTTTTGTTAACTTACCAAATAAAATTAGTTTTTATATAAAACTACTGCTTACATAATAAATACAAAAAATATTAATAAAAAAATGCCTTATTCTAATAAATGTTTCTCTGAAAAATTTAGATGAAGTTTCTTAAGAAAAAATTGAATTTATAAACAAAAATAGAATAGCTACAACCAGCCTAAAATGACATAAATACTAACTTAAAAATTTTTATTTTTGACATATTGTCAAAAATAAAATATTGTTTAAAAAATTCTTCTTTGTTAAGTAACAAAAAAGAAGAAGATTTATTCACCATTGATAGATGCCAGAAAAAATGTAACAAATACATGGAAAATTCAAAATGTGATATTTTACTGACTGCATAAATTAAATAGAAATTATATAATTATAAATTTTGCTTAAATTTTGAATTTCTAACCTTTTGTTTAAATTATTATCACTTTTGCTAATACAAACCATTTCCAAAAAAGTTCTTTTAAATTTATTACTTTCATTACATAAAATTTTAATATTATCAAAATCCATAATATGGTCTTTGTCTATTACATGCTCTGCCAAAGCACAAGATGGTTTCTTAATTCTACAATCACTCTTGTGAGAAAATAATGCGATTTGAGAGATTTCTTCCAGTCTCACCAATATACTCAGCTTCACACTGAGTACAAACAATGCTGTATACTACATTTGTTTGATCTAATTTGTCTATAGGATATTTAGTTTTGGAATATAAAGATGAAATAGTTTTGATGTTCTTTGTTGCTATTTTTATATTGTCAATAACCTTTAATGTTTGTATTAATTTAGGAGTTAATGATGGTATAAAAGGTAGTGAATGATAATATATGTTTTGATTGTTGGATACAGTGTTTTGAGATTTAGCAAAAAATGGTGTTAAGTTATTTATATTTAATAAATTAGAAAAAAGCATCCTATCATCATCCAGACTACCTACAAGAAGATCTTCATTTGTTAAAAAATATTTTAATTGAAAACTCTTATCCTCCTGATATGATACATAGGATGCTTTTTTCTAATTTATTAAATATAAATAACTTAACACCATTTTTTGCTAAATCTCAAAACACTGTATCCAACAATCAAAACATATATTATCATTCACTACCTTTTATACCATCATTAACTCCTAAATTAATACAAACATTAAAGGTTATTGACAATATAAAAATAGCAACAAAGAACATCAAAACTATTTCATCTTTATATTCCAAAACTAAATATCCTATAGACAAATTAGATCAAACAAATGTAGTATACAGCATTGTTTGTACTCAGTGTGAAGCTGAGTATATTGGTGAGACTGGAAGAAATCTCTCAAATCGCATTATTTCTCACAAGAGTGATTGTAGAATTAAGAAACCATCTTGTGCTTTGGCAGAGCATGCAATAGACAAAGACCATATTATGGATTTTGATAATATTAAAATTTTATGTAATGAAAGTAATAAATTTAAAAGAACTTTTTTGGAAATGGTTTGTATTAGCAAAAGTGATAATAATTTAAACAAAAGGTTAGAAATTCAAAATTTAAGCAAAATTTATAATTATATAATTTCTATTTAATTTATGCAGTCAGTAAAATATCACATTTTGAATTTTCCATGTATTTGTTACATTTTTTCTGGCATCTATCAATGGTGAATAAATCTTCTTCTTTTTTGTTACTTAACAAAGAAGAATTTTTTAAACAATATTTTATTTTTGACAATATGTCAAAAATAAAAATTTTTAAGTTAGTATTTATGTCATTTTAGGCTGGTTGTAGCTATTCTATTTTTGTTTATAAATTCAATTTTTTCTTAAGAAACTTCATCTAAATTTTTCAGAGAAACATTTATTAGAATAAGGCATTTTTTTATTAATATTTTTTGTATTTATTATGTAAGCAGTAGTTTTATATAAAAACTAATTTTATTTGGTAAGTTAACAAAAAAAAATTTTTATTTCTAGTTCAACTTTGTAAGACATTTTGTATTTTTTAGAAGCTCTTGATAAAAATTGTAATCACAATTGAAAGCTCGAGTAAAAAATAGTCAACAAATAGCCCCTTTTATTGACTCCAACCCATCAAAAACAGTGTTATATATATATATATATATATATATATATATATATATATATATATATATATATATATATATATATATATAAAAGTTCAAGTTCAATCAAAAGTGCATAAATTGATCTCTCTGCGAATAGGATACAACTCGTACTTTTTCTAGGTAAATCCAGTTGTTAGACGAGAAATCATCCGAACTTTGGAAAAGAAAAGATTATGTGCTGGACATCCCAACAGATCATTCTACTGTATTATCCTTTCATTCCATTTTTGATTTATGAGCACTTTTATTGATATACCTAATTCAAGACTCTGTTGATAATTTAAACTCTTTATTTAAAAATCTTACATTGAAGCCTCAAATTGTTTTTAACACACGTATCAACGCCGATTCTTCTGCCTATACCTTCTCAGGAATTTATTTTAAATTCTAACAATATATTTCGTATTAAAGGTGAACCACGGAACTTCCTTAATTATTAAAATAAAACAACCACCACGAATAATGAACCCATGAGCACGTTCACTAGACGCATGCATCATTCTAATATAAATGCAACGTCAGACGAAAATTTCGAATATGCGAAATTAACGAAAATTGCGAAGAATTAATGAAAAAAATTTCTCAGGATTTTTCCACGGATCCCACCGACGAATATCCACCACCAATATCGATCTAAGTAATCTCCAAAATAATCCTAGATTACCGTTCTTCTTCTTACCTAATTCAAACATTAAAGTATTAATCGACTCTGGTTGCACTCATACGGTCGTTTCGCCAAAAGGTTTAAAATATTTTAACTTCTCACCCATTTATGAACAACTTTTCACGCTGACATCCTTGAAAACAACGCAAAATTACTTGCGTAATATAAACACCCCTCTGCTGCAATGATATAATATTTACGAAACTATAAATATTTGAATTGCAGATTTCAATGAATGCTAAAGTAGTAAATTTTACCACTCACAACGTCAAGATAAATTTTTATACTTTATACAATAAAATATCAGTTGACATACAACAAGGACAAGTCTTTATTAACGCCACAAAAATTGCAAAATTACAAATACCCAACTCAATCAACAACGTGAGTGACGGATTTTAGAAAACATTACACTACAAAAACCTATATAATTAGAGACACTACACGTCGAAAATCTAGACAATTATGAGATCTCATCTGCGACGACCCAATTTTACGAACCAGCAATAAGAACAAAACACCTAAACGAAGAAGAAAGAAGCAAGATCATAAAACTTTGTAAAAAATAGAAAGACATTTTTTTCGACAATTCTAAGAACTTAACTTTCACATCAACCGTGAAACACGAAATAAAAACCAAGGAACAAACATCCATTTACGTCAGAGGCTACAGCCATCCCAAATCTATGCAAGAGGAGATCAGTCGACAAGTAAACAAACTTTTAGCTATCACCTTACTCAGCATCTATCTGGATAGTCCCCAAAAAACCGGACGCCTTAGGAAAGCTAAAATTTCGATCGATTATAGGAAACTCATAACTAGGAGAATAGAATCGGAGATAAAGATAAGTATTCTCTGCGAAAAATTGATATAATCCTTGACAATATCAATAAAGCTGCATACCTCACCACTCTACATCTCGCTCATGGTTTCCATCAAATAGAAGTTCACCCAAATTCTATTAACAAAACAGCTTCTTCAGTTCCATTTTGGACTAAAAAACAGTCCTGTCACTTTCAACAGATTAACGGACATCTTAAAATCCTTCCTAAACAAATTCTGTTTTGTTTACATGCACGACGTTATTGTCTTTTCCAAATCTCTACAAGATCATTTGGACCATATCTTCTAAATGTTTGATACATTTCGAGAAAACAACCAAAAGGTAGTCCAATTAGATAAACCCGAATTTCTGACGAATGAAGTAGCCTTTCTAGGACACATAGTTACTCTTGAAAATATAAAACCGAACCTCTCTAAAATCGAAGCTATTCAGAAATACCCTCCACCTAAGACTATTAAAAAAATAAAATCCTGTTTAAGTTTGATTGGCTTCTACAGACGTTTCTGCAAAAATTTTGAAAAAGATATTACCTCTCCATTCACGAGATATACAAGAAAAAACGCCTCCATTCCCAGATTTCTTAGAGTGTTTCCAAAAATGTAAATAGTTACTAACCAACTCCCCGATCCTCCAATACCCCGACTTTTCAAAACCATTCGTATTAACTATTGATACATCTATCATTAGCTATTGGATCTGTATTATCTCAGAATAACCAGCCAATCACCTACTACTCTAGCACATTAACTACTGCTGAGCAGAACTAGTCCACAATCGGGAAAGAATTGCTTGCTATGGTAGATTCTTGTAAACGCTTCCGCTCACAGCTGTATGGCCAAAATTTTATCATTGATACAGATTACAACCCACTCTTTTGGATTAATAAAATCAAAGATCCTTGCTCGAGATTATCCCGCCAAAGAAATAAACTTTTAAATCACTTTTAAGAGTTTTTTAACAAACACCGTTATACGGTAACCACCACCAAAAATTTGAAAAAAAGAATTACCGGACACGTTCCAATAACTACTTAGGCCCAACCAAAAATTTGCGATAAAAATATGACAAGAATTCCGACCATTCATATGCAATTATTTTAAAAGAAAACATAAATCCCACAGTCAAAACAATATTTTTCAACAAACTGTTACGTCGAAGACAAAATGCAACAGGTAGAATGTGTCAAAAAATATCACACCGATAACCATAAATAAAGTGCAGAAACTTACAAGCACCTCAGACATAAATTCTACTGGCTCTCCGTCTAAATTATAATCTTAAACATTATCAACACGTGTGAAATATGTTTAAAAAACAAGTACAAAAGACACCCGTATAAACTGACCCGATTAGGACCACCCTTAGGACAAAAAGCGTTCAACATACTACACATAGACGTCTTTCATTGTAAGAAAAATCTTTATCTTACAATTGTAGATTCATTCTCTAAATACGCTCAATGTTAAAAATAACCTGACAAATCGTCAATTTCAATTTTGAGCAAACTAAGACACTATTTCTCGCATTATAAGTATCCCCAAAAAATTGTTTGCGGCCCAGGCACATAATTCAACTCTGCTGTCATTAAATAATTTTTAAACTTTCATAAAATAGAAATATATATCAGCACTGCCAACAACTCATCTTCACATTTACCCGTAAATCACTTCCAATCTATACTTTGCGTGCCCAAAATCCTAAGGATTCACTAGACAACCTATTCACATATGCCGTTTTAATCTACAACCAATCCATTCTCAGTGCTACTAATTACTCACCTTTTTTAATCCTTTACTGTTCATACGCCGAAGAAATACATTTCGATTTTGAGCTTCCAGTGTACGAAACATACAACCAGAACCACAAAGACGAATTACAACCAATGATTCAAGAACTTTACAACAAACAAAAAGAAAAAAGACAACACATTTTAGACAAACATAACGAAAACACCGAAGAGATACCCGAAGTCGATCTTTTACAACCTCTGTATGTATCTAAGAGAAAACAAAAACCGAAATTACTCCACAATGCATCGAAACAAACAAGAAAAGACAAAAATAATAAAAAAAAGATCAAAAAAATAAAATTAGCACTCTCCTTAAATTTGTAAAAAGAACTAGAAAACATGTAGACAAAAACATTTCAAACCAAATCGCTTTACAGAGCAATCCTATCCCTGGGACATCTTCTCAAGATCCAATCAATTCCGAATAACGTTTATTATGCCCAAAAAATCGTAATATTCAGAGAAATCAAACCCATTACTCATAAGTTTACAAAAATTAAAAGAATTTTCAGAAATGAATACGGAACACTATTTTAAAAGTCATATAAAAATTGACCTTTGTCTTCATTATATTCCTAGTACAATCATTTACATGACCAAACTAAAGACAATTTACATAAAATCACTAGAAAACAGAAAAAGGACGTTTTAATATTCGCAGTACAACTATAAAATATGTAACAGGTACTCCTGATAACTGAGACTTAGATATGTTAAAAACACACATTACAACTATCGAACTTAAAGAAAATTAAATCATAAAAAAATTTAACAATCAAATCTCATTTGGACAGTCAATTGGTACGAGATTCGATAAACAAAATAAATAATAATAGCTTTGTACTTATATGCCGTTAATAAATTATCTGAATCTATAGAAGTTTCTAAAGCCTTTATTTGTCACTTCTGAAACAATCCTCACAATAATCAAAATTCCCATTCTTCATGTTAACTTATACCTTACCTACAAAATTTATGCTACCCCTAACGCAGATCACATAGATCACAGTATGATATTGCCACCCACACATTTTTATGTCAACAACAAATAATGGTATAACGACTGCAGTGGACATGCCGAATATATTATTTGTACAAAATTAATCAAATCCAGATGTTTGTACTATTGTACTAAAGTTGTAATCACATAAAACTTCTTTTAAGAAACAAATAAAGTAATACTATTAGGAATAGTGCATACAATATAAATTTAAGAAAAAAAAGTATCGAAAAGCAGCATCCTAATGACAGACGAGCCAATTATCATAAAAGGAACTAATGATAAAAAGACCATACCAGAAATCTCCATCCCGGAAGTTTTCCCAATAAAATTAATACCAGAACATAAGATTTAAAATGAAAAATTGAAAATTTCAGGCAACCATGGCTAGCTTCAGCCAATAGAAACACTGGATCCTCTTCCACAAGTAGCACCACCAGTTTAATCCCAATACTTTTTCTTTTAGTATTTATTTTCCCTTTTCTGGTAAAAAAGAGAAAAAAGACTTCCAAATTACTTTTTGGACCTGTTGCGTTCTGCACATACGATGACCTCAATATAACAATTAGGGTCATTTGGGATATAATAAAAAGAGGGAGAGAATGTATTCTGTTCAATCCGGAAATCGCTGGTTTCCCCCTTTCGCATTGTGTATGTATATTAAAATACAAAAAGAAATGAAAGCCAGCGGACTATATAAAAATCTATTTAAAAAGAAGTGAAATTAAACATAAATATACATAACCACATACAATTATAACTAAAGAAGAATATATACACACTTAAATATTAGTCAATACGAAATGACATACCAAAAGACAACCATAAATAAAACAAAACAAAAATGTCGATTCTAAAAAAAACTACTGACTGAAAGCAGTAAATTAATTTCGTATATATACCACGTTATAAACATAAAAATATATTTAATAAGTGGTAAAATGAACAAACCTTGTTGATAAAAGTTACACAAAATGCAATCAAACATAACATATATGAATTGTATTGAACGTAATACAAATATTAATAAACTCAATAAAAATATACTCGGTAATAAGATACACATTAAATTAATAATGAAATTGATACAATTAATAAACTCATCACGTAAAAGCTGTGATATACATACAAAAAAAGAATAGTGAAATTATTACAATTTAATAAATATACAAATCTACGATAAAGGTAATAACGTTTAACCAAACGTAAAATGTTCTAAAACGGTTAAAATGTTCAACCCGCGATATAATGTCAAAACAAACAATTTCAACTTGCCAAATAATTGAATAATAATGTAGTGATTCTACACAGTAAACGTACGTGTTGTAATGGTTTATATAAGTTGTTCTTTACCCCGTGAAAAGATAGCACCTCCGCTATCGCAAAAGATGTCTTCACCGACGAACAGGAACCACCAATTTGATCATGGACATTCCACCCCAACTGATACGAAGTGTTTCAGGTACTCTTAACCCAAACGCACATACACATCTGTATGGTTTGAGAGATAAAACTAACTCTGATTTTAACTTCAAAAAACACGTTACTCTCATATGGCATATGGAACTCGCCCTTATCTCGCAGATGGCCATCTTGGAATGTTTAGCCCTTAAACCACTGTGCCATTTTACCAGCAAATATCGTTTAAATATAGGGGGAGAATAAAAACTATCAAAAAGTCTGTTAATACATTACAAATGTTTAGACACGGTTACGAAACTGCAACAGGACCCAAAGTGGAAAGAGGGCCCAAATCCAAATTTTAGATCAGTTATTCGCAGAAGTTTCCCAGACTTCGAGGACGAAGCCAAGTCCAAAGGAGGAGGGAGAAATGTAGCCATAAGCACCCAGTCTAACAGCCATTGACCATTGAACTGGAGCGAAGAGTAAAGTCAGCAAATTCCATTAAAACCGGGGCAACAGACTCTTTTTTTTTACATGTTTCTAATTCATTCGATTATCATTATTTGATCAATTCGTTTTATTTCGTAATATAATTGTATTATATTTTTCAAGTAGAAAAACTACAATTATTATTATGTTCAATGTTTTATTTCATGGCACTTATTTAAGGTTTAAGGCTACTTTTTTTTAATATTGGTTTTAAATTTTATAGTTAATTATTATATTAATACTGATTTTGTTTTGTTACCTATATTTATTAGACTGTAAATAATCTGACCATTTACTTTCACTTTACGATTTTATTATAATAGAATAGTTTCAATAGAAAATCAATCAATTGCCAATTACTCTATCACAATTTGTTGATTGTTTTGTTGGTCAGTAAGTTACCATATTATATTGATTTATAAATAAAAATTTATAACTGTGTGAATGGTTTATACCTTTGTTATAATATAAAGCTGTATCTTGCAACAAAGTTTAACTCAATTGAGATGGCGACTATAGAAGGATTCTGAAGATCTCATAGAGGAAAAAAAAATAAGTTTTAAAAAAAATATTTGGGACATATAATGCGTGGAGAAAATTCAACATCTTGAGGCTTATATTCCAAGACAAACTAGAGATCAGGAGTGTGGGAAAAAACTATTAACGGTAAATAGACCAAAGTTACTATAAGCATACGTGGACGACATTGGCATTGTTGGATACACCGTCGCCACTATAATGACATCTTTTGACAAAATAGAGATAAAGGCAAAATCGGGTGTTATGGTCAATGAAGAAAAAACTAAATACATATACATCAATAGACAAGGGAGAAGAGATAGAATAGGGCAAAGGGTAACAATAGACCCATATAACTTTGGAAGAGTGGAGTGTTTTTAATATCCCGGAGCAACAACCACCACAGAAGAGATAAAAGGGAGAATTCAGACAGCAAACGGATGTATTATAGCCTCCTCAACCCTGTTAAATCGAAGAGAGGATGTGAGATGTAAACGCTAACGAAAGCAATGGAAAGAAAACTCAGATGTTTTGAGTGAAAAATCCACAGAAGAATCTTCGGTCTCTATCACTACCCGAATACTAACCAATATTGAATGAGGACAAATGCAGAGATTAAGCAGCCTCAACGCCTAAGATGATCATGTCCACAGGCTCTCCAATAACAACCTTGCTAAGTTAATCTGGGAGGAGGCATCGACAGAGAGAAGAACCTTAGGAGGCCGCTAATGCGCTGGAGATGTAACATACCGTCATACCGCCGTTAAGAACAATAGGCTACCCACCGACCTAACTATCATGGAAGACCGTGTGAGGTGAAAGCAAGTTGTGCCAAGACCCCCACTGGATTTTAGGGCTGCGAGAAGAAGTGTGGAAAGAGGCAAACATCTTGACAAAAACACCAAAGAGAATGGTATGACTTTTGCTCGAAACAACTGTTGACCGCACTTGGTTTGAAAGTTAACCCATTAGTTCCTAGCGTTACGATTTTCTAACGGCAAATTGGTGCCATCTAAATACATCCTCTATCGCCTACGTCTCTAATTTTCAGTTGAAAACAGATCGGTTCTTGTCAGAAGGTAGTAGTGTTTACATCGTTGTAAATTTGCGGTTTTATTAGAACTTTGTTTTGAATCTGTCCCTGGATAAAATATAACGAACAAAATAAAGCTTCAAATAATGGATTTCGTTGATAAAGAGTAAGTATATAAATCTTATTTTGTATAATAAAGGTAATATTAGAAAACAAATAGTATAAGACAATATAAATACATATTTTTCGGGTTAGGAAATTGACTGTTACATATTTGTAACGCTAGGATGTAATGTAAGCATATTCTCCAGTTATTTTGTACCAATATATCATATGTTTTGTTTTCATTGTACGGTATTTTTAGTAACATTTTTCGAAGTATTAGTATACATAAAGTACATAGAACTTTAAAATTTAAAAATTTAAAATTTCAAAATGTAGTATGTACCTACTGCTGTTTTTTATTTCAGATGCCTTGCTACAGTTGTTCAAAGAGGCCTGATTGTTCAATAAGCTATTGATATACCCTTTGGAGAAGACGGCGAGATAGATATAGAGGCAATTTATATAGCGCCACCGGATCCGGCTACTACACGGATGAAGGCGGAGATTTCGACAATTTCGTCAGCTACTTGCCGATGCAGGAGTTAGAACTGCTGATGGAATTATACTAGAAGAAATTCCTATTTAACAGTCAGAATCGACAGAAGGTAACATTTCTTTGGCACATGATATCGATATTACACCTGCTCATATGATATGTCCAAAAGTTTCCGAATCTCGGGATTGGATTTCGGGAGATTTTACATATAACTAGAAACAGTTTCCTGAGTCACATTATTCACTGTTTGAAAACAAATCAGTTGTTGATATATTCAAAATGTTCATAGATGAAAAAATCATTTTATTCCTGGTACAGGAAACAAACCAATATGCTATTTTCAAGAACCTACTCGATCCAGGAGTCTCGCCAGAGGAAATGAAATGTTTCATTGCTATATTGATTCTTAGTGGTTATAATAATCTTCCCAGCAAGCATGTGTATTAGGAGCAAAGTCTTGACACCAGACACACTAGTCAGTTAACAACGAAGACTTGATAGAACCTACCTATAAGAAAGATTTTCACCACTGGATTAACTCGACATTGAAAGAACAGTGGCTTCAAGAATGGAATCAATCTCAACAAAAACTACGAGACATAAAAACAACTGTTACAAGGTGGAAGAATATGTGTAGCAACAAAAAAGACCAAATTATAATAAACATATTGAGATTAGGACATACACGCTGAACATACGAATGCCTTATTACTGGAAGTGTTCATCCAATGTGCGGTAAGTGTTTCAACAGTTTAAGTGTCAAACATTATTTAATCGAATGTCCGGCATATTTAAATGAGAGGCAAAAGTGTAACCTACCGACAACGCTACGCGAGTGTCTACAAGAAAACTGTGTATATTCGTCTGTTTTAAGTTTTCTAAAGTCAATTGGAATATACAACAAAATTTAACATCAGTGCCTGTACAAATAAATGTGTAATCTTCTATTAACCAATGTACTTCAACTTAGAGTTATGTATGTAAAACTCTATCTATGTTATGTCTATGTCTATGTTTAATCTATGTCTAAAAAAATGTAAAACAAAATTGTAATACCAAGCGGCGCTAATAACCACTTAGGTTGATGCGCCTTAATTGTAAATAAAAAAAACTAGAAACAAACTTGTATATAGTGCTATGAGACGCAACAGACTTGAGCAAATTTTGAGGCTTATTTACTTGAATTCTAACGTAAATATTGATAAGGGTGATAAGCTCTGGAAAATACAAACATTTATAAATAAAGTGAAGGACAGATTCAGAAAGTATTTTGTTCCTGAAAAAGATCTGGCTTTCGACGAAAGTATGGTCAAATAATACGGTAAATAATTAAACATAACTGCAAGCAATTTTTAAGAGTTTGGTGCCTAAATACAGTGATGGGCTATTTGATTGATTTCGAGATATATCAAGGAAAATCTGTAACTCCTAATATTGACATAGAAAGAAACTTTGGAAAGGCGGCAGTACCACTGGTGAAAATGATAGAAGAACTACCTGATAATCTGAAATCTTTTCCATTCTTATTTTACTTTGACAATTTATTTACTACCTTAAGTTTATTATCTTATTTACGTTTGAAAGGATACGGTGACACGGGGACTATAAGGGAAAATTGTTTACCTAGGAGTTGTCCTGTATTAGCTAAAAAAGATATTCAAAAAAAGGAAAGGGGATACTATGAAAGTACTATTAGTAAGACGGGTGCTGTACTAGTAGCTAAGCGGATCGATAATTCTGTAGTTTGCATTGCTTCAAATAGATATGGCATCAATCCAATAACAAATGTCAGACATTATTCGCAATAGGAAAGAAACACATACAAGTTAGCATACCAGCAGTACTTGCAGAGTATAACAAAAAAATGGGTGGTACTGATCGAATGTATCGAATATTGGACAGTACAGGATTCAAATTAGAAACAGAAAATGGTACCGGGCATTGTTTACATGGCTTCTTGATGGTTCAGTTAATATCGCGTGGTGTTTGTATCGAAAATCAAACAACTCTCAGATGTCCCAAATAGACTTTCGGAGGGCTATCGTGCAAGTTTATTTGAAGAAATATTCGTCACCTCACAAAGGCACTGACAGGACTACATCTCCATCTTCTAATGCACAAGGAGTAGCCGATGAAGTTAGATATGATAAAATTCCAAACGACAAAAGAAGTATATGGAAGGTATCATTGAAGAGTAGTGCATAGATAATAAATAAATCTCATCGTTATTAAACTTTTTTACTTTTATCCCATTCTACATATTTTTTTATCGTTTCTGTAGCTGTTTTGTAGCTATTTTGATTTTGTAGTCTTTGTTACACATTTTTCAAAAATTTATATTATATATTATATATTATTTATATTATACCTATTATAGTTATACTGGTAGTATGTAGTAACAAATTTTAAATAAAATCGATAAAATTTCAAATGTATTTTTACTTCCTTGTCATTTGGAAAACTTATCAGCATGAGAGATATCACCCATTTTTAAAGCGACGTTAAAAATTCCCATACTTGTATCAGATAATCCTAAATTTTAGTATTTTAAAAACCTTTCCAATACAATAAATTTCCTCTTGCAAATCTTCATCATTACAATTCTGAGAACGTTTACTAACCAATATTCCCATTTACCCACTATTGTATTTGACCTACCGACACAATTTATATTATCTTCTGCACCGTTTCCCTTTTGACGTAATTTCGAGATTAATTTCAGAAGTACTCTAGTAAAAACAACCTTGAAATTCGGTCCTGCGTCCGTTACTTTCGATCTTAACAGCATTCGGACAGGTAAGCCCAAACCAAGCCTCAAGGAGCTACGACTCACACAGGTAAGAACCGTTGGTCGAGGACAGTGACGTACACTTAAGACTTTACTGCTTAAGAAATTTAATTTATCAAATTTTGTTAAATATTTGATATGTAAATTTCGCTTTTAATAATATATATATTCCACATGTCTTCACCTGTGATTGACAGCCATTATCGAATACTCTTCTCTAATATGTGTTTATTTATTGGTTTTAATTGAAAATTATTTTTCTCAATAACGAATTACCCTTAAAAATGCACCGGTGAGTATCTGGCACTCCTGAATTTTCTTCTTAGTGGCATAAAGTTTTGCTTAATTTTTCATCTTTTCCGTCTGTGTTTATTAAAATGAACTAGATAACGAGTTAAACTTTTCCACTTCTAGAAGCACTATACCGATGAAATATTTTCAAATAGGCAAAATATTTGCCTATTTGAAAATATTTCATCGTTATAACTACTTACTTTTTAGGCTTCTCTTATCATCTTCGTTCTTTTTCACGTTAGTTGCTATAAGAAAAAAATATAAAACTGTTAAAGGGAACATAGAAAAATATAACAGCCAAAGAAAAATGACCAGAAAATAAAATCAGGCATATAAAGAATGACTCATAATGCAATACCAATGGAATTTCAATTTCTCACAATGCGATGACTATTGAATATTAAGCGTGATGTCTATTGTCCTTAAAATGTTTCTCAGAATCATCCATACACGAATTTACAAAAAGTGTGAATTTAGATGAGTGACACTAAATTCGGATTTCAAAATAGACTGGAAACACAAGAAGCTCTTTTTGTCTTAAATGTGTTAACATCAAACGGTTCGTAAACTTCTCTCGAGCCATGGAAAGCGATAAAACCAACAACGAACACACATGTGCGAAATGATTCATTTTATTTATAATTTGGGTACTGATTTATCGTGTTTCTGTTTCTTATACAATGTAATAGAGTCCCAAGTATAGGCTAGAATAAATAAAAAAATTCAAAAACTTCAACTGACTTAAAAAAACAATTTGTGAGATTTGTTACAACCCACAAAAGTTTCCTCTACACACATGAATAAGTCACGTTCAAAAATGTAAATCAAGACATCATTTGCTTGTTTAACAAAAATAAAAATATGTACAATAATAAGTTTACTATTTTCTCACGTCTTTCTAGGAAGGAACACGTCATTCATACTATGTCGATTTGATGAGACAATAAAAATGTTCGCTGCGTTTAGTAGCGCCATTAAAACTGAACGACGAGCTTCTTTTGAAGTCGTGGAATAAACCGCAACAATTTGGTTCGCGACGAGCCGCGAACGAACAGTTCGCAAGCGGTTTTGTCTGCCGTACACATTTAACGAATATAGCGTTCGCATACCGTACGCATACCGTTTGGCTCGTATATGTGTACCGAGCTTAACGATTCAGAGATGTGAATGTGGATGCATATGTATGTTTTATAGATTATCGACAAGTATTTGACTGCGTTAAACATCAAAAGATTATCAAAATTCTAAGAATAACTGGAATTGACTATATTGGCACCAAATCAAATCAAAATAGACAAAACATTCGAAGGAGGATTTCTGAGGAGTCAGTTTTTTGGTTGCTGCTTGTAGTTTTATCTGATCCAAGTCTGGTGTATTAGTTAAAATTTCACTCTTTTTAGTTTTCCTTGTATTCACACATTTTCTATTTTCTGCTTTTAGAAATCGTGTAAACTCGTGAGCGACGATGATAGAACTTGAATTCGCAGATGATACTATTGATTTAGAGTTTTAAGATATTATCGGTTTTTCATGTGTCCTTGGTGAGGATACTACTCTATTTTAATATGTCTTCGATGAGGATGATATAGCTTCTGGAAACCACAACAGCCATTTCTGTCAACTCCGGTTGTGGAGTCCATTTGGTCTATCAGTCACAGAATTTCCAACAAGTCAGCTTCCGAAACAAAAGTTGAAACATCAACTAGTTGCAGTTTGTTACTACAATGAGGCGACAGAGCCGGTATGATTACACCATTATCATTTGCCAGTAGAACAACGTGATTCTTGTGATTGTTGTAGATTAATATGGAGAAGCTTTGATGGGTTTTCAATTGAATTGTTGTTAAAGTATTTTATAACGTCGACAAACAGCTCGCTATTCATCCATCCACTTGGATTTGCCAAATCCAGAGTGTCAGGTGGAGCTTCTTTGTGTCATATACTCCTTATAATATTTCCTTGGAAAAAACATGACAGGGAGCAGAAACGTACCATTCGCACATACAACGACGAATGTGGTAATAAAAATACCCATTTCAACACTAATACAACTATTCATCTGTTTTACACCTTTTTTCTAGTTGTTGTACTAATCATATTGTTTTAAATCAATAAATTAAATTTAGATATCATATGCTACCTTTCGTACTTGAATGGTTGTTATTCCGTAGCTCATTTTGCTACAAGTTTTGATATAATTACAAAAAAAAATTTCCTGTTCCTCTGAAAACACACGTCATATAGCATAATTGGGTTCCATTCAATCATTATCTAGATTAGTACGTTTTTTTGCGACATATTTTTGTAATGTCTAAAATTTTACTCTGTGTTCAGCGGCAGCAATTCTCAATGATTTTCCGTCAAAAACGTTTTGTCCGGCACTTGTCATATCATCGGAGGTGAATGTTGCTCGACTCCTTGGTTTTTCTTCGTGCACTATGTCTGCAACAAATACTACTTCACTTTTATTCTACCTATAAAACATATTATTATAGCATACACAATTGGTACAAACTTTAGTAGTACACAATGGGACAGTCTCATTGTGTACTATCACCTAGTATCTCATTGTGTACCAAGTGGCATCGTTGTAAACAAATGCAAATAATGAGAATAAAGTTTTAATTTTAAGACTAACAATTGGTATTTCACGTATGCACTTGTAAATTGACACAAATCAACAATTACGAGCGTGGATTGATATAAAACTAGCCTTTGACAGAAAAAACAATTTTTTTTTAATTAAATCGATTTATTTCTCAACATAGTCCCCTTTTAGCTCTATACACTTAGTAAGACGATGTTCCAATTTTGATATCCCATCCGAATAGTACTTTTGCTCGAGCTCTTCAAAATAGGCCGAAGTTTCAGCGACGACTTCATCATGTCCTCCGAGACAGTGTTTTAGGTTTGGAAACAGAAAAAAATCACTGGCGGGCGGCAAGATCTGGGGAATACGATGGGTGTTCAACCAATTTATAGCCAATTCGTATAATTTTAACATGACGACGGCCGATCGGTGAGCCGATGCATTGTCTTGGTGAAAGAGCACTATTTTGCTTTCCAATCCGGGGCGTTTTCGAAACAATTCCGCATCAAATCGATTCAATAATGCTTCGTAGTACTCACCATTGATTGTTTTTCCTTTTTTCAAGTAGTCGATGTGGACGATGCACTTCGCATCCCAGAAAACAGTCGCCATCACTTTGCCGGCCGAATGTGCACTCTTTGCCTTCTTCGGCAGCCCTTTGCCGCGTTTCCGCCAATATTTCGAGTGTCCTTTGGTTTCCGGTGTGTAATAATGCACCCAGGTTTCATTAACGGCGATAAATCGGCGAAAAAAATTCTTCAGATCGCGCCGTATCATCGCCAAAAGCGTCTCCGAAGTGGTCACACGTTTTTGCATTTGATCCATTATCAGATCCATTATCCATCATCGCGCGGATAGCTTTTTTATGTCCAAATGATGGTGAATGATGTTGTGTAAGCGTTCGTAGGAAATGTTTAGGACCTCTATTAACTCGTGGAGCTTAATTCGAAGATCTGCCATAATCATGTCATGGACTTTGTTGATCATTTCCGGCGTGGTGACTTAATTTGGTCTCTCGGGCCGTTCATCATCAAAAACACTCGTACGACCACGAACAAATTCAGTTATCCAAAATTTTACTGTTGCTAACGAAGGTGCAAACTCACCATAAACTTCGTCTAGATCGGCTTTGATTTGCACATTCGTTTTACCCTTTTTGTGGAGGAATAACTTTCAGGAGGTCACGACTAAAAATGATGGTATTTTGACTGGTGTCAAATAACATTTCTGTGATAATGTTGGTTTCAGAATTGAATCTTGGCGGTAGATTTGAAAAATTATTAGATTGTCTTATTGTGTACCATGTCTCATTGTGTACTAGTCTCCCCTAACTTATTTTTAAAATAACCTGAATCGGCGTTTTGATTAGTTTCGACTAGTTTAGGCGTTAATTACTACTATCGACTGCTTCGAAACAAGAACTACTACATACTGCTAACAACAATATAAATATTATCCTAATTGTGACAAAAAACGTAGCTTGGGAATTTGGTCAAATAAATATAAAGTGTGATCAGAATAAAAATAATACAAGGGGGCCAAAGCAGTTACCAACGATGAGGTATTTAGATCGCCAATCTTCAAAAGGAGACGAATATAATGAATGATGAATTCGACTTATTCATTTTACGGTAATAGGTACGCTAATTATCAGGCAAATAATCTGTTATCTTCTTTGTTATAAAATAAATATGCTTGTTAATATAAATGGTATGAGCATAATATGGGTATAAAATGTACTTAATATTCTGCCTATTTCTTTACTTTTAAATAATATACTCGTACCTATCCCCCAACCCTACGTCTATGCGCGTAACTATTGTTAAAGAAAACATTAGCAACAGCAAGCGAAATTCCCGCTTTCTATTGACAAACTGCATCGAGCACCGAATCGAGTCACTCATGGTTAACCACATGTGCTGTAAGTGTACAAGAATACCATTCACGAGTTCTTGTTTAAAAATATCTCAAGTTATTTTAACTTTAGTTAAGTGATGGTGGTGACAATATGTGATTTTGTAGTGACTTTTAATTGTTTGTTGTTTTGTTTATACGGATAGTACTATGATTAAGTGGTTATCGTTGTTTTTATTGTTAACAGGTAAGAAAATTGAGTGAGTTCAATGCAAGATTAGACGCGAAACTGTAATTTGTATTTATGTTACACATTTTCATTACTTCATAACTATTATTAATAAACTTTGCGAATCTGATGAATTGATAGTCAAAACCAAAACGTCAAAATATAAGGAGTGATAATATTTTTTTAATAACTTATTACATAAGTATCTAATTGTCTAAGGCGGTATTAGGTCTTCAGAATATTTAAAACAAATTAAATTTGTCTATTAGTGGAATAGAAATTAAATAGAATAACATTAGATAGTACTAGCAGAAATAAAATTATGAAACCGTTCCACAAAAAAGATAAAAACTATGTAGGGTATGGAAAACGAATCCGAGGAAAAAATAAAAGGATAAATTTATTAAAAACGTGAATACAGATAAATACCATAAATAAAACTCTAGGAATAGAAAAAAAATCCAATCGGCTTATGACATGTTGTCTGAAATTATTTTTTCATAGAAAGATATAGTCTTGATTACATTCCATAAATCCGGAAAGCAGTGAATGGCTTTTTCTTTGGCATCGGTTTTAACAATCAATATGAGAACCAAAGAATATAGACGCATAATATGCGTCTATATTATTTGCAAGAATATTGACTAAAAGCTTACATTTTTTAATAGTGTAAGAACCTAATATTTTGACATTCTGGCGAAAACAACTGAGAATTTCTCATGAGAATTAATAAACAACATGTTTTATAATAAGCAGGAATACATATTTGACACCAGTGGAAAAGTCCGAATGCGAGGGTGATTAACTACGAGTAGGTATAGGGTAGAGTGCTTCAAGAGTGCGCACTTAACCCTTCAACTGCGAAATTTATTTTTTGCAAAAAAGGAAAGGAAAAATCATAAACATTGGTCAAAACACTTTATTAAACATATTGGTACAAGTATTTTTCTCAAAATATATGTAATTTAAAAAAAAATAGTCGTTACGTTTTGGTAACGCTAGCTGGTTAGGGTATACAAAAAATTTTTGGACAAGAAAATTATCACTTTGGGGTGTGAAACATTATATTGCACTCTAGACATAATCCTACATCACATTTGACACACATAGTACGAATACTTGAGCTACAACCTTCTCCAGCACATCGACGCCTCTTATTATTGGGGATGTTTATCAAAAAATGGTCTGTTCTGTCATATCTCAAGTTATCCGAAACCCTATTAAAAGATAAACTTGATTTAGCAGCCGCAGGTCTTCCAGCACCTTTTGAAGCCATGCCATATTTTATCAGATAGGCTTGAGCAATCTCTCGTCTGAATTCTAGTTGGGTAAGCTGTGTTTGATGTTTACACTTCTTGGATATACACCAAGCATTGACTATAGCAGCTTCTAGTAGCCAAGTAAAATTGACCACCACCACTTCTTTCTACGAATTGAAATCCTGTATCTGGATATCTGCTGGTCCATGAAGTCAGTGCCTCCCATAAATCGATTATATTCAGATATCAGATAAGGTTGTGGTACTTGAATATTTTTTTTTTGTCTCGAGAGTAGCGTTTTACTTGAGTGACTGGATTGACGCCATGACATGTAGATGCTACTGTCACTACATTATTATCCATCCACTTGACTAATATTATTGCATCTTCTTTGTCGATGACAGATATCGTGTCTCCTCTGTTTTTCGATTTCGAAATAATACTTTTTTTAGGTAACTCAGAACTTGTAGGAATTCTATTTTCCCTCAATATCCCGTACCATCATACCCTCTTTGTTTCAAGGAATATAACAAATTAAAGCTTGTGAAGAGATTGTCGAAGTAAAATGTGAACGGGAGCTTTTTTTATATCATCCGAAAATTCATCTATCATGCAAAGTAGAGGAGCAGCACATTTTCCAAAATTGCTTTCGTAACTAGTGTTTGACTTTGGGTTTTTTCCTTGATATATATCAAAGTTTACCAAATAACCAGAAGCAGAGTTTAGGCACCACATTTTATACCCAAATCTGATGGGCTTACCCCGAATAAACTGTTTACATGAATGCTTCCCAAAGTATTTGATCATAGCCTCATCGTAATTCAAGTTCTGTTCAGGTATCCAGTTGTCAGTAAAGCGGCGTTTCAAAAGGCCCATCAGTGGGCGTAGCTTCCACATTTTGTCACCATGTACAGGCTGTGTGTTGTCGGCGCAGTGCAAATATTTTAAAATTTGGCGAAACCGATCTCTTCTCATAGATTCAGTGACTAAAATATTTTTCATATCTTGTTTGGAATCCCAGTAAAAGTCCCTTCCAGGTAACGCATTATATCCTGTAACAATCATAATCCCAATTACACATTTCATTTCTTCGTTAGAAATGTTTGGGTTCGGTTTATTGCAGAAAAGTGCGTATTTTCTTGATTCGGTCACAAGTAGTTCAATTATTTCGCTATCAACAAACATCTCGAATATATCTAAATAGTCTATATCACTATATTTACTATAATCTGGTTTAGGAAAATACCTGCTCACACGTTCAAAGTCACCTTCAATCCAGGATATTTTTTCTGACCCAGGGCGGACGATATTTGACACTGGCTCTGATTCAGGTACATCGATAAAAGCTCTGACAGCACGAGGAGGGACGATTTCAGCTCCTGGTGTCAACTGTCGACCGCTTAAATTATCTAGAAATCCGCCACCATCTTCATCACCAAAATCCTCATCGGTAAGGACATTCGCATCAGGAGGCTCGATGAATATTTCATGAACGTCCAGGTCTTCTTCATAAACCATTTGCAATGCTTCTTCCAGCGTAAACCCACGCCTAAAAGTAACAAATGAATATACTAGACAATTATTAATACATAAACAAGAGTCCTAGCTTTTCTGATCGCATATATACCACATACTCAACACGCAAGACATTTATACACGTACAATATTTTTTGTCTCCCTAAACCAGCTAGCGTTACCATACGGTAACGCCAATATTTCTAAGGTTACATTATAGAACTTGAAATTCTTTCATAACAAAATTTGGTCTAGAACTGAAGAATAACTATCTATAAATACTCTTTTGTAAGTATTTTTCATAACAATTCAAAAAAGAAGTTTTAGTAATACTTACTCTAGACGGATGTCAATCTTTGGAAGCTCGTAACTGTTACCACAATTTTTAAAATTTTAATAAAACTGACAAAAAGATTTTACGTTGACGTTGTACCCAACAATGTGTTCATTCACATACTAAACGCGTGTTGACAAATAACCAACGCATCCCGATGGAACCAAAGGCTGTGTTGCCACTTCTAAAATGAGCTTGTCTACCGTTACGTTACGATATGGTAACGCTAGCCGTTTAAGGGTTAAGGTTTAATCAGGTGTTAAATCCAAATCAATTTCGTTGAAAATATATTTATTTTTATTTAAGTCAGTTGATACCATGGACGTATTATACGTCCACGTTGATACATAAAAAATAAAATAAATTATAATTTGGCAATAATAAAATACAAATAAAAATGTTTATTGCTCTTAATCCATTCGCTGCCAAACTTTTTTTTTTTTTTAATTTTAAATTTTATAGCTTCTACGTCAATTTTATGTTCTGAACTTATAGAAAAATATTTAAAAAATTCTTAATCTTTCCACAATAACCCTGTGTCTAAAAAATTTTTTTGTTCCAATTTTGGAACATGGCCATAAATAGGTAATAAAAAAATCAACAACGTCAATTTAAACTTCAACATTTATTGATAAAAAATGATAACATTTTGAGAGGATCTATTAATTTTTTTCATGAAAAGATTTGAAGCAATTAATAGGATTTTACAAGTACCGCATCCAAAAGTTGTGTTTGTTTTACAAATTTTGCATCTGTTTTGTTTTAAAGAAATTGGGTAATGCAGAACCGCCATATTTTGTGAAACAGATCCTGGAATTTTTCGAAATAATGTTCCTAATTTTGTCTTATCAGGTTTTGGTTGTCGAGGGTTGAGTAGTAGATATGTTGCCACAATGCTTCTTGTAAACCCTAATAAATCCAATGGACGCATACTTTCAACGAATTCATCAGCGTTAGATTGAATGTTACTGTGGTGTTGAATTCTATATAAAATCCATGCGTTAGAGATTGAAGCAGACAAAAGGTGAACAAAAATTTGCCACCACCATTTATTGTTACGCTGTTTTGGTCTATAGTTAGCAATATTTCTATTCATTAAATCAGTACCTCCCATATTAGTATTATACTGCTGAATTGCGTAGGGAACGTCTACCATTATATATTTTTTTTTCTGCTGCAGATTAACGACGTACCGATTTTGTAGGTTGAACGCCATAACAATTTGAAGCCACGTGAACGATGGCATTATCCTTCCACTGGATAATTATTATATCTTCATCAGAACTTGTGTATGAATCAGCGGATCCTCTAACTGATTTTTTCATTGCGTTTTTATTCAACGCGCATTTCCCAATTCGATTATGTCTAATGGTTCCCGTGCAATCATTTCCCAATTCTATGAGTGGTCTTATTTTAGCAAACTTCTCATTTTTTTGTAGCTTAGTGTTATCTGAAAAATGTAAATTTTGCAAAATTTCTCTAAACCTATTTCTCGGCATTGCGTTGACGATTGCTTCGTTTCTGAGATCCAAATCCAAACTCCAGTACATATCTTTCCGAGGCCTTTGGGAATAACCAGAAATCAGTAGGATTGCAAAGAATACTTTGAGTTCTTCAATCGTAACCTCAAATGATGTGGTTGCATTTTTGTGTCGGGCATACTTTATAGTCTCGTCTTTTATGTATTCAAAGACATTATCAAACCAAAAAGGTGTAAAGAAATCGACTGCACTTTCACAGTGAACATTATTTCGATTTGAAAGTGAGATATTTTCTTGATGATTATCTAGGAACTAGGGATTATCTTTTATTAGATTGACCCACATTTATTGGAAGTTCATCATCGCTCGTCGAGAACATATCGTCAGCGTCTTGTGCCTCACATTGTGAAATAAGAGTTGCCTCAGCTGGGGCGTTCAGTATCTTTAATGAAAACTTATCAGAAAAATCATTAAAATTCACATCATCCGATGATTCAGAATCTCCATCAGTATCTTTCGCTGGAGGATAAATGTATATGTTTGCAGAATCAAACTCCTTCTGCTTCTTATTTAGATCATCGATTAGATTGTTCAGAGTATCAGCTGAACAACTCGTTTTCTTTCCATAAAATGTTTTTACATCCATAATACCAAACTAAAAAGAAAAACCTCAATTAGCAACATATACCGCCAAGTTCCATTTTTGGAACATGCAAAAACTAGAGGTTACTCGGTATATTCAATTTGAGGTTAAGCATTTAAACGATACAGATACATTTTATAGGTATATAATATTGCTTAAGCTTACCCCGATCGAAATATTTCACAACAGAAAATAGATATAATCGAACTAGAAGTTATACAACTGCACCTTCCTTGAAATTTTGATATGAATCACAAAACAAATGCTACTTATACGAAACCAGTGAGTAAATTCAGTATGGACGTGTTGTTTTGACACTACCGAACAAAAATAGTTTATCAGATTTAAGACCAACAGTCACATCTTGTAACCAGCAGCGAAACTAACAATCGTTCCAAATTTGGAACATGGCAGCGAATGGGTTAATATAATTACATTTCACACCTAAGATATTTCAATTTAAGATACCCTAGCCTTCTTTCTTGATGTCCCGCTTCACCACCGCTTACTGGTTGGACTGCTTCCTCTCAGATCTTGAATTTTCTGTCTTGGACTCCTTAACTTCTTTTTCTGTAGGTACTTGTTATCTGCATCGTATCTACTTTCCTAATTGGCTGTCTTCGGCAACCACCCAGCTAGCTCCTGACCATGTGGTCGATCAGTCTATGTTTTGATCCAAACATCCTCTACATCAGATTCTTGGCGAGGATGTCTCTGGTCTTAAGGAGTATTCTTGTGGCTTGGTGGAAGAAGTATCTTGTCCTTTTCTTAGCCACCTCCCTTAGTGGTGTATACTGGAGCTTTTCTTTAATGGTTGCATTTGTTATTCTTTCTTTCCATATTGATCCATCAATGATTCTGTAGCATAACGTCTTTGTACCTTCTAGTTTCTTCCAGATGGTTTCTGATATGAAGCTCCAAACTAAGACAGTGTATAGCATAACCGATCTAACGTACGCCTGGTATAACTGGATCTTATTGGTCGTCGTTAGTGAACTGGACTGTTTCCTCCCATTTTTTTTTTCTACTACTAGTGGACTTTCCTGAGTGAATATGATGAATTGCGTCTTTTGGGCGTTGATTTTGATCTTTCATTTTTCGGTTTAGTCTGTGATTCTTCCGAGGTGGTTTTCTATGTTTTGGACTATTCTTCCATGGACTAGCAGAACCAGAAACGAAGAAGTTCTTCGAAGAATGGGACATCAACGAACTCTATTATTAAACTAGAATATCTTGGATATATAATCAGAGGACCAAGATATGAGTTCCTTCAGCTAATTCTCAACGGTAAAATCGAAGGAAAGAAATGGATAGGACGGAAGAAACTCTCTTGGTTGAGGAATTTGCGGCAGTGGACAGGTTTGACAGCGGACCAATTGCTACACGTAGCCCAAGACCGAGATCAGTATAATAATATTATAAGCATGGTAGTCGGTAGTCGCCGACGTTCCGTAGGGATATGGCACTCTAAGAAGAAGTGGACTTTCCTGAGTAAATATGATGAATTGCGTCTTTTGGGCGTTGATTTTGATCTTCCATTTTTCGGTTTAGTCTGTGATTCTTCCGAGGTGGTTTTCTATGTTTTGGACTATTCTTCAATTATTTTTTTTGTGTTGCATACATTGCCGTATCGTCTGCGTAGAGGTCCGTAATTGTTCTTGGATCTGTTGGTACGTCTGAAACAAAAATGTTGTATAAAATTAATGGGCGAGAGTATATTGCCCTGAGGTGTCCCTTCTTGGATTTCTTGAATTCTGGACGTCTTTTGGTTGGCTGAAACTTAAAAGGTTCTATTAGTTAGATATGTGTCGCATATTAATTACTATTTATAACTGGGTTATAAATAGTAATTTATTAATTACATTTATGTGTCGCATATATTAGCTAAATAATGAGATAACCTAGCTCTGTCCATCTTCTAGATTAGTACCTTCTTAAAGACCCTTTCATATGCTTTCTCGATGTCTAGGATGGCTATTCCTGTCTTGTTTCCTGTTGAATCTGATCTTCGTGTCGCTGACGACTCTTACTAGTTGGAGTTCACTGTTTGTTCCTCTTCTGAATCCGAAGTTGTCCTTCTGAATAATTCTTCTTCTTTCTGCGTACTTCATCAGCCTTCTGTAGATGATTTTCTCCAGTATTTTTCTTAATGTTTCCAATAGTGAGATTGGTCTCTAACTTTCTGGTCTTCTTCCGTCCTTCCTTGGTTTTAATAGAGAGATGATTTTGGCATGCTTCCAGTTGTTTGGAAAATGCGCTTTTTCCAGGCAGTATTTGAAGATATAGTAAAGGCTCCTTGTAGTTCGGCGAGACTGTATAAAAACATATTTATCTGTAGTAAAAACAGGCAACAAAAATTAAAATAAAAGTACTCTACCAGAGTTACAAAAGGTACAAAGTTTTAATATTCTCATCGATATTTACATTCAGATGTGCCTGGTATTATGTTTGAACATATGGGCAATCACCCAGTTGAAGTTATCATCGAATTGTTGATCAGTGCACGTAGACCAAGGGCCAATGAAAACATCGGATATAGCTATTATGACAAATCACAATCCGTTATCTTTAAACCTATGCAGTTTTTTAGAATTTATAGGAGAAACATCTTCTTCAGGACAGAGGAGAAAGGATGGTAGCAAATTCAGACAAATAGAACCGCACATAGCTACAAAAATATAGACAAGCGCCAGATACTAATGGAAAGTACTAGAATAATTTCTTTAAGAAATAATTATATCAGACAAATATCGGAGTATCGAAATATTGTTTATTTGGATGAGACCTGGTATGTTACTCATGACACCGTGAAAAAAAGTTGGACGAATAATAACACAAAGTGTTCTAATTCAGTACCGCCCAATAAAGGACAGTGAATTATAATTTTACACTGCAGTGAAGAAAATAGATACATCGACGATGTATTTATTAATATCTGCAAAATAAATTAAATACGTGAATCTAGATTATCATGACGATATGGAGGGCAAATTCAGACAAATACAACCGCACTTAATTTTTGAATCATGGTTTGAAAAATTTCTTCTTTCGAGATTATCTAAATATTACTTGAAACAAATTACAAATTCAAGAACTTTTATTTGAAAAAGATTTGTACTTTTAGGCATCATATAGTAAAAAGCAATTGCTGGGGGTTGTTTATAGTAAACAGTACAAGAAGGAATATGTTGTTGATAACTGTACCTACTCGTAGTAATGGGCATATCGTGATTAGACTTCCCCCGTATTATTGTGCATTGAACCCAATAGTGTTAATATCGACTCAACTTGAAGCAAATATAAGAAGAAAAAACGTGACTCCTAAATTTTCGTCTACTGTTCTCCAGTTAGTTTGAAGAGAAATCACAAAGATCACAGCAACCAACTGGAAAAATGTAATCATATATGTAATCGCAGTGGAAAATGACTATGTTAAATATCTACCATTATTAACCAAATTAATTATAAATTTAGAAGATACCAGTGATTCTGAGTAGATTAGTAAGTACTTACTTCGAACTAGGTGTTAGTTAAAACCTTTATTTTTATTGTAATTATAGATACTCTCGTTTTGCTTATATATTTTTGAAAATAAGGTACAAACACATTTCATGATAGAACAAAAACGTACAAAGTATTTAATTAAAAATAGTCAAAGTGCAGGTTAGGTTATTATAAAATACCTACTATATATACGTATAAAAAAGATGTTCATAAAAGTTTTAGACCTCTTACCCATTTTAAAATTATTGAGGTACTAAGTCTCACCTCACATGCTGTCAAACCAAAGTTGTGGTCCTTTAATAGAACACCCTTTATATAATTTAAAAAATGAATTCTCTATTTTTTCCTGATTACAATAACTTAGTTATCAGGGATAAAATGTGCTCATAAGTTTTAAAACTTATGAACAGTTGTGTTAATATAACGTTTGTAGACTAAAATACTTGTACATAAAAAATTTGTTTAATTGTATGTGATAATTACTTTTATTAACAATTTTTTATAGGTACTATTATTTTACAATAAGTTCTCTTTAGTCGAATCGATTAGTGTTATCACTCCCTAAATATATCCCAGAAGTTAACAACACCGATATTTTTTATGTAAACTTTATAGAAAATGAAACTTTTTGGTAAATAAAATTAAATAAAAATAAAAAATTTTATTTACCAAAATATTATCTACGCTAGTGTTCCATAGAGTACTGGTCATTCTAACATTGTTGCCAATTTACTAGTATCTTACTCGCTCTTGTTCCTATAAATGTTTTAACAAAATTATGTGCCGACTATACAGTTGTACTAATATGTAAATCACCGAGATAATTTCTTCGCTTTTTGAGGGGAGGTTCTAAGGTAGTTTCCCCTGGACTTTCTACTGGTGATAGATTCACTTGTTGTTATATTTATATTTTCACTTTTAGAGCCTGTTTTGTCAGAGACAGTTTCCCTTTTTACTGAAAATTTTCTAGTTTTACTTACTTGCTTAATTAAACGGTTTGGAAAATCGAAAATGCGGGGTACAGCATGTTTGAGTTGTTTGTTTTGAACTCCATCCTCTAGTAATAAATGAATTCGCTGTGAAATGCTTGTAGCAAATTTTAGAACTCTTTGTTGGTTTAAAAATTTTCACGACGCATGGCTATAATCCATTTTTTTGCAATGATGAATCTTTAGGAAAATAAAAAAGACTTATTTACTTTATTCTTTAGTTTTCAACGTAATTATAAAATGAAAATTATATAAAACTCGCATATATGTATCTATTGTAAACACTTTGGAAGAGACTTAACACTTAAAAAAAGTTTGCAAATACCTGTAAACACTTCTAGTTTCTAACGTTGTCTGCCTTAAACTGACGTCACACATAGCTGCGCAAAGCATTTTATTTTGGCTGCACTCTTAGAAACAAGGGTATAACATATGGTGTATTTATATTTAATGGTCTAAGATTGTAACAATTTGGACGCATCGATGTTAACTTAATGGAAAACTAATAATGAGTGAGGCCCTTAACCGACAACAAATATTTCAGTTATTTCCAACCTGCGTAAAGGCAGGAGATAATTAATTAAATTAAACAAAATAATTTGAAAAATATGTATAATAAGCAAAATACAAGAAATATTTAACCACCTTCAGCTTGGTGGTAATTAATTTAGTAACAAAATAATAGTAAGAAGAAACCTAATTCACAAAGTAAGCTAAAATAAAATTATTTTACATACAGTTACTGTAAACGCCATATAGGGAGATCCAATTTCGCACGTGTGGTGTGTGCCGACCAGAGGTAGACAGTGGCGTGATAATGCTTTTCATCCAATTAACGGCACTCAATAGTTACCACTGAGCTACTTACAGTGTGGATAATTTTGTAAACAAGGCGCTAGGATCGAATCGGTACGAAAATAAGGCTTGCACTGGATCTTCGTAACTGGCGCCTACTGTAGAACCCGTTATGCTGAGACTACACAATTAATTCAAGTCACAACCTGTATTCTGGCAAACGATTACTTACCAAATTTGTGACTTGTAATTTTATACACACATATTATATCATGGGTTTAATAATAAGCATTATAGTAGTTTATTTAAACTATTCCTAAGTGTCTTCACAGAGCACATAATCCCATTAATTGCTTTGTATAGGTATAAGCTGTGTAAGTTTTCCATTGACCTTTTCCTGCATTCGATTGTGGGAGTAGATGTTTTTGATGGTTTGTGTAATATTGATTGGTATATCCCTTTAATATAATAAATGTAAGAAATCTCCGACTTGGACGCGATCTAATGCCTTTATTAGGTCTACAAATCATAAATATGCAGGTTTATTGTGTTCAATGGCCTTCAAAAATTGATTTAGCCAATTCCTATAAAGATTTTCAAAGTTAATTTTTAAATTATTTAAAGTATAACATAAAACTTTTATAATTCTATTTTTCAGAAACGTTATAGGCTTTTACGCATTTACTTCTTATTTTTAATTTAAAAATTTTTAATAAAATTTATGTGTAAAAATTAACAATTTTTGTAAAAACTAATTAGCTACCATATTGAAATTAAACAGACATTTATTTTGAGTATATTTATATAAATATTTTTTAATGGGTTTTTAGTTTTGGAAACGTCAAATTCATTGGAACTTAGAAGTTACATCTCTTCCCAAGGTCTTCATGGCACAATTTCGTTCACCAAATTAAAAGATGAGATTTTAATCCGTACTGATTTAAAAACCACACTAGAGTACCCTACTCAAATATGGTCCTGGTATCTTTCTGAATTCCCGGTAGATTACTCACAGCTAGAAGACAGATGTCAAAATTTAGGAAAAAAGATCTTGCCATTGCAGGATTCTTTTGGCTATCTCATCCTTCCAGACAATCAAACTGCAGAATATGTTACCAAAGAATTAAAAATCAGTGGACCATTGGGCCTATACGGAAAGTCATTATTATTTAAAAATGAGGACACCAATCAAATTATATGTGCCTCGATTACTATGGTAAGTTCTTCTTATATATGTAGAATAAAATACACTGTGTATATTATTTGAAAAATATTTATCTGTAACATTACATATTCATATGAGAATAATAACACATGTGTCCTACCATCAACTAAAGAACTGTGTATATAATGACCCTGTGTATATATTAAACTTATTCGTTTCCGTACAGTTATAAGTATTCTATAAGTTAGATTTTATTTTAACAATATCCCAATAACACAGAAGAGTTGGAAAAAGTTTGACTCTTAATTTATAATTTAAAGTAGGCTTCAAATCAATTTCCCAAAGTTAGGATATCAATTTTGGGACATCCTGTATATACGTGCCGCTACTACTTTGATACATATCTACAACAGTTTTCTAGTAGAAAACTATTTTGATAAACTTTTTTTAACATTGGTATGCTTTTTTTTTTCTTCAAGCATCCAGCCATTTATGTTTTCTATGTTACACCCACGTTACATCCCATCTAAAATTTTATTCTATGTTCATCAAAAATAATCGACATAGGATGTATCTACTCATCAAATCTACTTAGTACCTAGCGACCATAGCCTAGTATTATGTACAACAAATTAACAAACAACAAAAATCAGAGTCAAATGACTAAATACGGAATCTATGGAATACTTATCTAAAAAAAGAATATCAGAGAAAAATGCTGTGAATGAAATGTTAGAAAACGATAACATCTAGAAAAGCTGGGAAAAATTAAGAAATAACATAATTACTGCATTAACCGAAGCACTTGAAGAGAGAAAAGTAAAAAAATTAACTTATCTAAAAAGAAAACATCAATGGTTTAGAGAGGAAGTGAAGACAAAATGTAAAGACAATAAAATACAAAAGGCAAATGAAATGAATCCAAACTGCAAGAAATATTTGAACTAGAAAAATAAAAAGATAACACTGGGAGAGCTTTCCAAAACAGTTGGAACACGATTTCTACGGAACACAAAAAGAAATATGGAGAATGATCCGAGGACAAAGAAAAGAGATAAACGAACCAATAAAAACAGGCAAACACAGAGATACATTCAGAAGAAAGCAAGAGCAGACTACCGTCGCTCCCTATTTGCTAAAGGTGACGATAATGAATCACCAATAACAGAAGTGAAGAAGAAATTAACATTGAACCTAACCTAACCTTGGTTGTTATCAACAGGTCCTCGAAGAAACTTCGTCTCAGGACCATTTTACCTATGTAGGGTCATACGTCGCCATGTTACCAATTCCAACGGTAACTTAAACATCCTAATTTGTAATTATAAATAATGTAAAACAACTGTAAATTTATAACATTTAAAGGGTTTTGACCCATATATTTTGATGGCTCATAGCATGTATACCTTGTTTACACTGATGATGGATTTAACAATCCGAAAACGTTTTGTAATGTAATTATAATAGCCCGTTTGGGCATTTTATTATATACCTTTTATACAGGATTTGAAATAAATTATTTGTAATATGAAAATTTAAATTCAGCGTTTTTTAGGCCTATTTCAAACGCCTCATATTTGTTGTCAAAACTCAAAATCGAAATTGCATGCAATGAGTTTTCAAGATTAGGCTTCAACAGTGGAAATTCTCTAGGTACCGGTCAATGGAATTTTATTGATTTTATGAGAATCGTAAAAATAGCAAAAATCGCGCTACGTTTATTTATTTACCAGCTTTATAGAAACTTGCCTTATCTACAACAATATTCAAAAAGCTGAGCACTGAAAATAAAGCATTTAATACAGTATGGAAATACCGTATATTGAATTTTCTAAACAAATGGGATATCAAAGAAATATTTTGGCCTATATAAACAATTTTTTAGATGCCTTTGAGATGTATATATACAGACGAATGTTGAGAATTCCATGGGTACAAAGAGTTACTAATGTTGAGGTACTTCGTCGAATGTGTAAACAAAAAGAATTACTAAGAATAATCAAAGAGAGGAAAATGCAATACTTGGGTCATGTGTTGAGAGGCGAAAAATATGAATTACTTCAAGTTATATTGGAAGGAAAAGTACAGGACAAACGATCAGTAGGAAGACAGAACTCATGGCTGAAAGACCTAAGGAGATGGTTCGACCGCTCATCCGCAGAAATCTTTCGCGCAACAGTTTCCAAAACCACAATTGTCATTTGGATCGCCAACCTTCGAAAGGAGACGGTGCCATTTTAAGTACGAGATAATTATGCTATATCCTATCTTAGAGAACAACAAAACGGAATCCCGCAAGGATCGATTATCAGTTATATTCTATTTTTATTAGCAATAAACTTTATAATAAAAATCATTGCGAAACTTGTTCAGGCAAGACTATATACTGATGACCTAATTATTTACATCAAAGGCAAGAACGTTAATTGTATGGTGTCAATATTACAAGAACACTTAAATAAACTAATAAATTGATCCTTAAGTACAGGTTTCAAGTTTTGCTCTAATAAAAACAAAATGTATAATGTTTTCAAAAAGACAGATCGCGGTTATACCGAACCTAATGCTTGAAAAATCTTTTCTTTACAAACGAAAATAAAATTTCTAGGAGTGATATTTGATCAACAGTTAAATTGGAAAAGTTGGGGTGCCGATGGTAAAACACTACCCATGTTACACAGTATACTATACAGACTCGTCTAAAACTGAAAATGGAGTCGGAGTGGCAATAATTAACAGCACAGAGATTCTTTCTTGAACATTAGTATCATTATGCTGTTTCTCCATGCGTCTGGTATCTTGCAGTGCAATATTAGTTTTTGTATAAGTTTTGTCATCTGTAAGGTTATACTTTCTCCTCCGTGTTTTAGAAGCTCGTTGGTTATTTCGTCTGGTTCTGGTGACTATCTATTTTTGAGTGAATTTATGGCTATTTCTACTTCCTGAAAACTGATTTCTATTTCGTGTCTTAATTCAGGTATGTTATTGTGTTGATTATTACTTTACTTTGCCTTAAACAGTTTCGTCAGGTATATTTCCCATTCATTTGCTGGTATGTTATTGTATTCATTCAATTCTGCCATTTCTTTCTGTTGGTTTCTTATGAATCTCCATATTTGTTTTTGGTTTTTGTGTACCATAAAAGTCGCTTTTCATCCTTTTTGTAAACTGTTCCCAGTGTTCATTTTTTTTTTTTTACCAACTGCTTTGTTTCATTTCGAATTCTTCTATAGTTGTCTCGGGATTATGGGGTATTTGATGTTTTGTATTTAGTGTAGGCCTCTCGTTTCTTTTTACATTTCTCTTTTATTTCTTTTCTGAAACATGGTGTATCGTTGTGGTGTATGCTGAATTTGCTTTGGGTGGATTTTTCTATTAGTGACTATAAAATCAATCATAGATTTATGCCCCTGGAATTTTCAAATCTATATTTATACTGGAGCTTATGGTCGAAAAATGTATTATTGATTCTCAGTTCGTTAAAAGCACAGAGATTAGCCATGAGTTCTCCATTTGCGTTGACATGGTTTGCATTAAATCTTTGTTTTTCTCCTGGAACTATTTCATTTCCGATTCGTGCATTAAAGTCATCCATAAGAATTAAGAAAACTAAATTTATGGTTGTCAGCCGTACAAATTTAGATCCCGGGGCACTAATGGCAGGTAGCGAAGAGATCCAGAGAGTCGACAGATTCACCTACCTCGGAACTACCCTCAACGTACAATGGGACTACGCTCAAGAGATTAGATCCAGAATTGAAATGGCACGGTCTACATTTATTAAGTTGAGATCCTTGCTGTGCTGCACTGATCTCAGTTTGGGAACCAAGATGCGGATAGTGAGGTGCTACGTTCTTCCAGTGTTACTATATAGAGGTGAAGCCTGGACACTGATGCAAGCCACTGAAAAACGAATCGAAGCCTTCGAGATGTGGATATACAGAAGGATACTAAAAATATCTTATGTGGGCCATGTCACCAACGTTGAGGTCCTATAGCGCATGACAAAAGAAAAAGAAGTGCTTAATTTAATTAAACAACGTAAGCTTGAGTACCTCCGCCACGTGATGCGGAACGAAGAAAAATATCGAATTCTTCAACTCGTTATGCAGGGTAAAGTATTTGACAGAAGAGGACCGGGACGCCGTCGTATATCGTGGTTGAAAAATCTCCGACAATGGTTTGGGATGACCTCAGCGAAGTTGTTTCGTAGAGCAGTCAACAAAACCATGATAGCCTTGATGATCGCCAACATCCGGACCGGATAAGGCACTGAAGAAGAAGAAGAATAAGAATTAAGGACTCTTCAAGAGGTATTTCATCCAGGATGGTTTGCAATTGTTCGTAGAATGCCTCTCCTTCCTCCTTAGTTTTGTAGTTCTTGGGGCTATAGATAGATATGGCATTTAATTATTGATAGTCCATTGTGACGTTCATATGTATTATTCTTTCGGAGATATAACGGCAGTTTATGTTATCTTTAAATTTTTTATGAACGGGAGTATACCTACGCCTGCTCGTGCTCGTTCTTCTTTCTTTATTCCACTGTATGCTAGGAAATATTGGTTATATTCTCTTTGGCCTTTACCTTTCTTCTTGGTTTCTTGGATTGCACAAATGTCTATGATTTTATTTATCAGTTCTTCTATTGTTTCTTGGTCTTTGTCGTTGAAATAAGTAATGTTCCATGTTGCTAATCTGATTGTGGGCTTATTTTTCCTTCTAGTTTTCCAATTCTTTGCGTGGTTCATCATCTTAGGTTCCGTCTGTTTCCAAGGCTTTATATCGGTTCTTTGAGCCTTGTTTTCTTTTACAGTGGGTAGGATGCTAACCTGGCCCATCAACCCTCCTCTTTTATCCGAGCTTGGGACCGGCTGTGGGTATGGACGCGGCTTCTGAGCTACTTAATCCACCAAGTTATCGCGCTCATAACCCCCAGGAAGAGGTGATACTATGTCATCACTACAAATAATCAGGAAAATATACAGGCAGCATCCATTAGCTTTACTAATAAAGGAAGAACTAAATAAATTGCATACTAAAGATACAAGTATCAAGTTTCTCTGGTTCCCATCACATGTTGGAATAGTAGGTAACAAAGCAGCAGACAAAAATGCCAAAGAAGCTATAAACTACAACAGTATCCCCATATCACCCCAATCTGTAAGTATGGATCTAAAAAGCTATTTCATAAAGCACCTGTTCGAGAACTGAAACAATAAATGGAAATCCACACCATCAAAGCTTTAGGAGATAAAGAATAAGATTGGACCATGGCAACCACCCGCGGTATCCAGACGAAAGCAAATAATTATTTCTTGCTTACGACTGGACATACCCAGTTTTCTCATGAACATTTGTTCAAGAAAGAACGCCCAATTTGTAATGAGTGCGGTTCACCCCTACGGTAAAACATGTGCTAGTAAAAAATTGCGAAAAGTTCAGTCGTCACAGAATTAAATACCATTTACCAAACAATCTTAAAGACATTTTAAATTCAGAAAACACTATAGATAATCTACTTTTGTTTTTAAAAGACTTTAATTAACTAAGCAAAGTGTAATTAACTGTATGTAATTAACTGTAACCATTCCGCTAATAACCTTATTAGATTGAAGTGGGTTTTGTGTAAATAAAAAAAAATATGCATAAAACCATCACCTCGTTAGGACATGTTGTGAGACCATGGACGTATAAACACAGATGGACTCAGTTATTTACATAAAATTGTGAAGTCAAAATTATTTGAATAGATCTCATTCTGAGCACCTTCAACTGTTGTCACGTTTTGTTTTAAAATTTCGTATTCGCGAGTCGCTGAAAATATTACTCCGTATTTTATACTCTACGGGTCCCATCAAACCAAAATAATAATTTATTGGTTATATTAATATATTTAATTGTAATCAAAATATCAAGTGTGCACATAGTGTGCATTATCATTTAATAATAGCATATAATAGATACCAATCAATTATTTTATATGTAGAAGCACTGAAAACTATTTATAAATGGCAACGGTTGTTTACATTTCTCTATCTTATGGATCTACGTCAAACTTCAAATGCTGTACCATGTTTGTTTACTTTTTACAGTAAATGAGAAAAAAGTTATTTTTCGATATTTTGGCTGTATTTTGAGTGATATTTGTGAAAAGTGAAATAAAATAAACGAAATATTTACATCCCGATCTCTCATTTCATTTGTAAGTACATACAATTTACATTATTTAAGATGAGGAAATGAGGAAGCGTGTTTGTTTACATTTTAATAGGCGTACCATTGGGTTTATTCATGTTCATTAATGCATTGAATAAGATATGAGTTCATGAAATTCGTAGACATTTTTAAATTGTAAGTAGACATCATCTGATTAAAAAAGATCTGTTTAGTACCTTTTTAATTTAATATTTCTCATGGATACAAAAAAATTAGTGAAATGAATAAAACTCATTTACTTTTCTATGTAAGTTTCCAAATAATATTGACGATCGAACTATTTGGGTAGCAAATTAAGGAGAAAACATAAAGATTTTTTATTGTAGCATTATTTTGATACTATTAAGAAATTAACTTGAATTCAACTATATTTAATTGTATTAATTTTAAAGCAAATAAAATTGTATTTTAATTTTTCTATAAAGACGTGATTTGTTAATAGTTAAAATCTCGTTTTTTTTTTTTGAACGTGCTTTTATACATTATTACTACTTCCAATTTTTAAAATCTGAATAATTACCTGCGAGTAAAAATTCAAGCACGCTTATTCTCATTGCGGAAGCATCACATTCTATCGAAGCTTCAAAACATTGTATGTTAAAGGTATCTTATTGCTGTGTCCATCTATGTTTATACGTCCATGTGTGAGACTCATTTTATTCATTAGTAAAATTATTTCTTGATTCTAAATTTGTCACTTGCTTGCTTCTAAATAATAATTTTACATCTTTTTTAATAGGTGGACAAAACCAAAGAAAAAACTGCAGTTGCACGATTCAACAGCCCTATAGCAGGAAATGTATATTTCAGGTGGTTTTCCACCAGCGATAATCAGACAGATATGTTAGTAATGACTGATCTCTATCATGTACGCAACAAAGAAAATTTTAGTAGGTCATTACAAAATACAGAACATTCTTGGAAGATTTATGTAACCGACATTTTGGACTCGGATGAAAATAGACACGTGGATAATTGTAATATCCTTCAGCTTGTTTTTGATCCAAATGACAAAGGAGGAGGTAAGTACAGTATCAGTTTACTATCTGCAAATTTAAAATTTGCAAATTACAATTTTTAAAAAAGAAAAGAGTTGATAAACTGCTACTGCAGAAATTATTTAATTAATATTGTAAAGATTTACGCTTTCATTTTACACCCTTCCTGCTATTCTTCGTCAGGTTTCGATTTTTGCTTTTTCTTATGCTGCTGCTATTTTATTTTAATTAGGTATAATTTAATTTAAGCTTTTACTGCTTATGTATTATATAGTTATCTGTTGAATCTAATTACTTACTGATTGGCGTCGTGAATACTCCTTTTCTCTTGAATTCGGCTATCCCAATTTCAAAATCGGTTTTCCTTTTTGTTTCCTAAATTTGTTAATCTCGATTCCTTGGGACTTTTTATCTTACTTTCTTCATTTTTTATTTTGCTTTATTTGGTTTTACCGGGCATCTTACTAATTCACGCACAAATTTTAATAAAACGTTTATTATGAAATTTTTGTTTACCTATGTTAATGATAGTACATCGTTATCCCATTTTAGATGATTGTCTCCTTAGTGAATGGTGATGAATGGGTTACATTTTTTTTGTGACTTTCTTTTTTTATTGCTTTTGTTGGTGCAGTTTTTCAATTTTGCTAGTATTTTTTCATATTCATTGGTTGTTATGCCTGTACCACTTTAATTGTTTTTCAGCTGTATTATTAAAAGAGAAAATATGTAAAAAAAATAAAATACATATTGAAATAGCACGTGAATCATTTGTTAAAAAGTTCATTTGCTGTCGGGATATAAGGTTAGGAAAATGCCTAAGAATGCTTCGGTTTTACGTATTCACTACTCTTCTTTATGGCTTGGAACCATGGACATTACAAAGAGTGCATCTAAATAAGTTGTTCGCCTTTAAATTTTGGTGTACAAACTCTTTATGAAAATCTTAACAAAGAGACTTACACCTAAACTTGATTTCTATCAGCCCAAAAGTGCATCGAGTACAACATACCACTGGTTCTTACATTTGTCGATTACGAGAAGGCTTTTGATTCTGGAGAGTTTGAAACAGTACTGGAAGCCCTAAATCAAAGCCAAATAGATTACAGGTACACGACACTAATCAAAACATCTACGAGAACACTACATCAAGTATACGACGTCGAGGAGTTAGACAAGGAGACGATATTTCACCAAAATTGTTCACTGCAGCTCTAGAGTCAATATTTAAGATTACCAATGGCAAGATATGGGCATCAATATAGATGAAGAAAGATTAAATCATCTAAGGTTTGCAGATGATGTTGTATTAATCCAAGATAACTTACAGGATACAGTTTCTATGATACATTCGCTTAAAAGTCTGTCTGAAAGAGCAGGATTAAAGAAAAACTTTGAGAAAACTAAACTTTTGACAAATCTCGTAATGAGTGGAAATAAACTATTGACAATAATACCATACAACAAACAGACACTTACAAATATCTGCGAATAAACTCAACGTTAGTTACACAACGAGCCATGGAACGTGCAATGCTGAACGTGAGCCTTTGAGACCACATAACAAACCAACAAATCAGGCAAAGATCAGGAGTTCAAGACGTCATCAAAAGAACCACGACGCTTAAGTGGAACTGGGCAGGGCACTTAGTCAGAACACAAGATGGACGGTGGACAAGACGTATTATGGAATGGAGGCCCAGAAATTATAAAAGAAGCCGACGACGACCACCGACTAGATGGACCGATGACATAAAACGTGTAGCGGGAAACTGACTACAAGCGGCCCAGTGTGGAGAACACTTGAAAAAACGGAGGGGGGCCTATGTCCAGCAGTGGATGCGATTGGCTGATTGATGAAAGAATCCTACGAATATCGTTGACTCAAAGAATATCAAACGCAGAAGTTACTAAAAGAATAGGAAATGAAACGGAAATAATATTGGCAATCAAAAGAAGAAAACTTGAGTGCTTAGGCCATGTGATAAGAGGGCAAAGATAATCATCATTGCAACTTATTATGCAAGGCAAAATTCGAGGAAAGCGACATGTGGGAAGACGAAGAATATCGTGGCTTAAGAACTCGAGGGAATGGTTTGAATGCAGTAGTGCAGAACTATTTAGAGCGGCAGCAGAGCTCTGGCGGCAGGCACAGAGTCCGCATAGCCATGATGATTTCCAACCTTCGATAGAAGATGGAACTTAAAGAAGAAGCTGTATTATTCATTGTCGCGAATTTTATTTTTATACTTTCTCTCATAGATTCATTTCTTAAATGGTTGTTAAATAGAGTTACACCATAGCTTCTTCTTTAGTACATCATTTGTGCTGAGACTAGAAGTTATTATAGACATATTTTTACTTTAATCTACACTTCTGATCCATACGTCTGGGTAAATCATAGCCTGATAAACACTTCTTTTTCTTTTTGCCAAGTTGTTTCTCCTCAAGATTTGATCATATTTCTTCTTGTTCCTATTTTTTGAAACCTATCTTTTTCGTCTTCATTTAATTTGAATCCGATATATTCGTCTTGTTTAACGTTTTGTATCACACCGCTTGAGCATATGTAAAAGATCTATGCATGAAGAGAGAGATTACATCGTCGTCTGTTTTGATATAATTTCCTGTTCCTTCTCTTAGGCATATATGTCATCTGTTTATTTCTAACTTCCATTTTGTAAATATTTCTATTAGGTTGTGTATCCTATGCTGATCTTCAGATAGCAAGCGTTTATTATGTTTTTATATACGTTATGTTTTCCTGATTCTTTTATTCCGATACATAATGTCTGCCACCAATACCTTGCAAAGGTCTATAACACTGTTCTAAAGTTACATTTTTCTTTCTAGTCCCTTCTGTGTTAGATCCTGTTGTGTAAATATAATTTGACCGTAACACTTTCTTTGTCGAAAACCACATTTTTTATTTATTCTCCGTGACTTCTTGTGTCTTTCGGATTTTACTCTTTGTTAAGTTCCCAATTGAAAATCTTATACGCGTGTCTCAATAATTACAAAGTGGTCTTGTTTCCATTTGTACATATAAAATGTATGCAGTCTTTAAGAACGTTGTAGTAAAAAGTACACATGTTCTTGTTGGTGGCATGTTTAATTAGGTCGATAGATAAATAACTTGGTTTTATTTTTTATTTTTTGTATCGGTGTTTTTATTTTCTCTAATTTGGGGGTTATTCCTTGAACTCTGTTATCACAAGCAATGGAGCAAACTTGCTAAAATCTTGAAAATAAGGCCATAACTAAGACCTCCAAACTACGCCTGGCAAGGGCGTTTATCTTTCCTATCGCTACCTCGCTGCAGAAACTTGGACCATCAAAAATTCTGACTTATAACGAATATGTACATACCCTGTATTAGGTTTACAATAAAGCAATAAACCTACCAAATTTTTGCAGTTGGATGGATCTCAATGAAACTTGTTGCATTCGATTTGTGAGAGTATCAGGAAATTTTTTGAACAAAAATGATGATGCGGAAAGAAAAATTGCATTATTAAACAAGGAAAATGCATTTTTAAAAAGCATTTCTAAGTAATGAAAAATGATAAATTTGTAATTCGGAAATAATTGACGGAAGTGTCTTCAATATTAATATGTATTCGGGGATTCTTGGGTTCACTGAACACGAATATTATAACGGCGATGGTCTCCGAGGCACCTGGTGCACCTTACAAAATGCCCCAGTGTATCTACATATCAAATGTCTCACTGTACCTACATCACAATTTTTCCAGTTAAACGACTTAAAAATGTTTCTGAAACTAATGCGTAAGAAAATAACATGCTTTAGACTTACCTTAAATACGTAACTATCGGTTACTATCAACACCACAATTTTATTGTTAATAGTTTTTTTCATACAAACTTTAAAATTGATGACAATGACTGAAAACTTGACATCGACTAAGAACAAAATGCTTTAAACTGTCACTGCTTCTAAAAATTTAATCTCATAGTCATACCGCCAACTTAGTTTTTTTTAGTCGTGCCAACAATCGAAATTCAATTTACCAAATATTGGCAAATATCTCACTGTTCCCTCTGTCTCACCGTACCCTCTTTTCCCCTACTCAATGTTTATATTATAGAATCCTGATAGTGTTTGTTTTTTTTAGGAAAAGCCATTGGAGATGTGGATAAAAGACTGGGCAAAGTTAAGGTATCAACCGATTACAACAAATATAAGTTTAAAACTTTATATAGAGATGAAGAACTGATATTATTACCTGGCGATCTCAATGGCCCCCAAAGAAGACTGTATTTGGTTCTATTTGAAACTAAACATGAAGATGTTTTTTTAGGATGTGCCAAAATTCAGTACGACTCTGTAGTAAATAGCAGGTATTTAAGTTTTGTGTAACATTAACAAAAATAATAAGAAAATAATAAAAAATAATGAGAACGATTTCCGAAGTGGAAATTGAAACGTCAATAAACTAACTTTAACCTTTAATTGTGACTTATTCCCATTTAAATAGTAATTAGATAGTAATTAGAATTAGAATTAGATTAAATAGTAATTAGAATAGTAATTAAATACTAATTATAATAATATGTCAACATTGCGAAAAAGACGGATTGCAAAGAGCTATTTCTTTCATATTTTTCTCTGTCAAATTAATTTATTATAAAATCCGTAAAATAGTTTCGAAACACAATTTTTCATTTTCATTCAATTAATTTATTATACTTAAAAAGTTCTATTCAAACATAAATCTAGATAAATGTTCGATTATAAATTTATTTTGCAAAGTTACACAAACTTTTACGAAGCTTTTTGCACCTTTTTTACCAGCTTTTATTTTACCTCAATATTTACAAACACAAAAAATAAACTGTGGTGGACCATAGCTGATAGAAGAGTTGACAATGTTCACAACTTTCAGATTAACAAAAATATGAATGGATAACTAATATTATAATCACAACTTTAAGAAAGGCGAAAATAATCCAAATATGTAACTATAAAAAATAAAACAGTTAAATACTATTCTGAAGCACAAAACAAAAGTAATAGTAATATAAAAGTTATATAAGTTGATAAAAATACATAATATATCGGACCAACTTTTAAAATACATAGAATATAATATTGTATTTTATTTATTACATTTTTATCTATTTTAGGGTGATCATTCAATCAGGTGGAATAAAAGGAGACATCCGAATGACTCAGCATACCAAATTTGAGCCAACGTTTTTGACATTTAATTTAACAACAGCTAGGGGTGATCTAGAAACAAGAATTGTTTACAGTTCTACTGTAGTTGCATACAAAATCCACGAACTACCCATGAAACCTTCCAGATCCGTAGGTCAGAATGAAAATACTTGTTTTACGACTAACTTTGTCTACAATCCTATGAAAATTAATTTAAACAATGTACCTCCTAATGGTGAGTATTTTAATATTCTATATAGTGTTTGTATAGGAATATTCTGCTCTTTTAATCTCTTACAGGTCTTCTAATTAATGTACCAGTACATGTATTAATCTACTAATACATTTTTAAATTTTATATATACACTCGAAACAAAAAGTGAACATTTGTTAAGAGATTGAATATCTGTAAAAAACACTAAAAGATAGCATTTGATCTTGCATGGCAAGCTGCCCCAAATTTTATTATTCTATATTATTCTAGGGAAGGATTCAGTCGCGATTTCAAATTTACACTACTATTGGCCCCCTTAAGTTCAAAATAATAAATTTTGGGACAGCTTGCCATGTAAGGTTAGGTTAGCAGTGACATTAAACAGTTGGAAGCGTCCATTTAGTCGACGGGGAGAGTTCGCTGTACAACTTGTAAACTTTCTTAACTGTATTAGAGTCTATACAAATCTATAAAAAAATAAATAATAAAATTACTTCATTCAATATTAAAAATATTATTTAAATTTTAATTATACAGAAAACATGTTATGAAACTTCGCGCTAGTCTACAGTACCCCCTACTGTAGTTTTTTTTTTGTAAAATGGATAAGTTTAGATTTTGGAATTGAGAATTTAAGTCTAAAGCTTGATAACCAGTTAAGTATTTTATTTACCGCATTTTGAACTAACGTTCTTGTGGAAACTCTGAGATTATTACATACATTGCTCTCTACTATTACATTAGCTTTGTTTGGTCTGAGTGTGTTAATGCAAAGATGTTTGGATGTAAACCAAGACCTCTACGTAGGTTTCATAGATTTTGAGAAGGCCTTCGGTAAAGTCAGACATCAAAAGCTGTATGAAATCCTAAGAAGCAAAAACATCGACAGTCGCAACATTAACATCATATCCAGGTTGTACTGGAGACAAACAGCAAAAATTAAAGTTGATAATGAGTTAACCGAAGAAATTGAGATTCGCCGAGGTGTGCGTCAAGGTTGTCTGCTTTCTCCACTATTATTCAATATATATATATAGCGAAACAATATGTCAGGAAGCGCTCCTAGAGCAAAAGATTGGTATGAAATTAACGGAGAGTTAATTAATAATATACGATACGCTGATGACACGCTAATAGTAACAGATAACCTAGCAAATTTACAGTTTTTTATGGAAAACATAAACACCCATACCAATAAGTATCATCAAAAAGACTAAATTCATGATTGTAACAAAGAAGCTATACACCAATGTGAATTTAACCATAAATAATCAGCCAGTTGAAAGAGTTACGTCCTACAAATATTTAGGGGTTTGCTTCACTGATACTAATGACCAGACAAGAGAAATCAAGAGGCGAATAGAGATAGCGAGACAATCGTTTGTCAAAATGAAAAAGTTCCTATGCAGCCGGGACATAAATATAAACATAAGAACGAGAATGTTAAGGTGCCATGTTTTCTCCATTCTGATATACGGCATGGAAGCCTGGACACTGAAAAAGATAAACATCAAAAACATTGAGGCATTCGAGATGTGGTGTTACAGGAGAATGTGGAAAATACCATGGACAGAAAGAGTAACAAATCAAGATGTTCTGCTGAAGATGGGGAAGGAATGCGAAATCATAAAAACCATAAAAACAAAAAAATTGGAATATCTGGGCCACATAATGAGAGGAGAAAAGTACTTTCTGCTTAGACTCACAATCCAAGGAAAAATCTCGGGAAAGAGAAAAGTGGGACGTAGGAGGATTTCCTGGTTGCGAAATTTAAGGGAGTGGTATGGGTGCAGTTCAATACAGTTGTTCCGAGCTGCAGCCAACAAAGGAAATATTGCTGTGATGGTAGCCAACCTCCGATAGGAGACGGTACTGCAAGAATAATTACATACATTAAAACCATGTTCTAGTAAAGCGTTTCTATTCTAACTAGTTTTAAAATGTTTCATTTTTTAAAGGCTTTGGAACACAGGACCAATACGCTGTAGGCGACTTATCTGGTAAACTTCTGGGAAGAAATAATGAAACTATGCTTGTACCAGGAACTCAAGAACTAAGTGGAAAATATTGGGATACTTATCTCCCATTGCAAGGAAGGTATTCATCTGTTCATAGGTCCTTAGTTATTTATAAGTAAGTATTATTTACATTAAAAATAGAATTGAACTAAACATTTATTATTGTTTAATGAAATTGATATAACTACTACCTTATTTCAATTAACCAATTATTGGTTTTTCATTTAATACATAATGTTGCCATTAATTCTTTATTTTAAACAAGATGGAAAAGCTTCCAATATATTTCATTGGCTTTGAAAACTTTAATGACCGATAAAAATGTTGCATGCAATTCAAATATATTAAATTTAGATAAATGTATCCATTTATTTGTTATATTTTAGGAATACTCAATATCCTTCATCAGAACTAATCGCAGAACCTTGGATATGTGGCGGAGTAACCTTGTACGAACCAAATTTCCAATACGAGAAACAAATTTTTACCGCCCAGGTTCTCTTTAGGTATCCAACAGTAGGAAGAATGCTAATGAGACAGGTTAAGGATGAACCTTGGGCAGATACAACAATACTAATCGAATATTTAGTACACGCAGATGGAGCAGCTCTTAATAACTCAGCTGAACACAGGTGGGCCATCCACGAGCTTCCTCCAGGAAAAGATTTTTATAATTGGACGGCAAGATGTTTAAGTTCCGGAGCTGTATATAATCCTTATAAGGTAAGTGGTTGTTATTTTTATAATGATTTAATTTGTGGCCGATTTTTACTTATTTTACTAACTAGTACTTTGTTATTTGGCGTGTGTCTATAGTATAACATGTTATTTTACTTGAAATTATTATTAACGTTTAGACACTTTATATCGTTTGAATTATTAGGATTTTGGAATAGTTAAAATAATTCACTGCCACGGCTATATTATTTTTAACAGTTTCGTCAATAATTATCAGTTTCTGGTTTTCACCAAGTGGTTTTTGTTAACATATAGTATCATGTTCCATGAAAAATAATAATTTGACACCAATAAGTAAAGAAATCCATTATAAACTATAGTTTATTGTGTTGTAATCAATAACCACAGAAATAAAATGGCATTAACTTTAGAGAAAAATTGAAATAATTTGAGCGATGGTGATAGTACTCATAGTAGCAGAGAAGTTGATTTATAATGCCCACATTGTTCATGGAAAAGCTAAATACACCAAAAGCTATTTTCAGTAAGGTAAGACCGAAGTACTATTTACAAAATCAAACGAAATAGTCTTTATTTCCGAGAGATTTTAATAAAATATAAACTGCGGCGTTCCTTGGTAGCGTTGTTCCAAACAACCGCCAATCTTTCCGCAAATAAAAAACACTCAGAGTGTTCTGTCTGAACTAAGTAGAAGCAAAACTGGACCATTTTGTATCTCCAGAAGAACAAGAAACGAATGTGCATGCAGACCAAAGACAGGTAGAGTGTTCCTATTAGTAGATAACAACACAAAATTACTTAAATGTGACTCACAGGCCATAATTCAAAGACAAGAAAATCAAGATCATTATGAGTGATTTCAAGAATACTGTACCTCTTGTGAGATGGGTAGTAATAGGAATTTGTTGGAGAAATGGAAAAAGCCGGTAAATTGTCATGCTTGTATGACCCAAAATTTCCTGTTCCTATATCAAAAAAATCTGGATGTGAAAATACAACCGAGGTAACGCCTCAAAAGCTCCAATATCCAGGACTGCTTCATTAGAAAAGCTTATGAACCAATCGCAAAGACCCAACTAAACGAATAAAATACAGTTGCCTGAAGCAATTAGAAGAACAAAAATTCTTCTAAGAAGAAATAACTTCAACATTTAAAAAGCCAAGTATATGAAGTCAAGATAATTCAAAGCAACACATACCCAAAGACTGTATACTGCATTTCATACTCAGGTCTTTTTGAAAGACTAAAAACTCAGCTTGATAAAAATACTCAGTGAAGCAAAACAAAGTGAAAGGACACCTGAGACCGAATGGATACGATACACATCAGTAAGATGGTTTATAATCTCATCAAAAAGTTAAGCTGCGACCTCATTGAGTCTAGGCAACCTAGTAAAGTAACACCAGCCCAAGTAACTCTCCACATCCTACTAAATGCCAGGTTAAGATCACAGAAACCAAATATAATTAGATGTCTTCAATCTGGATAGTATCTTTGTGGAACAAATAAAAAACTTAGGCCAAGTCATCTAAAAATAAACCTTAAAGCTCCTTAAAAATTGTCGGAATAGCTGCAAAATCCAGGCTGCCGAATTTTAGAATAAAGCTAAAGCAATAGCGTCTTTAAAGACGGCTGAGGATTCATATTCACCCAAAAGCTACCAACCTATCTTTCTTCTATGACATCATTTCCAGGTGTATGAAAAATTCATTCTAAATCGTAAAGAAAAGATAGTCGTCTAGAATCTTATATCACAACAAGTTGGGTTCAGACCAGATAAATCATTACACCAGCCAAATTCTCAACCTCATAAAACACAGAAGTGGGACACGAAAATAATCAAATAACGGGGCTTGCACTAATTGACCTGAGCCTCGTCTATCATATAGTGAATCGCAGAAAGACTGTTGTCAAAACCATAAGACACGTTCAAAGATCCTACCTAGTAAAAGTTGTCAAGTTCTTTTCCCAAAAAGCAGGCGATTGATTATCTGTCATGCTGGAGATAAACAAAAGCCTAGGGTGAAGATAAAACATTGACCTGGAACAGGTTAGCGTCATGGTCTTCATCCTCTTTATTATATAACCAAATGACCAACTAACACACGAGTATATGGAATACTTCCTAAAGGACCGGTGACCTAGTCATCAATGCGCAAGAAAAAACCTTTAAGGAAGTGGAACAGAAACTAGAACGGACCCTCGATACTATATTGAACTACTACTAAAAAGACTCACTTATACCATCCTAACCAAGATGGGTAATATATTTGCATCTCCACGCCCTCCATCTAAACAGAAACTCTAGGTTAAATGGAATGATGTCACTCTCGAAGATTCGAAGATATCACTGAAAAAAGAAAGTGGCAGCGAGAAACAATATCAGACCAGTCCTCTTGAGGGAATGCAATTGTCTCAGAAACGCACACGAATTAATGGAATGGACCAAGCAGACAATTAATAAACGCCATCCTCTTTTCGCAGACAAATGTAAATCCAAAAGATTAAAATTTCGTAGCAGATTCCTGGATGTGGCCCTGGATGGCCCACCTGCTATCTAACCGTTCGTCCAGATACCTAGAGGCGTAAAGGCTGAATTTTAAACTGTAGATACTGAGCCAGAGATAAAGCTACATGGATTACAGCTTTTAATGAGCAATTCTCATAAAGTTAATGTCTGATGTGAGATTTTAGGAGATCGAACTATTGGCCGCTTTTTCTTTAATAAACAATTAAGTGCTAGTTGTTTAGTTGACTTCTTCAATTAGGAATTTTATGGTGGACAGGATACGTGTTTTTAGTGTGGACAAAATTTTTCTCTACCTAGGATTGGTGAAGAGTTCTTTTGAACTGTGAATTGGAAGATTTCCCGATATTACACTTACACATTTTGATTTTTGGTGAATGATCATAAACAAGGTTTATTGAAAAGGACTCAAATAAATAGAGATGAACTTTCTGACAGAAAAGAATAATATTCTACACAACTTTTATAATGCTAGTTTTCGATATGTTAATGCGACTAAAACCTCAAAAATTGGTTATATTAATAAGTTAATTAGACTCAATTTGAAAGTAAGATTTTAGTTATGTATTTTAGAAAATGTTATCTATCACTTTTTATGTCTGTCCAAAAATTTAAATCTTTATTTATTTACATAGCGAAAATATACTTGTACCTATATCTTTATCTTAAATGCTCGAGAAATTCGTATGAAATTTTAATAGCTTGTCAGATTCAAAAGAAAAGTACTAAGATGAATCTGTGGAGCGGTAAATGACAATGGAGTTTGGAGAAGATGATACAACTTGCAAACTTTATAGAATAGACCAGGAACCAGATATCGTAAAATATAATAAGATAGAACGCCTGAGGAGAGTAAGGCATGTAATGCGGATGGAACAAAATGACTCGGCTAGTAAAACGCTCCTTGATAGACCCATTAGTCAGAGAAGAAGAGGAAGACCCAGAACAAGGTTCCTTGATAATATCGATGAAGACATGAGAAATATGGGAGTTATCCATACAGGGTATCTAGGACCTATACAGGGTTAGAAAGCCAGAGTAATGATGACGATGACGACCAATGTTTTTTTTTCTTATTTAGGCAGCCATTCACTACTAAAATTTAAGGATAAATCCACACTGATTTCACTAATTGAGGGTTTTCATTTACCTGATCAAGGTCAAGATGAAAGTCAAGAATTTCATCTTGACCTTGAGCGACCTTTGAAATGTTTATTTTGAAAAGTGTAGTCCAATTTGAAAATACCACATTTGAACCACCAGAAAATTATGAAAATTAATTTGGGTTTATCCATTTGGATATTTATTGATTCCATTGCTTTAACATTATACGCAATATTCTATCTTTTCTCTTATTTGGCCGAAGAGATTTTAGTAGTCTTCGGTTATCTATAAGTACATCTTTAGCATCCCATGTATGAACAAAAATTCAGGCACCTTCAAACATTTCTCTTTTGCTTTATCGCTAATAATATTTAAAAGACATTTTAATATTAATATTAAGTACCTAACTATTTTTACTTTTTTTTACAGGTGGATTTTGACAATAGAACATCCCCTGACCGATGTAATATGAATGCTATTGGAATATGCAGACTGGGAGACATTTCAACACGTCAAGGTACAATTGATATTTCTGGAAAAATAGCTGATAGTGACAAAATATCTAGAAAACTGTGGACTGACCCGATGATACCGTTAACAGGTTTTCACTCTGTTTTGGGAAAATCGCTTGTCTTATACGACGACCATGGACCTAAAGCCAGAGGCGAAAGACTAGCTTGTTCAAGGTTAGTAAAAAGTTATATTTAAAAACTTTTAACAATAAATATTGCCTTAGTTCATCTAAGTTTCAATTTAATGGACAGATAACGTTTTGAATGTAGGTACGATTATTCTTTCTATTTTACATATTTCAGTGAGTTATATATCTTATTTAGCATTCTTTTAGAATTGGTGGTGTCTACAGAAGAAAAGCTGTTGCCAGGGATTGGTTTCCTAACGGTTATGATCTGACAGTTAAGGGAAAAATAGAATTTGTTCAACAAACTGAGTACGACATTACAGATGTTGACGTTGATTTGGAAGGACTGACGTCTGTTAAAGATTATCACATACACATGGTGAGTTTTCTTCTTCAAATTAAGTCAAGGTTTTTTATTTTTATGCTATCTATTAACTTTTGTATAGGTTTTTCTGTAATTTTCTTAGATCTTGGTTGTCTTTCCCTATTGTTGTCTTTTAAATAGCTTCTAGATTAAACGTAAATGTAAAAAAAGTTTATTTTTGAAAGTAGAGATGGTACACAGAATCAAAATTTTATGTATAGAAAATCACAAAAGTTGTGGTATATATTAAGATAAGCTTGAAAGTCTCAAAATAATGTTGCAATTGTTTGGTAAAACACAGCATAAAGACAGTGTTGGAATAGTTTAGGATATTAGTGCGTAAAATTTCGCTCTCAATACCCTTTTAATGAAACAAGAATCGCTGCACCTTGTAACGTTATTGTTTCTACTTATTTCTTAAGAAATCGTTTTATGCCGTATTATTAATAAAACAACTGTTAAACATTGATCCTTTGTAACGTCTCAAACGTCCGATACGTTACGTCTTGTCCAAATTTTGATATTTTAAAGTTTTAAAACACCTGCTATATTATTTTAAATTTCAGTAAACATTTTCTCACGAGACAAATTCATAATACCATCCACTCATTTATTTTTACTATCCGTTCCGTTCTCTTTTGAAAAGTTACCACTGTAATACTCCCAAGTACCGAACGGTACATTTGAATCTTTCCTCCTCCCAAGTGCCTTCTCTATTGAGGTTGACGATCAATATGGCAAATTTCTCTCTGTTCTGGGCTTGATGGATTAAGTCATTTCCTGTTGTGGGAGTCCAATCTCTGATGTTTCGGAGCCAGGATTTCTCTTTCTTCTTCCTATACCCCTTTTACCCTCGATTTTGCCTTCTAATATTACCTGGAGCTGCTCAAATTCCTTATGGCGCATTATGTGTCCTAGATATGACGTCTTTCTAATTTTGATTGTATTAACAGATGAGGTCGTGTGTTCATTATTTCCAGTACCTCTTCATTTGTAGTTTTGCTGGTCCAGCTTATTCTTAGCATTCGGCGGTACATCCACATTTCGAATGAATTCAGTTTGTTGACGTCATACTGTTTTAATGTCCAGGTCTCACAGCCATATAGTAGTACAGACCACACATAACACTTTAGTGTTCTTAACCTTATTGTGATTGATAGCTTGTGGTTACAGAGCATTTTACGCATGTCCATGAAGCCAGATCTTGCTATTTCAATACGTCTTCTAATTTCTTTTGAGTGGTCTAACTGACTGTTTAGTTTTCTGCCCAGGTATATGAAGCTTTGGGAGCTCTGAAGGGTGATACCATTGATTTGTATGTTGGGTGTAATTTGTTCATGGGGGTTCTTGTGGAATACCATGATTTTGGTTTTGGAAAGATTAATATCCAAACCTAGTCAGTGACTTACTTCTGATAGTATGTTCATCAATATTTTTAGTTGGTCTTCTGTTTCTGCTAATACTACGATGTCATCGGCATATCTTACATTGTTAATGATGATTCCATTGACTCTGGCACCTTCAGGGCAATCTTCAAGATCTTTGAATCTTTGCTTTCTGCTTTTTGTGCGGTCGTTTTTCTAAACGCTGTTACTCAGTTCGGATACTTTTTTGTTTGCAAATATAGTGCTGTCGGCTTGTTTCAACCTGTGAATGTTTGTTAAAAGGTCCGAATGACAATATCCCGTTATGAATCATCCTTAGAGTTCCGTTTATCTTGGACCAAATAAAATTCCGCCAAATAACTACATCCAATCTTTTAATATTTTTTTTATAAAAAGGAATATTTTTGATTCAATTTCAGTTTATACTGGGCAGTTGAAGTTCTACAAGTGTTGCCTTCAGACCCTTTATAAAGGGTGAGATATTTGTTTTGATACCTTTCGTATTTCTTTATATTTTATCTTTTCCTTTTCTTCGCCTATTTTTACATTGCTATTTTCTCATTTAATTAATGTACAAAGCCAATCCAACGTTTAGTCCGCCGTTGTCTTCGGTATATTCCAAAGTTGGTTCAAACGTTATTCCAACGTTTAGTCTACCGTAATCTTAAGTACGGTCTAATGCCAAACTTAAGTATATTCCTCTGTTGGTTCACAGTCAGTCCAATGTCCGACGTAATCCTAATTGTATTCCAAGTCTAGTCACAGATTATTCCTTTGTGAATCGATTTCTATCCTGACTAGGAGTTCAGTTCTCACTAGCTGAATATAGAATACAAGTGGCGATACAACGTCGAACTTTATAGAATATACCAGCAACTTACTTCGATCGCAAGAAAATCCACAAAGAAACATGGATAGCTCCAGATGGTAGAACACACAACCAAATCGACCACGTCCTTGTGGAAAGCAAGCACGCGAAATTAATAACAGATGTTAGAAGTTATAGAGGGGCAGACGTGGATTCCGATTACATACTAATGATCACGAAATTATTAAGAAAAACTATCCCAAAGATCAGAGAACAGAGAATATCATATAAAAAATATGACGTCGCCAAAATTAAGATACTGCTGACAACTTCCAGGCAGACGTGACAGCAAAATTACTACAAAGCGAAAATCAAGGTGGCATGGAAATGAAGTGGGACATTAAAAAAGAAGCTATGAAAAAAGCAGCTCAAATGCGGTTAAGCGGTTAAGCGGTCAAGTAAAGAAGGGGAGAGATAAAGAATGGGTTAATGCCGATTGCAAGAAAAGCCTTAACAAACGAAATGAGCCTTTTTTTTTGTTTTGTATCTATACATTATTGTGTTTCTCACCTCTGCGAACGACTTCGTCCATAATTTAGCAGGACTGAGCAACAGTGCCTCCGAGTCACGTAGTGTATCGGTGTTTACTTGTTAGTAATTTAGTTCACTATATATTGTACAACCTTATAAAAATGTCGATATAATTGAGAAAAAAAGCATCTTTTACTTTATATTTTTAATACCAATCATATTAACCTTTAAAAGCGTATCAAGCACAAAAGTTTACTAACAACTTTTATTATTGTAGACACCAGTTGAAGAAAATCTTGAATTTCCATGCGAAAAAACATCACTGTACAGTACTTGGAATCCTTTAAATGTAGATCCTGCATCATCTCCTCGCGCTTACCATGGTACCCCCGACCAATATGAAGCTGGTGATTTAAGTGGAAAGTTTGGAAGCCCTATTAATCACACAATGTACAAAACCTACTATAACGACACCTTGTTAAGTTTGTTTGGGCCAAGAAGTATTTTAGGAAGATCAATAGTATTATTCAAAAGGGTATGCCCTACTGTTTTATTTTGCCTCATTCATTACAGACTATGTTGATATATTTCAGAAATCACGAAGATGGGCTTGCTCAACTATTGAACGAGGTTACAGTCCATCAGAAGCAAGAGAATTGCGAGCCATAGCATCCTTCCACAACCCTAATGGTCATGCGTTTGGTTACATGAAGATGGTAAGATTTTTTTAAAGTCAAATAATAATAATTACTTCTGTATTAAATTTAACTTATACAATTTTTATTTCGTTTTTTTGTTTTGTTAATATTCCCGTTTTCTACGATGCTTATGTTCACCTTTCAAATTTTGAGTTATCTTCCCGGTTGTATTTTTTTATCGGGATCAAAAGTTAATTTAACCACTGATGTGATATTAACCTCCTTGGTATTGCTTTGGCTGTAGTCTTTTAATATTGTAGGCAACTTTATGCTGTCTCTTCTAGGTCAGGACACAAATGTTTTTTTCTGTGGTGGACCAACACTTTCAAGGAAGAACTTTCCTGCTCGGGAATTCATCTGCAAATACTGTAATAAAAAGGGACAAAATGTTGTTTTGGAAATCTTAAATCTATAGTTGCAAAGTCATCTGTCCACGGTATCAACAAAAATATGCCATTTGTTGTTGAAACGGATGCTTCAGAACACTCAATTGCTGTTACCTTGAGTCAGGATTCCAGACCCGTTGCTTTGTTTTTAAGTTCAGTTAACTCTAGTGAGCTGAACTATTCTGCTGTGAAGAAAGAAGCATACGCTATTGTTGTATCTCTAAAGAAGTGGTGCCATTTTCTTATAGGAAAGCCTTTCACAATCATTACTGATCAAAAGTCTGTAACATTTATGTTCAACACGAAGCATTCCAGCAAGATATGACACCTTACAAATATGACATTGTGCATCGACCAGGAAAAGACAACCAAGCAGCGGATACTTTATCGCCCATCTGCTCTTGTGCTACTACCACGGCGGCAGGTGCATCAAAACTCAAGTCACTTCACACTGCACTTTGTCATCCAGGAGTAACACGTATGTTGCATTGGATAAAATCAAAGAATTTGCCTTTCTCTCTCAATGAAGTCAAGACTATAATTCGTGACTGTGGGGTATGTGCTAAAATCAAGCCGAGGTACTTTAAGAAGAAAGCTTATAAAAGTTACATCTCCCTTTGAATGCCTTAGTATTGACTTTAAAGGACCAGTGCCTTCGAGTACCAATAATCGTTATATTCTTACGGTAATAGATGAGTATTCCAGATTCCATTTGCTTTCCCATGCAGTGTCATTAGTGCCAAAACAGTAATCAAGAATTATTTAAATAACTTATTCATAATGTTTGGAATGCCTGCATACATTCATTCGGATAGAGGTACTCAATTTCTATCAGCTGAAGTCAAAGAGTTTCTTAACTCCAGAGAAATTGCAACGAGTAAAACTACTGCTTATAATCCTCAGAGAAATGATCAAGTGGAAAAGTTGAATTCTACAATCTGGAAAGCTATTCAACTGACCTGTGAATCACATGAAGCACCTATTGAGACTTGGGAACAATGCATACCTGTCGGGCTGCATTCCATTCGTTCACTGTTGTGTACCACAACTAACTGTACGCCGCATGAAAGGATGTTCGTGCACACACGTCGATCTCCAAATAGGAATACAATACCGTCATGGCTAGCAGTATCTGGTCGTGTCTTGGTGAAAAGATTCGATCGGAAAAACAAGTACCATCCTATCTTAGAGGAAGTGAAGGTAATAAAGGCAAATCCTGAATACTCTTTTGGTAAACTGAAAGACAGACGGGAGACCACAGTGTCTAATCGTCATCTGGCTCCGATTCAACGAGGTGAAAGGCAAATACTAGATATACCAGGTCAAGAATCAGCGTTCGTAGAAGACCCACATGAGTTACATTCGAGCCTTAATGAATCTTCATCTAATACAACCACGCAAAACATGCAACCCCTAGCAGATGCATCTACATCTCCCCCTCCACCGGATTCATTACTTCTTTAAGAACTCCCAATGAGTTCTGAATAGAGCTTATCGCCTCAATCAGCAGTACCTAGAAGATCTGAAAGAATTCGTCATTTACCACGGTATTTGGAAGATTATAGTGTGGGAGAATGATGTGATATTAACCTCTTTAGTATTGCTTTGGTTGTAGACTTTGAATATTTTAGGCAGCTTTATGCTGTCAGTGTTTGACAGAAGTCACTGTCAATGTCATATTAATTTCTATTGTTTTTGTTAACATTATGTGTACAGGAAGGAATTAGTGTAGAAAACTGACAACTCGAGGTAGGACTGCTGAACAGCTAATTGTGATGGAAGAATGCACAACAGCATGGTCTCTGTCAACTTCTTCAGATGTTGATTCAATAGCTTTCAAGGAAGTACTGACGACAAGAGGATCCGGAGAAGGAAATAGACGATCTGTGACCACAGAGCAGAGAAAATCATGGTCTTAAAAAATGTTTCTGTCATGTAGTATCATGTGGTGAGATACCACATTTCAGAAAGCTTTTTTTACATTTTTAGAGGTTGCAGTCCGATCCCAAGTTTTAGAAGATAGCTTAGAAACTGCGTAGATTGATAAAGTTTAATTAGGATTGGCCAACTTCCATGAGTTAACTGCCTTACTGTGGTATTTCTTAAACGGATAAAAACACGCTACAGTTTGTCAGTCAAGTAGTTGGAAGTGTGCGACGGAAGTGTTAAAATTGTGATCCCATTGTTTCGACAGAAATTGACACCTTCCAGACTAAGATGAGAAATTATTGGCTCAGTCCTAAAGCTCCGTGTACTGCTCCAGCCATCATTCACAAATTATGATGAATATATTCAATCTCGATGGAAATCCCGTTTAATCAAGATTGAATATATCTGAAAGTCGGAACTTCTTCGTTTGCATGTCCAATTTGTCAAAGAATTCGTCTACAGTAGTTTTATTAAATTTTATTATTCTGGCAAGAGAAGTTGCCTCAGGTTTTCTGATGGCTAACGTCGGATTTCTCTTCATAAACTCAGTAAACCAGTCATCACTAGCTCGCTCTTTTTCTTTCCAGGCCTCGGGAAATTTTAGATTGTTTACTTCAGCAAATTGTACAGCAATGTGTCTTCATTTATTCGGTATCGCTACCTTAAACATATTAGATCACTGTATAAATAATCCGGGAGTGCTTTCTCCATTTGGTCTCTGAAAACCTGTCTTCTGTGGAAGTTTGGTTTAAACGACGTGTTGTCTATGCCCATTTCTTTGGCGATCTTTACATAAAGTACAAGACGAGACTTCGTTACGTTGTGATTAACTGCCACGTTGCGCAAACTGCCACGATTCTGCCACTTCTGGAAAGGTTCGTTCTTTTCCCATCATTATATCTCCAACTGATGTAATCACACATTTCTGGCGGTGAATTTTTAATCAAACATTGTATGATTATAAAATATACATAAATATTTCCCTACTAGTCACCACTTCATGCAAATGGAACAATACAAAACATGAAACTATGTCATAGAAAAACCTTATGTTCTTACCTTTAAGAGTTAAATCAATGATTTCAAAAAGTAAACAAACTCTGTAAAAGTTACAATTTTACACCATTGTTTACTATCTTCTTCAATTTTTAATCATCTTATATACTTTAATGTATTCTTGTATAAAATGATTCATGTAGCCTATAAAATTTATCCAATATTGGTAGTATATAACATTAATTTTTTTTTCTATGATGACTTTCTTTGGCCATTTCTGATCCATTTTTTGATTTCCCTTTAGCAAGTATCTACTGTTTTCGTGTTAAAGACTTACAGATTGATCAGATATTATAATGTTTTCACCAAAGACTTAGATAATTTGGTATTTGCATATTTACTTTGTTATTTTAACATTGTAAAACTGGTAAAAAATTTGATATTACAAAAATATTATGTTGATTTAACTAAAGAACCTTGTTTTCCAGAGACAATTAATTAATAAAGATGGCAGCCCTAGCGATACTACAATTGAAGTTAAGCTTAGACATCCTGGAAAAAATGACAGAAATGTGGTAAGTGGAGAACAGTAGAGCTATATTTACAAAAGCTTTTATTCTATGTAATATACAGAGTCGACAAAAAGCCTGGAAACGCCTAATTATTTCTTAAATGGATGGTCTCCTATTCTGCAATATGAAGATTTCAAATGTGATGCTTGCAATGTTGCTAGATTTACCATTTTTCTGATATCATTAGTTACTTTAGTTTTTTAAATACAACACTTGGTATATTGTATTATTATTGGAATCCTGACTTGAATACGAGTTCAACCATATGTAAAAGTTGGTATTTTATCTAGTCACGAAGGTCCTGGGTAAATAAAACTTCTCAGTGCCAAATAGTTTTGAATTAATCAAGTAAGAATGCTATAATTTTGACATTAATTCATACAACTAAAATTAGCTTGACGTTTATTGGAGAAGTTTTATATGTTTTTAAAAGCTCTACTATAAAGATGGTTTTAAATGAAAAACAGTGAATTCTGTTTTAATGATGAGGGACTACGGGGATAGAAAGATTTGTTCAACGTTACTTTCTCAAACCATTCTCCTATCCATAAGGCGATGACACAAAAAAAATTGTAAAGCGCTTTGAGAAAACTGACGATTAAAGGATGGCATTCGAACAAGTATACAAAAAATTGTTATAAATTAAAATAAAACTTCAGATTTAATGCAGAATTTAATTGAAGATCCACATATATCCTCAGTCAGAGCTGCACAAATACATGATGTCGGTCATTATTTAGTCTTGCGTGTATTACATACGAATTCATTTAAACCCTACAAATTCCTGTTGTTGCAAGAATTAAATGAAAACGACTGACGTAAATTACAGTTTAGTGAGGTAATGATGAATAAAATTGTAACTGACCAGAACTTCGTTAACAAGTTAACGTTTTTCCGACGAAGCAATACTTACAATATGTAGGAATGTAAATCGCCAAAATTTAAGGTATTAGAGTAAGGTAAATCCACACTGGATTTATGAAAACTATACTCAAAGATTACAAATCTAAATGTATGATTGGGTATAGTGAGTACTTAGTTAATTGGGCCGTTTTTATGGAAGGAAATTTAATAAGCAATAATTATGAAATGCTACTTTGAAATGAAATTGATGTCCCGAAAAACGAGATGGAACCAATTTTAATGAGATATGGCTTCAGCAAGACATCAGCTCATTGATGGATAAATTAGGTAGTATTGAATTGCCTCCTCGTCCACCCGATTTGAATAGTACTTAAAAAGTAGAATTTATAAAACTAAACCAGCGAGTGTTGCAGAGCTAAGATAAAAAATTCTCGATGAATCCATAAATTTCTAGAGAAACATAGAGAAATTTAATAGACTCATTGCACTATTAATTAGAATCATGGACGTATAAACATAGATGGACACAGAAATAAGATACCTTTAACACACAATGTTTTGAAGCTTCGATAGAATGTGATGCTTCCGCAATGAGCATAAGCGTACTTGAATTTTACTCGCGGGTAATTATTCAGATTTTAAAAATTGGACGTTGTAATAATGTATAAAAACACGTTCAAAGAATTTAAAAAAACGAGAGTTTAACTATTAACATATCACGTCTTTATAGAAAAATTAAAATACAATTTTATTTGCTTTAAAATTAATACAATAAAATATAGTTGAATTCAAGTTAATTTTTAATAGGTATCAAAATAATGCTACAATAAAAAATCTTTATGTTTTCTTCTAAATTTGCTACCAAAATAGTTCGATCGTCAATATTATTTGGAAACCTACATAGAAAAATAAAAGAGTTTTATTCATTTCACTAATTTATTTGCATCCATGAGAAATATTAAATTAAAAAGGTAATAAACAGATCTTTTTTAATCAGATGATACTTACAATTTAAAAATGTCTACTAATTTCATGAACTTATATCTTATTCAATACATTAATGAACATGAGTAAACCCAATGGTACGCCTATTAAAATGTAAACAAACACGCTTCCTAATTTCCTCATCTTAAACAAATGAAATGAGAGATCGGGATGTAAATATTTTGTTTTTTTTATATTTGACTTTTCACAAATATCACTAAAAATACAGCCAAAATATCAAAAAACAATTTTTACTAAAAAGTAAACAAACATGGAACAGCATTTGAAGTTTGACGTAGATCCATAATACAGAGAAATGTAAATAACCGTTGCCATTTATAAATAGTTTTCAGTGCTTCTACATATAAAATAATTGATTGATATCTAAATTATACGTTATTATTAAATGATAATGCACACTATGTGCACATTTGATATTTTGATTACAATTAAATATATTAATCTAACCAATAAATTATTATTTTGGTTTGATAGCACCTGTAGAGTATAAAATACGGAGTAATATTTTCAGCGACTCGCGAATAAGAAATTTTAAAACAAAACGTGACAACAGCTGAAGGTGCTGAGAATGTGACCTATTCAAATAATTTTGACTTCACAATTTTATGTAAATAACTGAGTCCATCTGTGTTTATACGTCCATGATTAGAATACTGTCAAATTAACAACGAAGGACATTTTGAACACTTGATTAGGGAGATATTAATTTAGCAATGTATTAAACTTTTAATTATTATATTTAAATTTAGTTACATAGTTTTACTACATAGTTTAAATCAAAAAAATTATTGAGACCATTAAGCATTTCTAAGCTTTTGGTTTATATTTTGACTACATAAAATCGAAAGTATTGTATGCGGTTGGACTGGTATTGAAGTGAAGATTTTAAAACAGGGTGTTGCATTGAAAAAACCAAAGTGACTAATGATATCAGAAAAATGGTAGATCTGGCAACGTAACAAATATCAAATTTCAAACTTTATATTGCAAAATATGTAGGTATATATCTCTTTTTGTATAATTCGTACCACTCATTTAAGAGATAATTGGGCGTTTCCAGAGTTTTAGTCCACTCTGTATATATACTTTGTAAAAAACCATATAATACTTTTATCCAGTATTAACATATCTTACCGTTCTTATGAACATTTATATGATGGTTAAAATACTGACATATTATACAAATGCATAACAAGTTACAGTGACGCTGTAACGTCATGCCTACTTCTATTTATTCTTCTTCTTCTTAACGTGCCCTATCAAGTCGCCTTGACGTTGGCGATTAACATGGCGAAACTGTCTCTGTTTCGAGCTATTCTAAAGAGTTGCTCAGCTTTCCTTATTCCTGTCCACTCCCTGATATTCTTCAACCAAGAGGCCTGCTTTCTACAATTCCTCTGCGTCCTTCGATATTACCCATCATAATAAGTTCAAGAATATTATATCGGTCTCCTCTTACTACGTGTCCAAAATAGGCGATCTTTCTACATTTGATGGTATCAAGCAGCTCGCGAGCAGTATTTGCTCTCTCAAGGACTGTCTTATTTGTCAGCATAGCCGTCCATGGAATTTTTAGTATACGTCTGTGCAGCCACATTTCAGAGGCTTCCAGACGATTAATGGTGGATATTTTTAATGTCCATGCTTCGACAACGTATAAAAGGACTGACCAAATGTAGCATTTAACCATTGCGCTTTCGAAGTTGAAGTTGCAAGTTATCATTATAGAAGAATGACCTCATTTTTAAAAATGTTTTTTTAAACATTTTATCTACTACATTTTATCTCTTGATCTGGATCTAATTGTTCAGTAATATGGCAACTAAGATAATTAAAACTGGACACTCTGTGAATTATATGACCATCAACATATAATCGTGCATCTTGGTGTGCTAAACACCATGTGTTTTGTTTTTGAAGAGTTTATGTTTAGGTCAAACTCTCTTCCCACTGTATCATGGCATTTAAAAGGCATTGTAGTCCATTCATGTCATCACTTAAAATAACTGTATCGTTTGCATATCTGATTGTATTTATCAGAATTCCATTAACTTTCACGTCCCATTCCAAATTATGCAGCGCTTCTTTAAATATTCTATCTGAATATAAATTAAATAACAGTGGGGATAGTATACAACCCTGTCTGACACCTCTTTGTATTTTACATATTTCTGTTGATTTTCCGTTTATACAAGCTGTCGCTGTTTGACGCCAGTATAACTTTTCTACGAATCGTATGTCTTGATTATCAACTCCTTTATCTTTTAATATTGTAATTAATTTGTGATCCTGTACCCCATCAAAGGCCTTTTCATAGTCAATAAATACAGCAAAGACGTCTATCCTTTGATCTCGACATTTCTGCAGTAATACATTTAGTGCAAAGAGGGCGTTCCGAGTTCCCAGTCCATTTCTGAAGCCAAATTGTGTTTCAACCATATCATTCTATAATCGCTACAGTTTTTCATACGTTGTTTTTTTGGTAGTGTTATGAATTCGGACTTTAACCAATCTTCAGGAATATCACCAGTCGAATAAACATCATTGAAAAGCTTGACCAGTATTCCAATGTTCTCCTCAATTATAAGCTTTAACATCTCTGTCGGTATGTTATCAGGGCCAATGGCTTTCTTGTTCTTTGCTAACTTTATAGCATGCAGTATTTGTGATTTTAGTATTTCTGGTCCTTCACCTTCAACTAACGTATCCAGTTCTTCGGGTCTATCATCATTATACAGTTCACTTATATAATTACACCAGGTTGTTCGAATTTCATGTTCGTCTATTATCATTTTTCCCGACATTTCTGTTTATTACCTCCCTCCAAATTTCACTATTATAAGTATAACCGTTCAAAAGATACGAGGGGGGAACGGACTTTTGACTAGCAATGTATATGACATGCACACATTTTTTATAAAGACTTGCTCTTTTATCAACTATATTTCATGGGAATTAACCATAATTTTTTATTGAAAATATATATATATATATATATATATATATATATATATATATATATATATATATATATATATATATATTTTTTTTTTGACGATTCAATTTCCACTTCGGAAATGGCAAATCTAAACTACAAAATGAACGTGTTTCTAATTAAAATTGTGGTTAGTTCCCATAAAATATAGTAGGGAATATAGAAATGTCACAAGAAAATAGTTTCAGAACCATATGAAAATAATTTTTTCCTTAAAATTAATACAACTGTTTCCAAATTGGTAAGGTCTTGTATATGAGAGTTTAAATTTCTTATGTTTTAGACAAGGGAGCACAACTGGGCTATCTATGTCAATCCAGTCGGTGTAGATGCCACGGTAAAAACTCTAGCAACTAGATGTGTAGCTGGTGGATATGTATGGAATCCTTATTTTACTCAACTGGCTGATCCGTTAAATGTAAGTTTATATTAAGTAAATAAATTGTATTAGTTTATCTAAATTATAAATATAAAAAAGGTATGTTCAAACAATCTCTACGCTACATAAATATACAAACATGAAAATCTTTAGATTGTCTGCTAAAAGTTGTCAAGAGAATGTAACACAAGTTACATAATGAATGTTTTATTTTATAATTTGTGCTTTATTGCCATAAACTATAATATAAATACTGGATTATAAGAGACAGGTGAACGTAGAGTAGATAAATAATTATTTACAAATCTATCTTTCTCTCTCTGTCTCACTCTATCTCCTTAATCCATTCCTGAGAATAATAAATTTCCTTAATACAGTTGATCATGGTTCCGTAATACAGCTGAGTCAGTGACCATCCCTTTGCTGTCCTTTATGATAATCTATACTATCTGCTTGCATAGCATCAATATCAGGATATTGTTTGTGACTGTTTGTGATAGTTAGCTGGTAATATACAGTAGACTGTCTCTATAAAGAGAACTGAAATAGCAGACTAATTACCTCGTTATAAGCCGATCTCGTTATATCAAACAACAATAATACTGTGCCTACAGTATAGTTAAGCCATTTGGAGCAATATAAGATGCTAAATATTGTTTGAATGGCGTTTTTGAAAAAAAGTTGTTTATTTTTATTGTCAATGAAATACATTAATAGGAAAAATAATACTTTTATTGTCAATGATATACGTTAAAACAAAAAATATGAATTCTGTAAATCTGTATAAAGCGTATTTTCAAGGATAACATAAACTATTGCTTCTGCAATTGGAAGAAGTTTGTCATTTTGACTGCTTTAAATTGTCCAGTATTCTATCTATCATAGTTTCTAAAGATGTGAAACAGTTGTATGCTTCTTCGTTTGCATTTTGTCTTTGGATAAAGTTTCTTACAACGTTTAAAGCACTTTTCATATGTTGTCAATTAGGACCTTCTTATTATTAGGTGCGAATGGTCAAACCCCCACAATGACACTTGTGAATCATAAATTGTAAATTTCCGAATGAGTTTATTGCGGGCGGCAGTTAAAAAGGGTATTTATTTATAGTCACTGTCATGATGATGTCATTTGGATGTTGGCATTTGCTAGAAATTGCCTATTGAATAATAAAGGACAGGTGTGTCAACCGTCAACTTAAAACGATGTCTTGTTTTATTTCATTTATAATAATTAATTAATTAATACAAAATAAAGTAAGTAAGCACACAAATATTATATGGCGCAGTCATATTTCGATATCTTCGCACCCTAAGGAGAATTGATAAGTAATATTTTGAAAATTGTTATGTAATTGTAATTTCACATAACCTCCAAAATGAACGAGCACGTTGTTCCAGTAACAGAACTTTGTTTTGATGGTAATATGGCAGATAATTGGAACTTTTTCGAACAAAAATTTAAAATATTTTTGGAAGCCAGCAAGCTTGAGGAGAACGACAGTTTGCAAGGCAGCGTGCTGTTGAATCGAATTGGAGACCGGGCTCTTCGTATTTATAACAATTTCGAGTGGTCTTCAGATGAAAGTAAAACTTCTTGTAAAGTTATTCTAACAAAGTTTAAAGAGTACCTTACACCTTCCAAAATAATAATTAATTAATTAATTAATACAAAATAAAGTAAGTAAGCACACAAATATTATAGCCACGGCCGTAAAAAACGCGTTTTTTGATCTTATTTTCTCTCGTTATAACCAAATTTACCTCGCTATAGAGGGTTATAATTCAATAGAAATTTCACGGTACATTTACTGTATCTCGTTATAAGCGAAACCTCGTAATAACCGTGTTCGTTATAGAGGGAGTATACTGTATTTTCAAATGGAAACTCGTTTTTTTGTACTTTCATAGTAGTTCCACCACCTTTCTGATATTTCATCAACTTCGCGTTGTAGAATTCCTTGTTCATCTGCAACCTGTTTGAGGTTTCAACTCTTTGGTGAGGAGTTTAATTTTTTGAATCGTTGCGAAAGCCATGTTCTCAAATTTTTGTATATATTTGGGCGATGTAATCTTTATCTTTTTGAGACTGGCGCCTGATTTCTTTCGAAGGTATTCTATATATCTCCTTGATATTTCCTGCGTTGAATTATACTCCTAGTATCATCAGTTAGCCATGGTTTACACTTTGTGGTATTAGGTATTGTATAATCCTTATTTTGTCTTTTAAATTATACCTCAGATCTTTCAGAATGATTGTTGAATTGATCTTTTACAAGTTCTCGGATATGGATATAGTCAAAAAAAATATTCAGGGTTTTTTCTGTTACAAAAATGTTACTTCTTTGTTATCTGTTAACGAGTAGTTATCTGCGTGAAACATTCGCAGTCAATCCGGTATAATTATCGTAAAATCTGTATTTAACAAGCAGTGGGTATTTAAATGCAATTCTTTTAGTTTTATTCATCCATGTAACTTGTGTGTGATCACCAATATCCTGAAAATACTGTAGTTTCGAGTCAAATCGAAATTGAGTACGGTGCGATCACGTGATTAATAATCCACGTTAATCTTAACCGAAATAATTGGGAAAAGGGCGTTTCGGATAACAAGAATTTCGGTTAAAAATAACATTGTTTTTTTAAACATTTTTAACATTGGTTAAAATATTGGTATTAAAAAATACTATGCGGTGATTTCGTAATGTTTTCTAATAAGTAAATACAGAATAAAGTATTAAAATTAAAGAAAATGAACAAGTTTAACATGATTTTTTAAAGAAATCTTCTATTTTCTTTTACGTTATCGTTTGACAACGATGTTTTGCAGCTATATATCTCTATCGTTAATTTGCAGAACGTCGTGAGTTTGCCTCATTTCATCGTTCGACGAAACGTAAAGCAATCTGAAAAGGACAAAACTTTATACAATGACAACAAAAATTAAGAACCTACTCGTGTCCCTAATTAATTAGGCCTACTCTATAAAATTCTTTTCCTTAAGGCATTGAAATCTCATCGGCGATCTCATGCTACATGTTGCCTGTTGGGTCGTCATCTTCGTCGTCTGATATGCTCAGGTTGTCTGGATGAAAAACCATACCAATGATGACCTGGTCGATGAATTTACTTTCTGAGTCATCGGCTGCTAACCACTCACGTATCTCTTCTTAGTTAATTTCGTCACATCCCGGCAAATTTTTTATTAAAGATTTAATTTCTTCTGTCGTTTCTTTACCAGTTTCTTCTTCAGGATCGTCGATCAAAATCCTATCAAAAAGTTAGTTCCAGCATTTTTAAAGTTGAAGATTTGATCTTGGCCCAGAATGGGCTTTTGGAATGGCCCAGAATGGGAAAAACACTTTTGGATTCATTCGTCCCCTGTAATAACAGATGTTTTAAGAATGCTCCTCTATAATGTCTCTCGAATGCTCCTCTATAATGTGAATGCTCCTCTATAATGTCTCTCGAATGCTCCTCTATAATGTGAATGCTCCTCTATAATGTCTCTCGACTGTCTCTATTACTCCCTGGTGTAACAGCTGAATTAAGCTCGTGACATTCGGTGGCAAAATCTGACAATGATCACTATTGCATAGATTTTGAGGGTCGTTGGTGCATTGTCAACAAGCAAAAATGCATTGATGGAAAGGTTTTTTTTCATTTTAAAAAGGATTTTACACTTGGGACGAATTAATTTTCGAACCATTCTGAAAATAAAGTGGTCGACATCCATGAGCATTTTTTGCTTCTATAAAAAACTGGAAGTGCTTTTTCTCAAATATCTCATCAATCGATAAGTGAAATTAATGGAATTGTTTACATTTTGCGATAAAATATTACGTTTTATTGACGAAATTACTTAAACTGTCAGCCGTTTCGGTTAAGGGAGGTTTTACTGTATATACAAATCTATCAGAATGAACCAGTGCTTTTGATTATAAAGTCTTGAAAAGCATTGCTCAGAAAATGCGTAACCTCAAACTTTGTAAATTAGCACAGTACAGTTCATCTCATACCGTATTGTGAATAACGTTATTGTGTATTAATTTAACTTATTTTGTCATTTACTTAGTAATAATAATTCTAATCATTGCTGTTATTTGTAAATAGTAGTAATTAACTTAATAAAAGCAGCATTAGAGTTTTTCTATTATCTATTTTACGATGAACCCCCTATAAAGTAACAAATTTACTTATCGAATATTCGCTCCGTGCGTGACCATGGTAGGGGTACATTGAAACGACGCCAGCGTGCATACCGGCGAAATATGACAAAATTGGAATATTGGACAAAATATTTTTACGCATAAATTTTATCAAAAATGTGTGCAAATACATGTTGCGTATTTAATTGTGCTAATAATAGCAAAATCAGTGAGTGTAGTTTTTATAGGTTCCCAAAGATTACATATAAATTAGAGAAAAGAAAAAGATAAATTCCTGCTATTTATATGAAAAAGTAAATCACATAATTTCATTTTTACGCAATTGAAATAGGAAAAATTTAAATAATTTACCTTGAATGATATTTCATAAAGCTTCAAGCTAACTACCGATGACTTTAGCTTTTATATCATAACTTTTACTATTATTGTTTTTAATTATATGCTCTTTTGCGTGAAAAACTTGATTTGTCAGTACTAGATTTTTCCCTTTCTCTTACGTTTGGAGTTGAAAAGATATATTATGATGAATTTTGAGAAATCCAGTTTTTAATACTACATTTATTTTGTACATAAACTGAAAAAATATAGTTAAAAAACTAATTTATTAATAATTGTCAATTTCGCATGTATTTAACAATGTCAAACATGTGTCATATGTTTAACCTGAAAATTGGGACTCCAAAATTGTCAGAAAAAGGCGGTAGGTGTCGTGTCAGTCACGCACGGAGCGAATACAGTGTATGTCTCAGGGAAAGTTACAACAGTAGCTCTGGTGTTGTGTGGTGTGAATCATATTACAGATATTGCCTGCACAGGATTCATATACCAAATGCAGGACAAATATTTCATGTGACAGAAGATCGAGTAGCCTTCGCAATAGTGATGGCCAATACCGGATAATTCTGATATGGTAGGCGAGGAAGAAAAATCGTTAAAATAACCTCAAATTACCTACAATATTGCCCCCATAAGTCACCTATCGCCTCTAGATATCACCACAGAATACACTGTTGGGTTGGTGTATTCTGTGTTATGACATTTATATTCGTTCAAAACTATCTATCATATCATTATTGACTTTTATTTATTTATCTTTTCAGACTGACTTGTACCAACAAGAATGTGGCCCAGAGAATCCCCTTCGATGTCACGTGGGTGATCTCTCAGCTCGATTAGGAACTATAGATATTGGCCTAGAAAGAAAAGTTTTTACCGATTCAAACTTTCCACTAGAAGGTGACGTAACCGCTATTGGAAGATCTATCGTCATTTTAGCACCAGATAGAAGAGGAGAGAGATACGCTTGTGCGAATATCGAACCGGACTATGATATTATTAAATATGCTAATATTGAAAAACCGCCCAGGTTTGTCGTGTAAGTATAACATTATATTTACGTTTGAGAAATAACGAAGTTTGCTTTCCACGAAAGTTTGCTTGAGAAATAACGAAGTTCCCTGGGTTCGAAATAATAGAAAAATGAATTTTAATTACAAAGATATTACTTTTATATTAAAATATACAAGTATAAAATTTTTTATATAAAAATGCTTGCACGTCATTCAAGATTTACGACGTCAGAACCCCACAGCGTTGCCAAAACATCAGAATAGTTAGTAAGTGAGGAATTTTTAAAATGTCAATTATTTGTCAAACTATTATATTAAAAGTAAATAAACTTAATTTTAAGACTATTGCAACAGACTAAAATACATAAGAAAACATTTTAATACAAAATTATATATTTTAAATTTTAAACTTACCTCTAGTTTTAGGGCTTTAATAGTAAAAACGTCCAGCCATTACTTCTTGTTCAAAATAATCTATCTTATATGAAAGCTTATCAGCTTTCTACAGACTATTTATTTGTTTTAGCATAGCACAATCACAATACACAACAATAATTAGTTTTTAAAGCTATTAATCTAAATTCAATATGTATTTATAAATACAATTTTATTAATAGATATATATTATATTATGATCAAATTGTGTAAGAAATCAAAACATAAACAAAATTCTTACTCTAAAAAAAAAGCGGCAACACTTCAAACAATTTTGCCACACGCTGAATTGTCAATAAAATTTGAAGTATTCCCGTATCAGTTGCGTACAATTGTCTAATCTATTTAATTAAAATTTTGTGAAACATTAGACTTTAAATTTATATTAATAATAATAAAAATATTTTTGGTTATATAATCAATATAATTCTGAAATTCCCAATATAATGATGATTACATTTGTCTGATCATTATGCCATGTTGACGCCTATGAAAGATCGATGTTTCGTATGGGTTTCGTATTATTAACTGTGTTAGGAAAATTCGAACTCTAAGGTTGACGTTCTGGAAATTTCAAACATAAGTGACGCCACTTTATATAAATTGTGACGTGCAAGCATTTTTATATGAAAAATGCTATAGCTTAAAAAATTTATTTCGATGCGTCTGTTGATACAAACTCGACTACTACGCAATTACTATAATTCCAGCAAATAAAAAATGAAATGAGTCATATGCATGATCAATTAAAATTAAGTTATCGATTCATTTAGCTCTATGAGTTTTACCAAGAAACTTGTCAGTAGCAGAGAATTAATTTTTTTATTTAGTTTATGTCATACTAAGAACACATAATTAAATGCAATATTTTTATAAAAAAAAAACGTTAAATGGCGTATTACAAACGAACCTCTAATATATCAATACAATCTAAACATTCTCGGTCGCATTCAAGAATTCCATCTTCTTAGTTGTTCTTGCTATTCTGTCAATATATTACCCTCCTTATCTCTTCACTTCTTTTGTTTGAATTCTTTTCTGCTTTTGGTCAGTTTCTGGTAAAATTGTCTTGTCTCTATTGGCTTACTTAGTTATTTCTTATAGTTCTTGAAGTTCTTTGTTAATATTTTATCTCTTCTTTCTGCGGTGGATTTTCTTTTCTTCTTTACGTAGTTATTTATATTCGTCCTGTGCTTGTCGAGTTCTGTTGCATCAGTAAATATACCCTATTTTTCTTTCTGTTATAATATGACATTCTTCCTCAAAACGGTTATTCGTTCTTGTTCTTGTTCTATGCCTAGTAATTATAAAGCTGCTTCTTTCATGATTTTTCTGCACCCTTCCCACTCTTAATCATGTTTTCATGTTTAAGTGTGTTTTCTAGTTTGATATTTATATTCTCTATTTTTGTTCGTATCTTTGCGTCCGTTCTATCGTTCATTGTATCATTTTTAAGTGTTCTGAAAAAATTCTGGAACTTACCCTACTTTCGACCTGGTAGCAATCAGAATCCGTATTTGCTCTTCTTCTGGTGCGGACGTTTATTATATTCGATTAGTATCTTTTACAGGTGTCTTTGTGTACATATTTTCGAACAAAGTTAAAATTATATAATCGATACCAAAAATAAACTTATGAAGAAAAAGAGACATTTTTGACATCAGAGTATCAAAAGTATTTGAAATTCGTTATTTCTTAAGAAGCATATTTTTTCATTTTGTTGGACTGTGTCATTCCTGTTCCATACCATGCAAGTTAAACGTTTACTTTGTATCAGTTGCTACCAACAAGTCCTCAGGGACACTTCGTCTAAGGGCTAGAAATCCCAGTAGAGTCCTACGTTGTCATGAAGCTAATTTCGTTTATAACTTAAACATCTTAGTTTTTTAACATCAAAAATGTAATTTAAAATTAATTCAACCATATTTAAAAATTTAAATCCAGATAGCAATAATGATGGAATTATTCTTCTTAGAGTGCCGTCTCCCTACGGAGTTTGGCAATCATAATGGCTATTTTTATTTTAGAACTTACTGCTCTAAACAAATGAATCGATCTGCATTGAAGCCACGTAGATTCTTTAACCATGAGTTCTGCCTTCGGCCAACAGATCTTCCTTGAATCTTTCCCTGTATTATGTGTCTCAAAATTTCATATTTTGGTCCTATCATCACGTGGCCTAGGTGTTCCAGTTTTCTGGTTTGTATAGTGGTGATTAGTTCTGTTTATTTACCAACCCTCTCCAGTACTTCTTTATTTGTAATTCTATCAGTCCATGTTTTCAATACTACGCGGTATAACCAGAGTTCGAAGGCCTCGATTCTTTTTAAATTACATTTTTTAATGTCAAAGTCTCAGCTCCATAAAATAATATTGAAATGATGGAATAGTCATTCTGAAAGCGCTCTCTGATGTAGACCGATGGGGTTTTTGTAATTGATATACCTTTTATGAACTATTTTTTTTACTTGTGACGTTTACTTTGTATTCCAGTTCTTCCTTTGACGGAATTTTCTGTTTTTTATTGCTTATAAAATGAAAGTATTTGCTCCGTTGTATAGTTGCTAATTTAGCTGTTGATTCATCTATTGTATCGCCGATGGCAATGTCGTTTGTATCATCAATTTACTCCATGGTAGTGCCATTGTCCGCTTGGACCGACACTAACGCAGCGCTGTTAACGCGACGACATTAGCGGTCGTATAACGGGTCTTTGCACATGAAATTTAAGAACTCCTGTCCGAAAAGAGTTGGTATATAAAAAATATTTAGCATACCATTTACCCAATTTTTAAGACTTTCAGTCTTTATACTATTTTCATGGCTACTAGAGTCCATGTTTTGACTTCTACTTAGCACATTTCACTTTGTCTCCGCTTTTCGCAAGTTTCAGTTATTCAACTATTTAAAAAAAATCTTGAGAATTCTTATCTGGTATTTTTTATTAGTTCAGCAGACATAATAAAACTTGGATGCGAACATGGACGTATAAACATAGATGGACACAGCAATAAGATACCTTTAACACACAATGTTTTGAAGCTTCGATAGAATGTGATGCTTCCGCAATGAGCATAAGCGTGCTTGAATTTTTTCTCGCGGGTAATTATTCAGATTTTAAAAATTGGACGTAGTAATAATGTATAAAAACACGTTCAAAGAATTAAAAAAAAACGAGAGTTTAACTATTAACAAATCACGTCTTTATAGAAAAATTAAAATACAATTTTATTTGCTTTAAAATTAATACAATAAAATATAGTTGAATTCAAGTTAATTTTTAATAGGTATCAAAATAATGCTACAATAAAAACTCTTTATGTTTTCTCCTAAATTTGCTACCAAAATAGTTCGATCGTCAATATTATTTGGAAACCTACATAGAAAATAAATGAGTGATTAGTAATACACTAATTTATTTGCATCCATGAGAAATATTAAATTAAAAAGGTAATAAACAGATATTTTTTAATCAGATGATACTTACAATTTAAAAATGTCTACTAATTTTATGAACTTATTCAATACATTAATGAACATGAGTAAACCCAATGGTACGCCTATTAAAATGTAAACAAACACGCTTCCTCATTTCCTCATCTTAAATAATGTAAATTGTATGTACTTACAAATGAAATGAGAGATCGGGATGTAAATATTTCGTTTATTTTATTTGACTTTTCACAAATATCACTCAAAATACAGCCAAAATATCGAAAAACAACTTTTCCTCATCTACTGTAAAAAGTAAACAAACATGGAACCGCATTTGAAGTTTAACGTAGATCCATAAGACAGAGAAAAATGTAAACAACCATTGCCATTTATAAATAGTTTTCAGTGCTTCTACATATAAAATAATTGATTGATATCTATTACACGCTATTATTAAATGATAATGCACACTATGTGCACACTTTATATTTTGATTACAATTAAATATATTAATCTAACCAATAAATTATTATTTTGGTTTGATAGCACCTGTAGAGTATAAAATACGGAGTAATATTTTCAGCGACTCCCGAATAATAAATTTTAAAACAAAATGTGACAATAGTTGAAGGTGCTCAGAATGTGACCTATTCAAATAATTTTGACTACACAATTTTATGTAAATAACTGAATCCATCTGTGTTTATACGTCCATGGTTTCGAACTTTCCGCCTTATTGTTATAGCATTTGTTAGTTATTGATGATGTTAACAGATATACTAAGTTCACAGTTTTTGTATTCTACCTCATAAATCATAATTGATTCTACTATATCATTGTATTTTACCCTGTCAAATACCCTTTCCTAATCGGTAGAATATAGAAATAATCATTTTTATTATCTGTAATATTTTTCAATCACGAATTAAATACTAAATTTAACATATTTGTTTAAATCTATAAATTTCTTTCCTTTATAGGGCTCAATTTATTGAAGATATTAGAGAAGTGATGGGGATCCCTGAGTGGTTCTTGACGGTTGATAGTAGAAAAACCAGATCGTTACATAACGATGGCTGCGTACAGCTTCTTTTACATTTTAAGGGGCCAATCGCTACCCGGTTAGAGCAAGATTTTAACAAATTGCTTCTACACGGAAGGTTAGATGCGCCGAGTTTATACATTCCAGGATATATAAATGAAAAAAGGAAGGTTAAAATCGCATACAAATTATGTGGTACAAAAGATCCAAATGAAAAAAGTAAGTTTTTTTTATTAAAGGTCTGTATTCATTAACTATATTTGAGGATTACATCTTGAACTAATTTTTGGGGTAGAACGCTTTAGAAAATTGCACATTCGCGAAGAACCGATTTTTTTACCTGAATTACTGCAAACCAGTGCTGGCACAAAAAGCCAGCTCACATACAGGCTTTATTATTTTTAACGAGGAAAATTTCGATTTTCATGAGGACTTTTTATTCGCGGAATCGTAACAAGACATTTGGAAGGTGTTCAGTTCTCAACGCAAAGTTTACAAACGAGAATGATGACTTACGATTGGTAGAGTTAAATTGAACGTCGTTATATAGTTTTTAGGTATGCCACTGCGCTTTCTACTCCTGTAATTATGGTATTTCCTCTGTCAGTTCTCCTTTGATTTTGGTCTTGTTTTTATGATGTGATATAATTTATAGATGCCTACTGCCATTTATGATTTTTCTTTTAAGAATACTTATAAATATTATAAGAATAAGTTTTTCGTACTTAACTCGATTAAAAGATCCATATAGTGCTTCACCGGATCCCAGACCCCTTTGTCAAAATCATGGACGTATAAACATAGATGGACACAGCAATAAGATACCTTTAACACACAATGTTTTGAAGCTTCCATAGAATGTGATGCTTCCGCAATGAGCATAAGCGTGCTTGAATTATTACTCGCGGGTAATTATTCAGATTTTAAAAATTGGAAGTAGTAATAATGTATAAAAACACGTTTTAATAAGGTACTAAACAGATCTTTTTTAATCAGATGACGTCTACTTACAATTTAAAAATGTCTACTAATTTCATGAACTTATATCTTATTCAATACATTAATGAACATGAATAAACCCAATGGTACGCCTATCAAAATGTAAACAAACACGCTTCCTCATTTCCTCATCTTAAATAATGTAAATTGTATGTACTTACAAATGAAATGAGAGATCGGGATTTCGTTTATTTTATTTAACTTTTCACAAATATCACTCAAAATACAGCCAAAATATAGAAAAACAACTTTTACTAAAAAGTAAACAAACATGGAACAGCATTTGAAGTTTGACGTAGATCCATAAGACAGAGAAATGTTGCCATTTATAAATAGTTTTCAGTGCTTCTACATATAAAATAATTGATTGATATCTAAATTATACGTTATTATTAAATGATAATGCACACTATGTGCACACTTTATATTTTGATTACAATTAAATATATTAATCTAACCAATAAATTATTATTTTGGTTTGATAGCACCTGTAGAGTATAAAATACGGAGTAATATTTTCAGCGACTCGCGAATAAGAAATTTTAAAACAAAACGTGACAACAGTTGAAGGTGCTGAGAATGTGACCTATTCAAATAATTTTGACTTCACAATTTTATGTAAATAACTGAGTCCATCTGTGTTTATACGTCCATGGTCAAAATACATCTTTGAATCATATTATTTTTCTTCATATTTTGTATTTATATATTTTGTATTGAATTATTTTTAGGGCTTAATTATATATTTTATATTATTTACTATTTAATTAATTGATTACAAAGCACGTGGTGTTCGTGTGTATTAAGGTATAAAAAAAGCGCTTATTAAAAGCTTAAAATTTTTTTATTATAAAGAAGATCTTTTCGGAATTGTATCATTTCATCATTAGTTTACTAAAAGAGAGAGTAAAAATACCAATATTAAAAACAACAAAGTTAAAATTTGAATATACAAAAAGAAAAAGTTGGTTTTTTACTACTTACATAAAAAGTTGTTAAAAAAACATTGTGTGGCCACATAAAAAACATTCGATGGACATCTGGATTTAAAAATTAATCTTCATGTTATTTATTCAGGTAAATGCAATAGACATTTACCTGAATAAATAACATGAAGATTATTTTTTAAATCCAGATGTCCATCGAATGTTTTTTATGTGGCCACACAATGTTTTTTTAACAACTTTTTATGTAAGTAGTAAAAAACCAACTTTTTTTTTGTATATTCAAATTTTAATTTTGTTGTTTTTAATATTGGTATTTTTACTCTCTCTTTTAGTAAACTGATGATGGAATGATACAATTCCGAAAAGATCTTCTTTATAATAAAAAAATTTTAAGCTTTTAATAAGCGCTTTTTTTATACCTTAATACACACGAACACCACGTGCTTTGTATTCAACAGGTATACTAGCCACTCCTGGATATCTCCACTTCATGGTTTGTTCCAGTTTCACTTTTAAAAATTAATTGATTGATAATCGAAAACTGCTGACAAATAAATACTGGCGGCACATTTTCTGCTTTTCCCCACGTGTCCCCAAGTTTTATCAGGCTGTCATTTGAGTATGAATAATTAACAACCTTAGTTTTATTACAAGTAAAATACAATATTGGCACACGGAAAACCTACTGATCCAAAAAAGAAATAAAGTGTTATTCATCAGTACCATAAAGGAAAAACAATTCGTGAAATTCCCAGCCAATTAATGTAGCAACAACTACTGTGTTTAATATAATTAAGTAATATGGTAAAATTGCCAGTATTGATGTTCGCGGCTAAAGCGCAGGTCGTCCAAATGCTGTTTCTCAAAGGAGTGTAAGTCATTTAATTACTGTTTGTTCTACTCTGTGGGTTTTTGTTATAATAGACGACTCATTTCTATATATTTTATGATAAGACAAACTAATACTAATACATAACTATCTCTAAAGAGCCATAAGACCAGTCTGTCGACTGTCAATGTCTGTCCTTCTCTTTCACTCCTGAACTTCTTCTATTTGACACGTCACTAATGTTAAGGTAGGTTTCCAAATATTAAGGTAGATTTACAACTTAACACAACATAACAATTACAGTATGCAAGTTGGGAAGTTAATTAGAGTTATAAATGAAAGGAGGTCCTTAGCCCCCTGAACTAAACAAGACAACTGGTCAATATAATAAAGAAATACAAGCTCGAATACTTCGGTCATATTATGGGACACCCTGAAGATATTAACTTTTACATCTGATTATTCAGGGAAAAATCTAAGGTAAACGTGGTCCTGGTAGAAGAATAACATCTTGACTGAGAAATCTAAGACAATGGAACGGAAAATAAACTATGAGAAGTAACTGCTAGGTGGAATAGAGAAACTGGGATGAATGTTTCTAGAGAATGTTGTCGCAAATACATCCACAAAAGCGATCTTAATTTTTATAAGGTATGTTTGATAGTTTCTTCTTTGCAATATAAATTTTTTGATTTATTTGAGTAGACCAAAGAAAAACCATTGTTGACGTAAACTCAAAAAGGAAATCATTACATTTGGGCTAAATCAAAACTTTTGTTGTCCAAACATAACTGGGATAAAATCCCTAGCGTCGAAAGCAAATTTGATTGTGTGAGAGATTACCGAAAGCGTATGATTCGGGAAAAACAGAAGCAGTCTATAAGGATTGTCTCAAAAGGACTGTAAAGTTTCCACGGAACATCATGGTGTAAGGTTGTATGTCGACCAAAGTGTTGGGAACTTTACATTTTATTGAAGGCACAGTAAACGCAGACAAATATCAGGATATCCTTTAACATTCGTTGTTACTTAAGTGCGGCAAAGTTATATCCATCCGAATATTTTTTCTTTCGACATGACAGAGCCTTTTGCTATATGAAATAATCTACCAAAAAATAGTTGGGAGAACAAGACATTAAAGTTTTGTTACATGCTTCTAGCAGCCTGAATCTTAATCCAATAAAGAGACTTTGGCACAAATTGAAACAATGCCTACGAAAAAACCCTTAGCGTCCTTTGCCACTACATCCTAAATGGCAAGAAATATGGGATCGTGTCACCCCTGAATCCTGTGAAGGTCTAGTTGATACAATGTCTAATATAGTTCAGGCTGTTATTCAATCTAAAGGCGACGTTAAGCCTTAATAATTTTAATTTTTTAAAAACCTTTTGTTCCAATATTAGTTGTAAGTATTTTTCGTCATCAAACAATTAATTAAATAGTAATCGACATAAAATATACAATTAAAACGTAAAAATACTTCCATAAATCATAAAAATGTTAATTTCATATTTCCAATTAAAAAAAAATAAAATAATTTCGGTAAATTGGCATTTTATTCACAAAATAACTGCATGTTCCAACATATAGTTGGTTGTGGCTTGTATATGGTGATAAAGAGATCTACTAAAAAAGAGCTAGCTAAAGTCCTATTTATCTATAGAAAATGTCACACTGAGAGTGCAGTACGGGTAAGATACGGCAATGCTTTTCTTATGGAGAATAAACGCGCAGGGTTGTCGGTTTTCTCCAGCTGTTGATTGCTCATTGTCTCACAGGACCGGCTTGGATAAAATGCATCTGCCGGCAGTACGAGTAAAATATTTTATATCATGTATACGTATAAAGTAGAATAAAAAGGCATTGATGAGTTATTGACAACGAAAACTATGAATTTTGCATATAAAACGTCAACATGAGATATACAATTGAATCATATTCATAAGAGTAACATTTGAACACCTTTTTACAAGAACAACATACAATAACTGTAGTTTTAATGTTTTACATAAAATAGAAAAAACCTACATAATTTCTAGGGAAGAATTTGGAAACTTGGAAATGATATTATTTATAGATATTATATATAATATTCAAATTTACAATTCTTTCATAGAAATTAGATTTTTTCTATTCTATGTAGAATATTAAAAATACAGTTATGTTGTTTCTATAAATAGGTCTTCATTTCTTTTGTAAAACTTCTGCTACAAATTACCATCATTAACATAATCACCTAAATATGGCCATTAATTTGTTTGTCATAATTAGTATTTGATAAACTCCAAGCTTTCCCTATTTCACCCTTTACCCATCCTAAGGATGGGTAGGGGGTGAAAGTGCTTTTGGAAAACGAAACTACACTTCAACATTTAGTCCTAGTTTCAACAGAGAGCATGGAGTCCCATAAGTTTAAATCCGGTGAATTATTTAACGGTTGCGCTAAACTCGTAGTGTTTATATACGTTAGTAGTTTACGTAGTGTACGTTAGTATACGTAGTGTTTATGTAGTGTATAATACGAAACAACTTAATGTAAGTGCTGCTGTAAGACGTACTTCGTTGATGACTGCTGTTAGCGAAAGAAGCATTTACAATTTCAAAAAAGAAAAAGAACATAGTGGAACGTTGAAATCGCCAAAAAAACGTAAAAAACGAGTGTGTCAATCATATTCTAGAATATTCACATATGACGAGGGTGTAAGAAGTATTCTACGGAGAATTGTTCATTGTGAATTTTTCATGAAAAATTTGCCGCCATTCTTAAAGCATATACATAACTTCATACAAGGTAATGAGAATATACAGCCGTTGTCTCTTTCTACTTTATAAAGACTTCTGAAAGATATTGGATTTGTTTATAAGAAATGTGGCCGAAGAAGCATAATGGTGGAGCGAGAGGATATTATTCATTGGCGCCATAATTATTTGAGAACTATACGACGTTTGCAAAAAGACCATTGCAATATCATATATTTGGACGAATTGTGGGTTAATGTTGGCCAATCTATAAAATACGAATGGTGCGATACTACGATACAAAACACTCTTGATGCTTTTCTCAAAGGTTTAAGTACTGTCTTAAAAGCACCTACTAAACGAGGTCCACGATATGTTTTATTGCATGCAGGTTTTTCAGGAGGTTTCCTTCCTGGCACACAGCGTGTTTTTCTGGCAAAGAAAAATGATGGCGACTATCACGATGAAATGGATGCCGCATATTTTGAGTCGTGGTTTAAGGAGACATTAATATCAAATTTACCAAATAATGGTCGCAGTAATGTCATTGTAATGGACAATGCATCGTACCACTCCCGTAAAGAGAGCTATTAGAAGCAGCGCGTGCTTTTAAAGATCAATACGATATGTATCATCTTGATGAGTATGCTTCACAACATAATGTTTATATTTTAAGGCTTCCTACATATCACTGCGAATTTAATCCTATAGAAATAATGTGGAACCAAGTTAAGCGATATGTAGGTACCCATAAAACCACTTTTAAAAACGACGAGGTACGCCAGTTGATCGACGACGGTTTCGCACGCGTCACAGAGCAAAATTGGCGCAATTATGTCACTCATGTTGTTGAGAAAACGGAAACTAAGATGTGGACTGCGGACAACCTGCAAGATGACGTAGACCAATTGATAATACACGCGAACACAGGGGAGAGTAGCGAAAGCGAATCCGACATCTCGGATGTAGAAGACGACTTTAGTATAATTAATTGAATATCTGTGAGTAACCTCGATTATTTTACACTCTATAACCAATAAAATGCATTTACAAGTCCTATCAGAGTATGGGCTTTTCGGATATTGGGCTGGGTGGACGAAAATCGAGTTCCCGGAGGTTCCACCCTGTATATTTATAGCTATCAAGAAATGTAATTTAAAATATATTAGTTAGTTTAATAGTCTAAATATAATATATTGTTAAATAACTTACACTATAAACCTCATACCTGCTCATCTGGTCAAGTGTGGGCAAGGAAAACCATTATCCCATATGGAATAACACAAGGTTTCGCTGAAAACTACCAGGTTGCTATGCCAAGGAACTAGGTAAACTTATGTTGTATGTAAAAAATGCGAGACTGCATTATGTTTTAACAAGGACAAAAACTGCACTTCAGATTTCCACAAAAAAATTTTCATAGTAGGTGTTAAAATTTCGCAGTGATTCAAGTGCGCAACTTGTTTTTTTAATAACATCGCCGGGATTAAAAAATGCGCAAAGCTTTTTCGATATTCCCGTTCCTGATAATTTTTTATCAGAAACGGGATATAAAGAAAAAGTTTTTCTTGGACATTGGGCTGGTTGCACGGAAATCGAGTTACAGGAGGTTCCACCCGGTATATTTATAGCTATCAAGAAATGTAATTTAAAATACATTTGTTGTTTCAAAAAGTATACAGTTTTATAATAAAATTCTCGCTAAAAACTTCTCGCTTAAAAGGTCTTTTTATTCAAATTCATGCCTCTTATTTGGCTACTTGAAGGCAATTATTTTATCAATATATTATTTTATAATAAATAACAGAGCCCGGCGTAGAGATCTGGGTACGGTTCTGCGACTACCACTTGGACCTGTTTGTATCGCCAAGCACAAGGCGTGAAATCTGGCAATTGTGCATTCCTATATTAGCCGTACTGCATTCTCGGTATGACATTTTCTATAGTCCAAAGCTAAACAATGTAGTTTCATGATAAAATACAGCACTTTTAATACATTTCTCTCTAGTTCCATCCCGCCTTGTGGAGTATTGGCGTTTATGCGTTTCTTGGCAAAAAGTGTAAGATTACTGACTTGCCTGGCCGTTCATGCGTCTAATAAATAATAAAAAAAAAGTGAAAAACATGAATTAAATCAAAATCAGCAAATTATTTACCGAATTATAAAATTTTAGTTTTTCTCCTCTTTAATTATTTCACAAAATAATCGGAACCATTTTATTTTTGTTTATATACCTGGCTTTTATTTTATTAATATTTATACGTCCATGGTTTCATATAAACGATACAAAAATAACTCCAAATTTTTCTAATGCATTGGCTTAACAAATAGTTGAAGCATCTCATCCTAGTTACATCTTGTAGTTGCTTAATATGTTGAAAACATTGGAAGGGGTAACATTTTAAAAATTTATTATTTATTATTACTTGTTTGCTTTTACGATATTTATTAACACAATTATATTTTAGGTAAAAAAAGGAATAGCCTTTTCTTCAGATCCAAAGCCAGTGCTGCAACTTTGACTGAATTAACCATTTCCGTTTGTTTAATATTAACATACATATTATGTTAATAGGTTAAATGTATATATTGTAATTATAGCTTTATTTATTTTAACATTGCTGTAAAGAACACTATAAGAAATAAAGGTTTTTCTAAAAATATAAAGATTTTTAACAGAATACATATAGGAATTTGTAACAATAGGTTTTAACAGTTTTAACAGGGTAAGGGTGGTATCTCTACGTCTAATCTCCAATATAGGGAACGAAATGATAAAGTTCTTAGGTGGCATGATAAATACTTGCAAAAAAGGAAACACGCAAACTTAAAAAACAGTATATTGGAAAATGAAGTCGTTAAAAAACCTGAATAATAAAGAAGATACTTGAAACCAAGGCTTAAAATATGTAAGTACGGAAATGAACATATAATATAAATAAACACATATTATTAACCCTTAGCTGGTGACACCAAATTTTCTAACATAAGCGATGAGGAGAAGTCTCTCCGACTCCTTATCTATATTAGGGTAAATTTTATATACCTACAAAATCAATTTTTTTTCTATTAAATATTGAGACAAATACCTTTCTTTTATACATTTGTTTATTGAAATTTCTACACAACAAATAAATCTTCCCTCTAAATAGAAAAAATGTGAGAAAAGAAAATAATATATTAAGAAAAAACAACTTAATTAAAATTTAGATATTTTATATATAAACATGCCATATTTATGATGTGTGATAAACGCACCTACCTGGAATAAACTAGCATTTCATCTACAACACATATACACATGCAGAAGTACCAACGATGTAAACTTTTGTACAAATAAGTTATTAAATTCATGTATGACTGCATAAAGAAGTACTGGAGAGGGTTGGTAAAGAAACAGAACTAATCACCACTATACAAACCAGAAAACTGGAATACCTAGGCCACGTGATGAGGGGACCAAAATATGAAATTTTGAGACTGATAATACAGGGAAAGATTCAAGGAAGAAGATCTGTTGGCCGAAGGCAGAACTCATGGTTAAAGAATCTACGTGATTGGTACCAATGCAGATCGATTGATTTGTTTAGAGCAGCAAGTTCTAAAATAAAAATAGCCATTATGATTGCCAACCTCCGTAGGGAGACGGCACTCTAAGAAGAAGATGACTGCATTAGTAGAATCTCTTTGCTTTCTTCTCTGCTCGCCGAATTATTAAATATTATATAGCAACTACCAATACTAAGAACCTTTTTTCAGAAAAAAATGCTCTAAATATCTGCCGAACGGTACCATCCCTTGCAAAAATACTGATAATGTCTTCATGATTACTTTGGAAAATGGATGTGTGCAAAAGAATTAGGAATGCTCGCAATTCAGTTAGATCATTTTTCTAGTGAATATAAAACATTTTTTATATCTTTTAGCTTTTTTTCATACCTATGATATTCTGGATATTACTTTATGTATAAAACCTTTGAAAAAGACAATGCAATATTGACTAGCTTCATTAAAAAATAAAAATTCATCTTTATACTTTGCCTTTAATCGTTATATGATTGTACTATTATGTAAATTTTCTTTAACCGCTTTTATTGAATTCCTTATAAGGAATTGACACTCTTCACTTTTTTCATACAAAAATAATATTACAATGCACTGTCAATGTTATTTTTATGCTCATCATGTTTACTTTTGTCATACAATTTTTGGGAGTGCAGTTGATTGCTACAATTGTTAAAGTCATCTCTAATAATCATAACGGCGGGTTGACAAGATCCAAAAATGCTTGGATTCCAACTTGGGCCAATTGGACTTGTAACAAGTATACTTGTACCAAGTTGGTTGCCACGGTTAAATGACTTGGATGTCAAATAACCATTGTAAAGATAGCGGAAGTATTGTGGAAGGTGTTCTAGTGGTTGCTAATATGTTCCTACATGAGCTTGAAATATAGAATAAAAAAGAAAAAATGCCGCACTTCTAGCATTCTCATTTTTATATTCCTTTATCCGTACATTCCATAATGAATCATCAGCTTTTTATAACTCCATAAATCTAACAAACCTTTCAGACCATTTTCTTTTTGTTTCCATCTCGTTTTCGATTGTTCGACACCGACGGCATTTTAGTTTTACAATATCACACTACTTGGATCCAAGGAAGTTGGCCAGCGTCATACTTAATTTGAATAGAACCTGTTGATACAAGTGTACTTGGATGATAGGTGACACGATCAAAGTAGCTTCCTCAAAACCCGCCTTTAATTTCAGTTTCGGTGTTGTACACTCGGTATGTTAATGTCTTAAGAAAGCGTTTTATGTATTGAGTCAGACAGTCCGAAAAGAGCATTGGATAAGATTACATTTTTTTTATTCTTTATTCACTTTGCTTTTAAGAGATCCATAAGAAATAAGCTTTTCGTTGTTTTCCAAATGTAACTAACCTTTTATATTTTATTTTTGAAACTGTTTTTTTAGCTAATCAAAGTTTTTGCTAAAATTAGACTTTTATTTTCAATAGACCTATGTAATTGTTGTATCACCAATAGTTTTACATCGTTTACAAAAAATCGTTGTGATCCTTAGCTCCAACATCTACTAAGCTGAAAACATTGGCTATACAATTATCAACCACTGTATACTGTATGCTTAACTGAATACACATATTTAGGCAAACAGTTTTTTAAAGAAAAATTCTAAAGGAGTCCTTGTTCAAAGAGTCACCTATTACTCGTAAAGACTAGGAATTCTTTTTCTTAGGGTGCCTGTCCGTTCTGAACGTTGGCGACCATTCTGGCTATGATTGTTGGTTTCTATACGGAATAGCTGTGTTGAGGTCTTTCTATACCATACTCTCAGGTTAGCAAGCAAGGATATTCTTCATTCTGAGGCCCTTTTTCCTCCAACTTTACCTTGCAAAATGCAGTGGAGTAGCTCATATCTGCCTTGATTTCTCATTATATGTCCCAAGTACGGCCCTTCATGATGTTGAACAAATCCGCGGTTGTGTTCATCCTCCTTAGTATATCTTCATTGGTGACTGTCTATCGGTATCCTCAGAATCCTTCTGTATAACCATAGCTCAAAAGCCTGAAGTTCTGAGTTTCCGCCTTCAATGTCCATGTTTCTACTCCGTACAGAAACATGGAGTATACGTAACATTTAAGGAGCCCTATTTTTGTTTCTAGGGTGAGGTAATGGCTCTTGATCACAGAGCTCATAGTCAAGAATTCACTTTTTGCCTTTGCGATGCGACATTTAATCTTTTGGGTATTGTCCCACGACTCATTGATTATAGTTCCCAAGTATTTATACTATGAGACACGTTAAATTCTCATTTGGTTCACAATTTCACATACAGATTTGTTCCAGTTATGTCTTCCTTGCTGATGATCATTAGCTTGGTTTTGCTGTTGTTTCCTCCAGTCCATATGTTCTACTTGTTTCCGTTATTTTGTTCATTAAGTTTTGCAGCCCTTCTATGGTATTGGAAAACACTATTGTATCATCTGCATACCGCAGGTTATTAAGCTTGACTCCATTTATTAAGATGATTTCATCAATATCTTTTAGAGCCCCTTCCAAACAGGTGCTCCGAGTACAGATCGAATATCAGTGGTAAAATTATGCACCCTGCCTCACTCCGCTCAAGAGTGTGACCTGATCTGTATATTCTTCATATATTCGGTGACCGCTCGTTGATTCCAATACAGGTTAGCTATTATTTTTAGGTCTCTTTCGTCAATATTTGTCCTCTTCAGCACTTCCATTATTTGTTCATGCCTGACTCAGCAGGCATACAAAAACATGCAAAAACAAAGACTAGGAATGACTTTTGAAATGTTCTCTCCATCACGGTAGAGGGCAGATAGAGAAATTATTCGAGAGAGAAAGAGATAGATGAACGCTGGTTCTCGACTACCTGATTTTTAAAAGGTCCAGATGACTTTTCTAAGATAATTTTCTGCAATTTTGCTGCGCATTCAGTGGGCGTGCCCATTGTAGAATTTTCAAGTCATTCCTAGTTTTGACAAAGTGTATCTCAGAAGTTACTTAACTCGGCAGACTTCGATGGACTAGCCACGTAGTAGATAACAAAATATTATCAAGAAGAACACTAATTAGTAAAATACAGGATAGAAGACCAAAAGGGGAACCACAGAATAAATGAGTGTGAGATAATAAAAAACGCGCTCGACTTAACGGACATCAGAACAGAGAGGTAAACTGCCTAGCATCACCATAATTGGAGGTACAAATTACAGGGATCGATTTGGCCGTGATGCCAATATTAGAAGACAAAGCCTAAGAATAGTAGGGGAGATAAAATGGAGCAACAAAATAGAGACAATTAATACATAAAATTGAATGTCAACTAAATGGATTTTATTAATATACTATTATAACTAAAACAAGGAGTTTTTCCGACTGTTAATACATTTGAACACTTAATATTGAAGTTAACATCTAAAATAATATATTCACTAAATTCACAAAACACTGTGTATTTTTACATTCCTTCCTTACCATTCTTTACTTTCTTAATTGCTACTGGTTGGGATTCTGCAAGGCGTTTTGATTTGGACGATGGATCTGAAAGAAATTATTTAATAGATAAAAATCTATCAAAAATATATATTTTTGTTTTTTTTTCTGTTATATTTATGTTAGAAATACGCAATTTTTAGCGGTACGATATACAGCACCTACGGAAGGGTGCGTTTTAAACGCTATTCGAAAGAGAAACCAATGGAAACATCACCGAACACCATTAATATTAAAATTAATATTAAATGTAACGTACAGTTAGGGACAACATTAGGAAAACGCAAAACAGAAATTAATTAGAATTAAAAGAGTTTGTAATTCTTGTTTAATAATTGTAGTAATTGTTGAATAAGTTTCCTGAGCCAGAATGCTCCTGGAATCGAACGAAAGGTTACCCACAAATTCCTACCTGTAGCTTTGAATATACATACTTATTTACTATAAAGACATATTTTAAACAGCGTCCTATCACATAAGAGTATTACTACGTCACCAGAACGACAACAAAATAGAAGACTCAAGAGACATTCGTCAGCAGATCTAGGAGAAGATTAAGACCCAACTTTCTCTTGAGTGAAGGGAAGGTGGGGGATTCTACGTATTTATATTACTAATATAGTTAACTCACAAAAGTTAATCCTAGAAGTATATGTCACATAGAGTCAAACGGTAAATATACATTCTGAAATTATCAATAAATTTTTTTTGGTTGGTGCACAAAATTACCCATCTATGTGGGTAATTTTACTCAGTGTATCGGGAAATTTTAAGCAAATTTGAAAAATTAGACAGTTTGATTCTTATTACAAAACATTTTATAATTTAAACTAAACTTTTAAGGCTCACTGTAAAACTTTTAGAAATCGGCCCACTGTAAACTTTTGACTTTAACTATATTTTTTTCAAGAAATATTCATCAGATCACAAAAACAAATATACTGTTTGAAAGACAATTTAATATGCTTTATTGTGAGTATAAATTTATGGAAACTTCGACTTCAACAATTTCGGCTTCCTATGTTTAACATAGTGAAATGAATTCATTAAGCAAATTAAGCTTTTTTATTATTAACATAAATAGGGTTATTGACAATTTAAAACTTAACACTTAATTTTTTAATAATGGGTATGACCTCCTCTTGCCCTAATAACATCTCTCATACGATTAGGCATAGATCTGATCAAGTTTGTTATTGTTGCTTGTGGGATGTTAAGCCACTCTTCTTCTGCTGCAAGAATAAGCTCTGGGATCGAGTCTGGAGTATGAAGTCTAGCTCGAATTCTTCGTTTTAGCTCATCCCATAAATGTTCGATCGGATTTAGGTCAGGACTGTTTGCTGGCCAGTCTATAACCTGAAAACCGACTTCTGCAATGTAATCTTGCACGATTCTTGCGGTGTGTGCCCTTGCATTGTCATGCATAAAGATAAATTCGTCTCCAATGTAGTCGACGTAAGGTACCACATGAATTGCTAAAATCTCCTCGATATCTGGCAGCCGTTAAACCTCTTCTTCCGTGAACACGGTCGTCCCTACGAATAAACTCAAGATCTGTTCGTGCTCCTATAGAAATTGCACCCCAGATCATGCAGGAACCACCCCCATAAGCACTCCGCTTTTTAAAGCAGCATTCTGCAAATCTCTCTCCTGGTCTCCGGTACACTTTCCTTCTTCGGTCGCTACCATAGAGGCATATTTTGGTCTCATCTGAACAGATCCCCATTGTTCCAACGTCTAATTCCGATGATCCTGTGCAAAATGCAGGCGTGCTTGCCGATGAGCTGGAGTAAGTTTTGGACCAATCGCAGGTGTTTTAGGGGTCAGGTTATTTTCCCGCAGTCTTCGTCTCACTGTCCACTAACAGCCACTCTTCGCACCTCAGGGAGCTGTCGTTGCACCTGAACGGCATTAAGGTGACGATTTCTTAATGTTGTTGACACAATAAAACGGTCATCACGAGCGGTTGTAAATCGCCGTCTGCCTGTTCCAGGTCGCCTATGAAAGGATCCAGTCTCCTCATAACGTTGGCTTACTCTTCGAACCACTGCGCGTGTCATATCCAATTGTCTAGCAACAGCTCGCTGACTAAGTCCATTTTCGTTTAGAGCAATAACTTGGGCGGCTTTTTGTGGTGTAGTATGCATTAAACTAACCCACTTGAACACTGCTGAGATTATGAAAAACGAATAATATGCAAATTTCACTTTCAAAGGCAATACTTTTACAATTAGACCAATTTGTTATTTTCGTGACAATCACCACATAAACACGTTTCATTTGTTTACCGGTTACTACGCATGTAAACGATAAGCCTTTTTGATAAATTTATACTCACATTAAAGCATATTAAATTGTCTTTCAAACAGTATATTTGTTTTTGTGATCTGATGAATATTTCTTGAAAAAAATATAGTTAAAGTCAAAAGTTTACAGTGGGCTGATTTCTATGCACGCAAGTGTATTTATTCAACACATATGTCACATGTACAGTTCTTCGATCTTTCTCTCGCAGTGCAAGAGGCATAGGACCAACCCAAACAGGATGCCCATTGATACCACATTTTTCTGTCCTTCCCGAATTCTCCACAAATCAGGTATATGTTCTCTTGGCTAGTCGGATCCACATCGTCTAGTTATTATCATCACAAATGCCTTTCTCGTCATATTCCGATTCCTCCGTTTCACTTTCTTGAAATTTAATCTTCTTAACATGGGTTGATTTTTGGCCTCTTTGCCAAACATTTTTTCTTTTTGTAGTAGCTATCTCATTCGCCGTACAAATATCTCGGTTTTGGATGAAATTAAACCGGATCAACGTCTCTCCAGTACCGTTTACTCTAGAATTTTAAAGTTCTTTGGCCATATCCATCGAAGTGATCACAAAATGGAGCGGTTGGTGGTCCAAGGAAGGCCTCAGACTCAACGCCAACGCGGAAGATCTCCACAGCGATGGGCGGACATTACTAAAAAGCTTCTCAATAAACAGTATACTGAGGCAATACATATAACTGATGACCGCGACCAGTGGAGAAATATTATCAATCAAACTGTCCGAGCTGCTGAAGCCCAATTATGAACCACAACACATCTACTAAGATGTTAATGACTGTGATGATGATGATCTCATTCTCGTTTTTCCATTTCCTGCTTAGGAAGCTTTTTCGAGAATATTATTCATCGGTGTGGATGTCAGGATTTCAGATCGTTTCTTTGTACACTTCCTAGTTTTTTTTTTAATTGTGTGAACTTTTGGTAGTGGTAATAAATACGAAACAGAAACATTGGACTTTGATGCTCCAGGAATTGGATCTATTTTAGAATTTACCTATGGGACTGCCTCTAGAGTAATGTTGCCATTTTCATTAACTCTTCTACTTCTAATTATGCTCTTTTACTTCATTTTCTAGTGGTACTAGTAGAAACTATTGAGCAGGCAAAAATCTTCATCTTTAAATTTATCTGGGTCGAAAGGATAAATACCAGCAGATCTAAAGCCAGCAATCCGCAATCCCTTTCTTTATTGTAGAAACTTTTAGATCAACTCTGTTAAAATCTCAGCTAACTGAAAATTAGTTATTCTCTGCTGTGAATGTGCTCTGCGATATAATTCACATTATTTATTATAGGCTCCCTTAAAGAGCTAAAAAAAATGAAACGTCGATGGTCTGCAGCCTATGGGAAGTGTGCGGAGGTATGGATATGAGGTGAATTGAATTAGCTTTACAAAATGAATACACTTCATCTAATTTACATACCGATGCACGTCATCGGCGTCATAGCCCGTGACGTCACATGATACCAACACAAAATATTTAGGAGGTAGGTGTGTTCTTTTTTAGAATCACTTTGCCGAGTACACTGGCATTACAGCCACTAGACATATTTTATTATATACGCGTAGAAATAATATTTAAAAACTTCTATTAATGTTAACTTAAAGAAATACACAATAATATGTTTTATTTAATTTGTATAAATGCATTATAAAGCGTTTTTATAAAGAACATTTGTTCGGAACACACTGTATATGTAATTGAACGAAGGTGAAATTTTGGCATAAATTGGTAACACTTATTTAACAGTTGCGGTATTGACACTTTTTTGTACTTTATTATTTTGAATTTTAAAGTGAATACCTCTTGTTTTATATTTTTACCTATTTAATAAAATCTATTCTTTTTAGAACAAAATTAGTGTGTTTTATTTCAAAAATGTCACGTAAGAATTTAAATAGTTGTTGTAAAGAGATGGTAATACTTTTGCAATAATTATGTAATCTATTTGATTTAAAATTGAGTCAGGATTTTTTTATATTTTGACAACTATGTCAACTTCGATCTCTGACGTAGATAATGACGTGCATCGTTATGTCAATTAGATGAAGTATATATCTCTAGTGAAATATGACTGGTGTGATTGTCAAGTATTAATAAAAAGGGAGACTGTGGATTAGAATGCACATGACATTTAAAGTGATTTAACCACTCTTAAAACGGCTCGTTATTATCCAGTCATTGTCGGAGCAGCGATTTACTGCACCTATCGGTCCATCATTTTGAAGTAAAACATTGATCTTCTTCCTGGTGAAGATGAACATCGGTGAAACGTATCCTCCAGACACACTCATTATACAAATTCGCTCTTCGAATCACTCTTTCCAATGAGATTGCAGAAACTACTTGTTTCTGTCCCATTGGGTGCAAAATTCTTAAAGGTGTTTGTAACGTCGTTACGCCAATCTCGTCGACGTTATACATTCGATCTGCAGGAAATTTAAATTTACCTAATATTGACATAATATTTGAATAAAATCTGTTAACTTCAATTTTATTAACGACGATTATTCGATTAATATTTATCCCTTCTGATTTTCTCAGACTTACTTCTTGGTTTCTATTTAAGAACAAAGTTACCCAGTCTTTTCCAGCAAGTTCAGTCTCTACAAAAATTTTGCCTGATTTCATTTGTATCTGCATATTTATATACTCAGCTCTCAAATAGTAATACCATAAAACATTTTTGCTAGCTCCAAAATATCTTTAGTTAACTCTTTCTCCTGTTTTTCTGTAAAGATGGGCTTTCAATCAAGTTTAGACATTGATCTCTGTTTCATTCTTATTTTGTAACGAAGAGTTGGCTCGGAGATATTGAAACTTCGTCCAACTTCTCTAATTTTTCTGCCTGAGCGAATAGCACTAGAAATTTTTGAAAAAGCTCATCTGCAATATTGGCACGAGTAGGTACTTTTCGAACATAATTATGTTCTAGGCATATGTAATTAAATAATCAACCTTAGGTTCTTATATCTACACTTTACAATCTATATATTATCATTGACGTCTCAATAACAACTGAAATTCGTAAGCAAGTGGCAAGTGTAGCAATATCCCTGACCGCCAACTGATATGCTTTGTTAGACACTTGGATGTGCGCACATGAAACCAGCTACGACCGTTATATTTGAATCGACTCTTGAATCTAATGCGTATACCCGCTACGTAAAATTCCCCCACATTTCCTTAAAATGATATAAAAAAAATATCGGTTGAGTTTACCGAAAGTAATAATAGTCGCAAATGTCAAACATAGAACAAAAAATTTTGGTTTAGCAGTGTTGCTATGTTTTTTATAATGTAGATACTGTAGGTATGTAGTAATTTTTGATTTATATAAAACAAGAATAAATTAACAGTTAAAACAGTTAATTATTAGAAAATTTTTTTGGCAATTGCCCTTTGATAGATTGGGGATAGATTTGGCAATCGTCAAACCAACAGTTGCCAGATTTCAACAGAAGTTTGTCATTAATCTACAAAGAGACAAATATTTACTCGTTATTGTTTCATATAAATTAAAAATTGCAGAATTCATAAAATAGTACAATCAAAAAGTACTTTTTAAAAGCTTTCTCTCTTTATATTTGTAGCATACAATATATGCATTACAAAAACATCCAACACTGCCAAACCAAAATATTTTATGTATTTCATAGTTGACATTTGCCACAATATTCAGCTTATACGTTCGGTAAACTCAATCAAAATATCTTATAAAATTATATTAATAAGACTCTGCTCTTACAATTGAACAGGGATTGGGAGGATCTAATAGATAATTTTTAGATTGAGATACTTTTTGTACAATGGGTATATGAACCTTTCAATATACGCGCCTCAAAAAGTTGTATCAGTACACGCGGCGGACTGTGAGTCCGCATATTCAAATAGCAAGTATGAGATGGACTAAAAAATTCTGATAAAATAAACTACTATTACAAACATTTATTAATTATTTTTCATGTTATACACATTCATTACAAATATTTGGCAATATTTTCCACAAAACACATCAATACTTGGTCGGACGGTTCTTTTTTCTGTCGTAATAACTGCAGCGTCCCCTTTGTTGGCTAATATTACCAGCTAGAGGTGGTAGTGGATCTTCAAATTCCGCAATTTCTGTAATTCTTAATTTCATTGATAATGGTAAACAAGAAAAAATAATAAGAGCACGAAGATGATTATCAACTAATTGTCTAGCTAAACTTTGTAAAAAAAAATCTTCTGCTGGTTACATTATCGGGAGCTTGTCCACCATATCAATGCCCCCTTTAATATTGTTATAATCCATTATGATTTAGGGCGTACCTGTTACTTTATCTATTTTATTATCATAATGAGGACTGGATAACAGTAGGACTTTTTTGCTTAGGTTTGTAGGACACAAGAGTGGCATTTTGTCGAAAGCCAAATAAATTACTGTTAACTAACCGTGACTTTGGGGGTTGACAAACTAGGTGGTAACTCTATTTTTACGAATTGTACCAACTAACGTCAGCTTTTTCGCGTACAACGAGTTATAAATTCCTACTTAGTAGTAATATTCCTTCCTGATCCATATATGTGTTCACATAATCTCAAGACTACCGCATTGAGGGACCTGATCACAGCATAAAGGCCATCGGTTGATGCCCTACGCAGAATGCAAGATTTGAAGTAAAGTAATACTTGGCATTATAGGGCGAAAATTTGAGTCCCATATTTATTGGGATTTATTAGGTGATGTATCTCTTTTACAAGAATCATTGGCTGCAGTTGAAGCAATATGCTGATTTGTATATTCGACAATAATTGTTAACATATCTGTATTAAAAAATATTTTCAGATTTCAAGTGGATCTTTCAATATATTAGTTGAAGTTTTCGAACAAGGTAAATGTTTCAATAAATTTACAAATCTGGTTTTAACAATATTTGATGGTGTGTCTTTTTACCACTTAGTAAATTTGTTTTTACCAATAAAAAATGCTTCTGTGACAGGAGATGCTTCCACTTCAATATTCGAAATATCTTGTTCGCTCTCTAAATTATCACTTCTTTCTTCTACATAATCTTCTTCTTGGTGATCATCATTATCTTAGAAAGGTTCTTCTTCCTCATTATCTAATAATGCTTCCTCCTTCAACTTTTGAACGAGATTCTGCTCTGATTCGTAAGAAGCCATCTGGAAAAAATTAACTTAGAAAAAGAATTGCGTTACCTTCTAGTTATTTGCAATTATTATATGTTTATAAAAATAATTGATTTCGATTGTAAGATTATGTAAGATATATACTAACTAGAATAATATACCTAAGTTGAAACAATATGATCTTACCTTTTGTTAATTGAATACTCCGATAAATATAAAACCTGTGTCAGTTACACCAGTACACGCGTGCGGACTCTCAATCCGCATTTGCTTAAAATTTGGAAACAAGTTAACGTACTAACTTCTCAGACTAGACTAACATAAAACAGCCGAGTGGATGAAGACTTACAAAGGGGCTACAGAAAATAGTGGAAGGTATGCGAGAAATTCTATATTTTAATCAAACGTGGACTGTCAGTCCGCCCGCGTGTAGTGGAAGGTTAATTACTTACTACACAAATAACGGATGATTTGAATTAACCTATGTCAAAATTTCTTAATGTTGATGTTGATAAAAAGTTAATGGTTAACGAAAGTAAAAGAAGTTCTCGTTTTACATTAACAACTAGGGCTAATTGTTATATTCATATTTTATAAACTACAGAAAGAAGTATTTTTTTATAGAAATAATTTTAGACACATGTAACACAACACACAACAAAAGTTATGTGACTATCTCTGAATAGAACGCGGGAAAAAAATAATTAAAAAACATATGAGCATGTCTACATCCAAAATATTATCTTACCTTGCAACCACCTAACCTCCTTGGCATGTCCGTAACCTTTTTCATTCTTAGCAGCAATACGAAGTATTATTGCTGTTTTAGTCGTTTTGTCTATGTAGGCAGCGGACAAAGATGAATTACTTATAATGCACTTATTGTCGGGGCCACAGTAAACCCGTATAAAGGCGAGTTGACCAGGACTAGTATTAACCTTATACTGTAAAGAAAAATATTACTTCACAACCTGTTTAAAAAATAAAAAAAAAATCAACATACCTTTGCTCTCACAGCCAAATAAACCGAGTATTCCAATATTTCTCCTTGGTTTCCACTAGGAGGTTCCCAAGAGAGATTTGCGCCGTCAACTAATTTGCTTATTTTTATTGTAGATGGAGCACCTGGGACTCCCGATAAACAAGTTTTATATTCTGATACCTAAATAAAAAAATCAGAGTATATAGAGTGTATTGTTTGGTGTAAAATATTATTTTTTACAATAATAACAGAAAACAAACGGTGTCTTCATACTTTAATAGTTTGATATTATATACCAAGACCTTCATATCAAGAACTGTACTTGACCTTTATTGACCTAAACGCAGCTTTCGATTCGATTGACAGGAAAAAATATGGAAATATCTGGTAAAACTAGAAATTCCTAAAATATTAATCAGAATCATAGAAAGTGCATACAAGACAATCAGAGGAAAAGTATAAGTGTTCATACAAAGATGAATTCAAAATAAACAAAGGAATAAAGCAGGGAGATAGTTTAAACCCATTTTTTCCGTTATATTAATGAACAGAATTATCAAGAACCTCAAAGCTAAAGAAAAGAGTCTACATAAAATAATAAATAAAATAATTGGATATAGCAACTTAACTTTTAAAACTGGTGTGGGAGGAGATTCCCACAGGCAAAAGACCACTCGGACGTCCCAGAATGCGATGGAGGGATCACATCCAAACAGATCTCCGGAAAATGAACATTCCATTTGACCCTAGGTTGATGGAAGACCGAACAAATTGGAAAAAAGTTGTACAGTCAGCCAAGACCCACCCAGGGTTGTAGCGCTACGTGATGATGATATAGCAACTTGCAACCAGTAAAATTATAGAGTTACTCTACGCAGATAATATTGTAGTGATAGCGAACAATATTATCTATTATTAATCTAGAAACATATTTGTGCTTCGTCGACTACTCGAAAGCATTCGATAATGTAAAGTGGCATATGAGAGAATAGAAATAGAAATGGGTACCCCCCAACATCTAATATATCTACTGAAACAACTGTATATCAACAACACAGCAAACGTAAAAGTCAACAACATATTATACTCCGATAATTTTAAAGTAAAAGCCGATGTTCGTCAAGGATGTATTATTTCTCCCACGTTATTAAATATATATAGCGAACACATCATGCGCATTGCATTCGATAGATGGCAAGGAGGAATATCAGTCGGAGGCTGAAAAATCAGCAATCTCCGCTATTCTGACGACACTTTAGTATTATTAGCATCATCAACAAATGACCTTGAATACATCATGAACAGACTAGATCATGAAACTTGGACCATTAGAAAGTCTGACTCACAACGTATAATGGCCTTAATGGAAATGTGGGTATCTCGTAGAATGATACGCATACCCCGGACAGCACATCGCACAAATGTCTCAATATTGACAGAACTCAACATCAATACTAGGCTTACCACAATCATCAACCAAAATATATTGAGGTACTTTGGACATATTACCAAACGAATAGAATGCATGGAGAGGTTGGTGGTTGAAGGCAAGATAGATGGTAAAAGAACTCGAGGAAGATCGCCACTCCGATGGTCAGACCAAATAAAGTGCCTACCGGTTACCTGCCTACCGGATCTCTGTCTGAGGCAGCACACCGCGCCCGGGAGAGAGAAGAATGGATAGCAACTATTCGTCAAATACCATAACGTCATCACATCCTTACAAAGGATAAAGGATAGAGGAGCAGGAGCGAACAATAGAAATAAAATGCAAAAGCTGGTGAATTCGTGGACCGAAGAAACACTAAAAATAAAAATGGAGGTGAATATAAATAAAACGAAAACGACAGATAGTTAATCAAATAGAATATCAAAACAATGAGGAGATAAAATATAATGGAACAATATTATAAAAAATATCTTTTGGGTTAACTTCATACAATTTTTTTGATGCGGCAACGTAGCAGTGTCTGGTAACGATATCGATATGCCATCTAAAAACTACTCGCACGAAGTAGCAAGTCACAAGCAGAATTCAAGGAAACAGGCCGGCGATTAGCGAAACACAAATTTAAGCGGGACGGACGCCTTGCCGTTCCAAATATTCATGTATTTATTGTATTAATACAAATAAAGTCCATTTTTTACAAGGGTTGCTTATTTATATTACTATCGAATTGATGCCGAAATGAGAAATCATAAATTAAGATGGTTCGGGCATGTTCAATGTCGAGACGTTAATCACCCAATACGAACAATTGCTGATTTGTAAGTTCTTGGAAGGAGTATGTGAGGAAGACCAAATAATACCCAAGGCAGGCGCTTAGGCAGGATGTGTCGGTAAATGGGATTGATATTGCTATAGTCCAAGATAAAAGCCCAACAGAAAATCAAACTGCCGAAATTATCAGAAGAATAAGATTAGCGTGGGCAGGATTTGTAAAACTGAGTTGGATCTTGAAAAGCACTAAAATAGAATAATATTTGAACACTCACCAAGTCTAATATGGATAAAATAGTAAATTCACAAAGAGCAATGAAAAGATAAATGCTCGGGGTGAGACTTATAGACAAAAAAATAAACAAATGGATTAGAAGCAAAACCAAAGTAAAAGACGCAGGAGAACATGCTGTCAAATTAAAATAAAGCTTCGCAGGACACAATGCCCGACTGAAGGATATTTGATGGAACCATGAAATACAACAATGTAGACCATGGTTAGGAAAGAGAAGCGGAGGAAGACCACAATTGAGATGTGCTGATGACATTAAGAAGATCGGAGGACACAACTGGAAACAAGTGGCGCAAAATAGAAAACACTGCATTGATTTGGGGGAGGCCTATGTCCAAAGTTGTATTACTAAAGGCTGAAGAAGATAGCCCAAGATAGAAACTTACGGAGAAATGTAAATGAGACACTTCCATTGATGTCTATCATTTTGTTGACCCTGAATCTCATCTCTAGCCATAGATATTTTGGTAACCATTGCTGTTACTTTCTTCATTAGCTTAATTAGTTTACTGTCAAATTTATTATTTACTAAACTGTCAAAGTACTTTTTCCATCGTTTTTTGGCATCCGTAGTATAGAGTGCCATACGACATGATGTAGTATAGATTACGTACAAATTCTAGTCTACACGATTGACGAGGTCCTCTTCAATACATCAATGGCTGCTCATTTTAAGGAGTATTACACACTTGGAAAGGTAACGTCACACAACACTCAATACAATAATCGAATTTTATTCGAAGAAAGGCATATGCTTAGTGGAAACTAACCGAACCTAATATTATATCATAGTACACATTAAATATAAAACCCGATTAATTTCAATCGTGAAGAAGAGTGTGTATCTAAACTGCATGTTGCCGCATAAAGCTGGAAGTCTTTGTAAGAAAAATCCTAAGGAAAATATCTGGACCTATTTACGAAAATTAAGTATTGAGATCCAAGCACTATAAACTGTTAAAAAAAGGTACCAATATTAGAATCTGGTAACCTTCAGGTACTTAAATGGACTGGTCCTGTAGTGGGAATTGAGACCAACAGATTGCCGAAAAGAAGTTAATAAAATGCAGGATGCAAGACCAAAAGGAAGGCCATGGAAAAGGTGGGAGTATAAAGTGGCAGAGGACCCGCAAAATTTGCTAGACTTGAGTACTACCCCAAGCTAGAAAATGTAAATAACATAGATAAATTAGTTTAATGAGCCATGTACTTAAAGTACTCCTTACTATCATTCACTCGCGTATATATACCCCAAATTAGAAGAACACCTGAGTGAAGTTCAATTTGGATTCAGAGCAGGACTCGAAACGAGGGAACCACTTTTTAGTTTGCAAGTTCTAATACAGAGAGCCAGGGATGTGAACTGCGATGTGTATGCATATTTCATTGATTTCGAGAAGGCATTTAGAGACCTTCACAGTCGAAAAAATGAGTTAGACAAGGTTGCATGTAGAAAAAAATGCTATTTGGACTGCAATATTAAGGATACTGGGAATTACAGCTACTCTACTCGTATTAAAAAAGCCAGAAGCTCTTTCAACAGTCTTAGAAAGATTGTCTGTAACTTATCTTTAAGTATCAATATACGCATAAGAATTCTTAGATGTTACGTCTTTAGTGTCCTCCTTTATGGAGTAAAACAGAGCTGGAGCGTTACAGAAGATGTCATAAAACGCATTTGAAATGTGATGCTATCGACTTACGTTGAGGATCTCATATATACACCATACAAGTAGCATAACTATTCTCCAGAGGCTCAGAAAAGACAAAGAAATTATTAACACTGTACAGAACAGAAAATTGGCTTACTTCGGCCACATCATGCGTAATACCGACTTCTACACTTGATTCTACAAGGCAAGATTGAGGATAAGAAATGCCCTGGACGTAGAAGTATATCCTGGCTGGTCAATCTTAGGAAGTGGACTGGTCTAACGTTAACTGATCTATTTCGAGCTGCTGTGAATAGAATAAGATGGGTCAATGTGATCGCCAACATCTTTAGAAGTTAGGTACATTTAAAAAGAAGAGAACTAGTAGAAGGGTAGCGCGGGATCAGCAATGTTGCAGGCATAATTTGGAGGGAGTCAAAGCTCGATTTGAGCTGTAGAAAAGTTCCGCTCATTTGATTCGGAATATATGTTCAACTATAAGTCTCTTGTATTTATGTACTTAATTCTAACACAGATAAGTGCAGAGGAACAGACCTACACCCAAAAATTAAATATGGCATCATAAAATGAAGATTTCTATTGTTTAATTCTTCACATTAGTAGTGTGTGTTGCGCAAATATTTTATTGCGAAGTAAGTCGGATTCACAATCTTTACACGGACTTACTTATAAAATCCGAACTATGACGGTACCCTTACGGATATCGATACATAAATATAAAAATTTCTGATTTTTAAAATATAAAAAAAAATCGCTTGTCAAACTTAATGAACTTACGACTCGAGTTTTTACGGGACACGCTACCGAGATGAGCAAAATACTTTTAATATTTATTAAAAATAAAACTTGATTAGAAGTAAAAACATTTATTTGTCACCTACCTCACTCCAATCACTTCGACCTAAGAAGTTGATAGCAGCGACTCTAAACTTGTAGGCAGTACCGGGTTCAAGACTAAAGCCTGAAGGATAAGGTACGGTATAAGGCAAAGTGTCCAAGGTCAGATCAGCGTCCTCGTCATTTAACAAAAAATAATTCCGCACATCACAACTATTACCCCTAATGATGCGAACAGTATACCAAATGTCTTTAAGAGGATGTACAGGCTCCTGGGCACTCTTTTCAGCCCGTTTTAACTCTTCATAATGATCCAAAGCAACAGAAGCTAATGTAGCTAACGGATCATCATTAGCAGTAACTGATACGTTTCTAAATTCGGAAGTTATATCATCTTGTTTTAAAATTTTAATATTCTGATTATGATCTTTGAGATTACTTGGATCAACCACTGATTCCATATTTTTACATGTTTCACTTTCTCCTGTATTATCAAAACTGTTCTCTCCTATATGCGACTCTCTTTTACTCTCCACACCTTGTTTTGGAGTTATATCTACGCCTAAATTTGTTTGATTTTCTTCTAGAGATCTTGTATCATATGGTTGCTCGTTACTGTCAAATTTTACTTCAGATTCCAATTTGTCTTTCATATCTGACCTTTCTTCAGTTTCTAATTTCACGGTAAAGTTTGTTGCTGCATCAACTTCTACATTGTCCTCAGTTTTTTTTATTTTTTCCGGTCTTGCGTCATCTTCTGATTTTGTTTCACATTCAGGTATTATTTTTGAATCTAAGCTCTCTTCAACTTCTTTGGTTATCAAATCTGAGGGTGAAGTATAAGATCGAGTTTGAACTGGAACGATTGTTCCTGATAAAGTCATGAATGATGAGACTACCGCTGTTGTGGTTGCTGGGATTGGGGGTGCAACAGAGTGGGATGGATCATATTTTTGGATCTATAACAAGAAAAGAGTACTCTGACGACGTAAGAATCAAATAAATAGAAAAAGAAGAATGGATTTTGAGTTTATTGCTACTACCTACTTTTATAGATCGTAATTAGTCTTACAATAGAATCCTGATAGTCTGGCAGTTTTCAATCTGATACAATTAGTAATCAGATAAACACATGACACCTGAAAGTAGCTTATCTTGAACAAAGAGAAACTACATATAAGATAGTCTTTTCCTGTCATATGTTTACCAATTTAACGTTAAATGGTGTCAGTTCTTTCACGTAATTTCATTGCATTATTAGGTATATGTAGGTTTGTCCATATTTTTGGGTTATAACTTTATTGTCTGATTTTCTTTAGTGATGCATTGACATCAAAAAAGATCAGCACAAAGCACTCATGCTAAACGCTTGAATATAAAACATATATTATATATTATACGAATTTCATGCGTAGAGAAAATCACTAATGACGAGGTATTTATACTAAAAAAAGGAAGAAAGTTGAACTTACTGACTGACTGAAAAGAGGAAGCTGCCCTACCTGGGACACATGAGAGGAGACAAATATTAAATATTTCATCTTATAATGCACAAAAATAATATAAGAGAAAGAAGAACATATTTCCAGTTAAAAAATCTGCACAAATGGTTAAATAACACCAATAGGTTTAGTACACCGTAACCTTGATGAGTGCTAACCTTTAAAACAAAGACGACGGTTGAAAAAGAAGAAATCAATCAAAATATATAGGTACTTCACTCCACAAATCCCGGGCCTAACTACAAAAATAAAATTAACAGAATCTACTTCTAGGGTAATCCGAGGTCAGGCAATTCCCAGACTGGTGGTATAACATCTTTATTTAGTTAAAAAAGTTTTATTTAACAATCGTTTGGCAGTTGCTAACTAGAACCCATTCATGCATTGTCTGAGGGTCAGCAGCAATCCCTATTGAACGTCTTAGGTTGCCATGCAGGGTATATGTTAAATACTTTAACACCACGCCATCTTTTCAACAAGAATGTAACACATAATAAATAATGTACCATTTTAAGGGTTTCTAGCCAGATATTTAGTGGCTTGACTCAAGAATACCTGGTATAATACACTGATGTTGGACTGTTTCGTTCGAAAACGTTCTGCGATTTAGCATGAATGGGTCTTTTTAATTATAGGTATACCTTTTATAAAGGATTTTTAAATAAAACTTTTGTGATTCATGATTCCGGCCAACTAATAGAATTTCATTTTCCTTGTGGATCTTTATTTAACTTATAAATGCTGCAGTCATCTTCCGATAGGCTATAATAAGATCCCGTATATCGAAGAAACCATTCAATATAGGGTGTATATAGGGTGTAGAAACATATTTATATCACGAGGCTTCTCAGGTCGTAAACATGCGAAACCTCGTGAAGAAATCCTAAAAATAAAGAAATCTAATTTTAGAATGTGCACATGGAATATTCGAAGTCTATTTGCCGATAGGAAACTTGACAACGCAATTCAAGAAATGAAAAGAATGAACATAGACCTACTGGGAATCAGCAAAATGAGATGGCCAGAGTCAGGATCATGTAAAAAGGACGGAAGTGTATTCTCATCAGAACTGAGTAAATATGTGACCAATTTGGTAACAGTCTTGGATAGAATAATATTACTCCAAATAAATACTCAAACATGTAAAACTAGCATAATTCATAAAAAAATTTGACGATAAAGTCGAGAAGTTGTATGATCAGATCCAAGACATCTTACAGAAACTTAATAAACACGAAATTTTATATATTATAGGCGATTTCAATGCAAAAATTGTGGAAGGTCGACGAGATCAGACTATAGGTCCTTATGGTTTAGGACAACCTAACGATCGAGGACAGAGATTGTATGAATTTCGTAAAAAACGATATTATCATTGCAATCACCTGGTATAAACTATCCAAGCGACGACTATACACTTGGAAAGCCCCATTTGATGATGGCAATAACCCTGAGTCTTCAAGAAATCAAATAGACTATATACTTGTAAATGAACGTTTCCGAAATTGGATCTGATCGTCAACCACTTGCAGCAGATAAAACTAAGGTTAAAACGAATTCAGCGACAAAAACCAAAGAACAATAAACAACTTTGACGATACAAACATAAAATATAACATTAATAAAGAATTTAACAATATAATAAAAACCATCGGAAAACAACTAGAATATCCAGAAGAACTATGGAGTGAATTTAACACGAAGTTAACGAAATCTCCACAAACAATGATTATAGAAAAAACCTATCAAAAAATAAATGGATGACAGACGACATCTTGAAATTAATGGAACAACGTCAACTGATAAAATCTAATGAAACAGAATATAGACACCTGCAGAGAAGAATAAAAAATGAGATCAAATTAAACAAAGAAAAATGGATGAGAGAAAGGTGCGACTAAATGGAGGATGTAATATCTAAACACGACTTTTTGAATGTGCACAAAAAACTAAAAGAAATGAGTAATATATTTAAAAAACGAGTTTCCTCTGTACTCGTTGGCAATAATAACAAAATTATTGTAAATGAGCACGAAATAAGAAAAGAATAGCAGCTGTATATATCAGAGTTGTTTGAAGATGACAGGAATAATATTGCCGAATTCTACCAAAACTGTACTGACGGCCCAGAAATTATGAAATGCGGGGAAGAACACGCTATAAATATTGCTAAAATTAGAAAAGCTTGTGATCCAGATGATAAACCAACCGAGTTGCTGAAACTAATAGAGAATGATAACATAAAAGTAGTAGTAAGACTTTTTAATTCAATATATCACCGGAGTGATTCCCACAGATTGGCTCAAATCCATCTTTGCCGCAATACCTAAAAAACACAATGCGAGAAAATGCTCCGAATATCGATTAATTAGCCTAATGAGCCACACTCTTAAAATTTTTCTCAGAATACTTCACAACAGAATTAGACGCAAATGCAAAGAAGATCTTGAAAATACCCAATTTGGTTTTAGAAATGTATGGGAACCAGAGAGGCACTTTTTGCGCTTAATATCCAAGTACAAAAATGCCGTCACTAAAGAAAAGATGTATTTGCATGTTTCGTGAAATTCGAAAAGTCACTCGATAAAGTACAGCATGTAAAAGAATACATATACTGAAAAATATCGGAATAGATGACAAGAATATTCGTGTCGTTAAAAAGTTGTACTGGAATCAAACTGCTATCATAAAAATTGGAGATAACTATACCGATTTACCAGTGATTTAAAAAGGCACTTGAGAGACAATCATATGGAATAAAAATCAACGGGGAACTAATTAATGTGATTAGATATGCAGACGATACAGTAATTCTATCGGATAATATTGAAGGTCTTCAAATTCTGCTTTATCGTATTCACGAGGTAGGCGAGGAAATGGACAATAAAATTTTTAGTGTTTAGTCGTGACCCACATCCCGATGCAAAGCTTCAATTAAACGGAGTCCAAGGTGAGAAAGTTCACAAAATGACATATTTGGGAACTGTGATAATGGACCAACTAGATCCAGACATAGAAATAAAACGTAGAATACCAATGACTACAACTACTTTTATGAAAATGAAGTCAGTTCTTTGCAATAACCATCTCAGTTTAGAACTAAGACATAGAATGGTTAAGTGCTATGTTTGGTCCGTACTTTTGTATAGTGCAGAAGTGTGGACGCTAAAAGTATCGATCATGAACAAAATTGAAGCATTGGAAATGTGGGTTCATAGACGAATGCTGAAGATACGTTGGACAGCAAGGAAAACTAATGAAGAACTACTAAGGAGCGTCAACAAAGATAGAGAACTGCTAAAGGCTGTTAAACATCTAAAAATGTTTTATCTGGGACATATAGTAAGTGAAAGTCGATATCAAATATTACAACTGATTCTTAAAGGCAAAATAGAGGGCCGTAGAGGTGTAGGAAGAAAACAAGTTTTTTGGACCTTTGGAAATAATATTCTAAAATACAGGTTATAAATCCGAATCTAAGTGTAATAGTATAATTAGAGCGAAATACTTCATCTATTGAAAGATAAAACTATTTTATTTGCTTAAATGTATTAACAACAAAATTATTAGCAGCAAAATAAATCCGTAACAAAAAATATAATACTTACTGTACTTTTTAATAGATTAGCAGTCCCAGATGTTACCATTACCCTTGAAAATGAATTAGCTGTATATTTATCGGGTTGAGCAATTCTTGAAGTACCTTGATTACCTAAAAATAACAAACAATAAGCAAGCAAGCACGTAATTTAATTAAACCAGCCTGTGAACCTTGCTCACCCCTTAGAATTACGTTCGGGTGCAACAATTCATTGGGGCGAGATGTATATCAGCTAAATGCTCTTCATATGGGAGTCCTGGGTAATAGAACTCCAACATGGTACCGTATCCGATTTAAATTCACGCTAGCGTTAGTCGCTTTACTCCTATCTTCTTGTGACTTGTTCGTGAAACTGAAATTGTTTACTTGCGCTCAGTTCAGAGACTTCATTATCATCATCAATCAGCCCTGAGTTGTCTATTGTTGAACAGAGGCCTCCTCTAGACTTTTCCATCTGCTTCTGTTCTGCGCCTCTGCTATCCAATTGTTCACGATTCTTTTGAGGTCGTCGGTCCATCGCGTTGGGGGTCCTCGGCTTCGCTTGTCAGCCCGTGGTCTCCACTCAAGCAATTTTTTTGTCCAACTGCCGTTTTTCATTCTTGCAACATGTCCTGCCCATCTCCATTTTTGCATTGTAATATGTTCGATAATGTCTTCCACTCCGGTTCGTCTACGAACTTCCTCGTTTCTTACTCTATTTCTTAAGCTTATTTCAAGCATTGATCTATCCATCTTTCGTTGTGTCCTTCTCAATTTTTCGGCTGATGTTTTTGTGAGAGTTAAGGTTTCTGCTCCGTATGTGAGGACTGGTAGAACGCACTGGTTAAAAGCTTTTCTTTTTAAATGGATCGGTTTAGAAACTTAGTGCTCAAGGATTTGAGCCCTACGTGCTCGGGTTTTTTGGTTTTGTTAAGTTTTTTTGTTGAGAGAAAAGAATCTTATTAGAATGTATTAAAAAATATTAATACCTTGGCTTTGCACAGTGTTTGCGGTTATCCTCGTTGTTAGAGCTACGAACTATCCACTTTGTTTCTTGTTTATTTATTTTTTCTCTAGTAATTTGTTTATTTTCCCTCCGAAATATATTTTTATTTTATTCCACTATTTGCTGCTTAGATCTTTTGTGCTTCCATCGATGTGCAAAGCGTAATATCTCATGATCTCTCGCATTGTGGGATTTAAGGGATTCTCCATTACGGCGAATTTTATCCTAGCTGTTTCTTGCATTATTTCAGTCACCCTGACTTGCTATAGTTCTCTGAATAAAAATCGTTCCGCGACGAAGTTCTGTACGTTGACTGCCTCTCTTAGGCTGCTGCTGTGGTGTTACAGAGGTATCCCCATGCAAGAGATACATAATGTTAGTATCGGTAGAATGATACTGTTTATTAGCCTTATATTTGTTTTGATCTTCAGTTTATTTTTCCTACCCGCGAGTTCTTATTGAGGCATTTGCCATGTTGGCTTTTTGAATTGTGGCGTCTACGTGCCTTTGAGAGTTAGTCCTTTGTCCATGGTGACTCCTAGGTATTTTGTTTCGCTTTTCTTCTCGATGGGGTTGTTTTGCACTGTCAGTTGATGTCAGCTCTGGCTGTTGATGGTTCTTTTTAAAGAGTATCGTTTGCGTTTCGGAGTTTAGGGTAATTTTTCATTAAAACTCCACTCTTTGATGTCATCTTACGCTGTTGTTTACTGATATGTATATATTTCGGTGATTATTCACTATCGCCGTATTATCGGCATAAAGGCTTAGTAGACTTCCTGGTATTCTTGGAACGTCAGCGGTGTATATTGTGTACAGTAGATTTGACAGGACCGCTCTCTGTCTATCGTTGAATCTAGCTGCTATGTACTCTGTTAATTTGAGTACTTGTAGCTCGCCATTGTGCTCTGATTTAAATACAAACTGCGCCTCTGAGATGGTTTCTAGCCTATTTGTTCTATCCTCAGCAGACTGTGTAGTCTGCTGAGGATGACTCTGTCCAAAATCTTGCTGATTGCTGGGAGTAAGCTTATTGGCCTGTAATTTTGCGGAAATGTACTGTCTTCGTCTGGCTTTGGAATTATAATGACATGGGCCTCCTTCCATCGATTTGAGATTCCAACGCATAAAAAAGGAAGGCCCAGGACGAGATGGTAGGATGACGTGGAAGACGATCTGAAAACCATGAATATAAGACAATGGAGGAGAAAGACCCAGGAGAGATCTGAATGGAAGGACATAGCCTGACAGGCAAAGACCCATCCAAGGTTATGATGCCAAAAGAATAAGAAGAAGAAGCCAGAGAACAACAATAAAATAAGTAAGACGTATGATAAATAATTACAGAATTAAAAGATACACAAAAAAAAATAAAAATAAACACTAAATGAACCATGAATGAAAATGAACCAAAGTTTCTTTTTAAGTATATATCTTTTAACAATTAAACAATCTTATTAGTCCGGATACAGTAATTTGGGCATTTATCGATAACCTAAAACTGACTGACTTACCAATTGTAGCAATTTTTCTTGTCGTTTTGAAAGGTTTGAAAGCCATTAATTTCCCCGATCCTGTGTTTATTTGGTGTGGTATCGCTTTTATAGTCTGTAGAGATTTATTGGCTGGCGAAATAGGTGAAATTTTTACAATGGAATGCTTGCGTGTTTGAGGTAAAACATTTGCCAATGTTTTTGCCTGTACGATATTACAGCCTTTTGTCAAGTTCACTGACGTCATGTCTGTGGATAAAAAAAAATAGTAACAATCTGTGGTAATGATTTTTATTTATCTCTCCAACATTGATGAGATACATTGTTTATATAATAGGTATATATAGGGATTTCATGGGTATAGAAAGTCTCTTAAATAGCTTGCTTTACTCTAATATCTACATCGTGTTCACATGATGCCCCTTATTAGGTAACAAACGCGACTATAGCGACCGAGTATCAGTGAAATAATCATAAGAATGGGAATCAAGGAAATGTAATCCCACATCTCGTTGAAAATAACGGAATCCTACAAGGACGACTATATATGGTTAATTTCACAGGACATTCATGTTGTCCACCTTAATTTCCCTATCACAAGAAAACCGAAACAAATGGCCCTCTGTCCCGGATAGATGTTAAATCATCAGAAGATACGAGGAATTACCGGCTTGACACAGTGAAGTAAATAAATAAAATAGCCACATGAAATGTACGAACACCATTTGCTGCGGAAAACTTGCAAACGTAATCAAAGAAATGAAGAGAATTAAAATAACCACCACGAGTCTGTCTAATACCGGCCAAAGCAATATAATAAATATAGTTTTTACTACTAAGGAAATTACACAAAAAATTCTCAACATAGACATGGAGTAGGTATACTTATAAAAATTTCCATAAGGAAGTACATAAAACATACCTATATCGGAGAGAATATTTATATTATAGATAGAAAACAAGCCGTTTAATATTAATATAATCCAAGTATTGCTCCTACTGGAGATAAACTAAACACTTTTACCAACCAAATTTGTTATTTTTTAAGTAATCTACAGTAAAATTAATTTTTATAGCATTTTCGATTCTACATTCCTATTCTATATACTAAATCTACACTTGAGTGCAAAATAATCTACTCAAAATTATTTTGCGAAAGTATGTCTCCTGTTTCAATTTAAAAAGTGTAAATTTAAAAATATTTAGTGTACAATCATTAACCTCAATATTGAGTTTTAAAAAAGTTTTGTTTTTGGTGAATCGGATGACGTATGGGAACACTAGGAACAGTTTACAAAAAGGATGGAAAGCGACTTCTACGGTACACAAAAACAAATATGGAGATTTATAAGAAACCAACGAAAAGAAATGGCAGAATTGAAGGAATACAATAACATTGCAGCAAACGAATGGGAAAGACACCTGGCGGAACTGTTTAAAGCAAAGGAAAATAATAATCAACACAACAACGTATCTGAATTAAGATACGAAATAGAAATCAGTTTTCAGGAAGTAGAAATAGCCATAACTTCGCCCAAAAATAGAAAGGACCAGGACCAGACGGAATAACCAACGAGCTTCTAAAATACTGAGGAGAAAGTAGAACCCTATAGATGGAAAAAAACTTTTACAAATACTAATATTGCACTGCAAGATACCAGAAGCATGAAGAAACAGCATAATGATACCAATGTTCAAGAAAGGAGATAAAGAAGACCCCAACAATTATAGAGGTATAAATCTACTGAACACCGCACTTAAGCTTACCACAAAAGTCCTAAGGAATAAAATCAATAAACTAACAACTTTATCAGATGAACAACAAGGATTCAGATCTGGAAGATCCTGCGTAGACGCCGTATTTGTACTAAGACAAATCACAGAAAAGGCCATCGAGTACAATAAACCAGCATGTCTATGTTTTATAGACCTGGCAAAGGCTTTCGATCGCATCTAAGTCGAAGACTTTTTACACCTACTGTTTAAAAGAAACATACCAATCAATATTATACAAACCATCGAAAACATCTACCTCCAAAATCGAATACAGGCAAAGATAAATGGAAAACTAACACAGTGTATACCAGTACAAAGCGGAGTCAGACAGGGTGACTAGTTGAGCTCACTTCTCTTTAATATAATAATGGACGAAATAATACAAGCAGTACGTAAAGGTCATGGCTACAGAATGGGGAACAAAGAAATCCAAATATTATGTTATGCAGACGACGACGCCGCATTGATCGCCGAGACAGAAGGCGAGTTCCAAAGATTAACATATATCTCCAATACAACAGCTAAGAAATACAATATGATATCAGCAGACAAAACTAAATGTATGACAACATGTAAATACCCACTACGGTGTAAAATCGAAATTGATGGGAAAATAATAAAGCATGGTTTAGATATATGGGAATAGATATAACTTGTAACGGAGATGTTGGAGAAGAAGTACGACAACAAAGCTTAAAAGCAAGTAAAGCGGCGGGTTCTCTTAAGGACACAATCTGAAAGAACACACACCTAAGACAAGACGCAAAAATAAGAATCTATAAAGCAGCAATTAGACCTATATTAACATACACGGTGGAGACAAGACCTGACACATCTAAAACGAGACGGCTGCAAGAAACAACAGAGATGAAAATACTCCGACGAATATCAGGGAGAAATCTGTTGTATAGGGAGAGAAGCGAAAACATAAGAAGAGCATGCAATATAATAGACATACATGGATGGGTGACAAAACAAAAACAGGAGTGGAACGAACATATCAGTAGAATGGCAGAGGATAGAATAGTACGAATAGCACGATAAGTCACCAAATGGACGAAGAACTATTGGCAGACCAAGAAAAAGATGGTGCAAGAATTTAAACAATTTAGGAGGCTAATATGGAAGAAGAAACAGGCTTTAAAGCCTACATACTAGAAGGAAGAAGACGAAGAAGAAGGATGACGTATTACAAATAAATAATGCAACAGGTAGAGAGACGGTCAGAATTTGAGCCATTGAAATTGACAGGCACCGACTTAACGCGTTCGGTTAGTATCGTACGCATCAGTCAGTTAAGTTCGCAACTGTATTACAAATGGATACGACATCCGTCAAAGCTGCTCAAGCAGTAGCATTATTGAGAGTCCAGAGTCAAAGTGTATTGTATTGATGGGAAAATAGACCTGGTTTTCGTGCCAAGACGTGGAAGAAGTTTAACGGTGGATCGTTACATCAGATGCGTTTTAGAGGAACATGTGGTTCTATACGGAGGATTTATTGGTGATGCCTTTATTTTAATGCACGATGCTATACCGCACGACTGAGATCGGTATACCTACAATAAATTGGCCTGCGTTGAGTCCGGACATAAGTCTAATAGAACATGTTGGGGATAAGCTTAAACGAATGGTCCGGGACAGACATCATGCACCAAGGAGCATAAAATAATTGAGAACTGTGCTTAATGATAATTGGGAGTGCCTCAAGAATTTTTTAGAAAAGTCATCCGATCCATACGAAATCGATTGGAAAGTGTAATTAGGGTAGGAGTGGTAATATCAAATACTGAAAAATAAAGAAATTTATTTTGTAATTGATGATTTCTCTGTTCATAACGTCTTTCCTGCGTTAGTTCCAATGATGAATATTTAGGAAACTCTGTTCGTATTGCATATTCTTTTTAGAATACGTTTTCCAAATAATGCAATAGCTATTTTTGTAAGTTTAATAATGAAGTTATTGTTTGCATATTACATCTTTTTATTTTCATACTTCTTACATTGAAACTGAATGTGTAATCTCAAATATGGCTTTTGAGTCGATTGTTTTAAACTCATGTGTATATTCCTAACATCGATCTAAAACCTGTAATAGCTTTGGTTTAAATTTTACTTTAGTCGCTATCGACACTGACTTTATTTTACCTCGTCGGAGGTTGCTATTAGCATTTATTGCTATGTTAAAAACACTAATGGAACAAATGGACACTATGCTTAACCTTTTCGCAACCGTTATCGCCCAAATCTCACCATGAATACGTTTACAAAAATAGCTATTTGGAAGGTAGCACAACATGCCCATGAGGTCAAAACTTTTATAACAAATCACACTATTGACATAATATTAATAACTGAAACTCATTTTACAAATCAAAGTTACATAAAAAACAACTTGATATATAATACAAAGCATCCCAATGGCACTGCGCATGGAGGAACTGCAATTATATTGAGGTCATCGATAAGGCCTCACCAAATTAAAGAATTTAGTAAAAATTATATCAAAGCAATATAAACTGTAACCGCAATATCAATATAACACTCCAGGGAGAATGCTTCGGTGTTATAATTTCTCGAGGCTTTTGTATGGGCTTGAGACACTGGAAAAATCCAACATTAAAAACCTGGAAGCATTCGAAATGTGGTGTTACGGACGTATTCTGAAAATATCACAGATGTATCGCAAAACAAATGCACAAGTTCTCGAACAACTAGGAAAGCAAAGCAAAGTTTTAAATCATGAATGTGTTGCTTGTGTGAGTCCATTTCAAGTTTTAAATTCATTTTTTTTTTCATAAATTTCAAGTTTTTAAAGTTTTAAATTCTATAAAAATCAGAAAGTTGAAAGCACATCATGAGATGTGAAAAATACGAACTATTAAGGAATATAATGCAGGGCACAATCAAAGGTAGAAGTAGTGTAGGAAGATATAAAATCTCATGGCTAGCAATCTCTGTAAATGGTTTGGATGCAGTTGAATTGAACTATTAACTAATTAAACCAACAAAATTAATTGCCAGAATTATTTCCAATCTCCGATAGAAGCGGAACTTGAAGAAGAAGAATATCCAAGCAACTAGCGTTAGTATTGATAACTGGAACAGTCTACTGACTGTTAGTGTCATTTACAGTCCATCACGACACACAATAAATAAACAGCAATATTAAGAGTTTTTCAACACACTTGGCAATAAGTCTCTTACGGGATGGCACTACAATGCTAAACACCCTTACTGGGGATCTAGAGTAATAAATCCGAAAGGCAGACAACTGTATATGGCAATGAATAGTAATAATCTTAGATATACATCAACAGGTGAACCTACATACTGGCCAACCGATCCCAAAAGAATTCCAAAACATAGAATGTTGTTTTGAATTGTCATCCAACCACTCTACTATCATAGTAATTCCATATATGTCCATAAAAATTCTTGAGAAAGAATATCGACAATTCCTAGGTAATAAATTCACGAATTGGGAAATATTTCGGAATATTATTGATAACAAATTGGATACAAAAATAACCCAAGGCAGCTTGGCAGGCAACACCAATAGGACTATTTTAAACCAAACAGCAACACCCGCCTAATAAAATCGTAGAAAAATTGCAGAATTTGAAGATTAAGAAGATCATGGCAGAGGATAAAACTGAATTGAAACCAAGCTACCAAGCTACCAAACTGAACCAAGCTACTGCCCAAATAAAAATTATTTTAAATAAACATAAGGATAATAGTATTCAGTATTATCTGAAAAACTTATTAGCAAATCAGAAATCACCGAGTACTCACTTTGGAAGGAAACACGGAAATTAAATCGACCTCAATGAACCAACCCTACCATTCGAATAAGTAATGGAGGGTGGGCTAGGAGCAACAAAGAAACAGCCAAGCCACAATCATCAAGCCACTCTTCAAAAAGGAATTCTTTACTTGACACAGATTGTCAATCCAAACCTAAAAACGGGCTATTACAGTATTCCATGGAAAGCGGTACAAATTATTGTAATTTCTAAGCTAGGTAAAGCTATAGGAGACATTAAATCATATAGACCTATTAGCCTACTGCCGATCCAGCTGTGGAGATCAGCGTCCAGGTCAAATGTGTATCAAATGTAGAGATCTTGGAGAGGTCTAAATCAAAAATCCTACGCGTTATTGCAAATGCACAATGGTATGCACCTAATCAAAGTTCATTATGCATGACCTTCAAGTGAAGACTGTTAAAGAAAAGATCACAACTTGCTCCCAAAAATATGCTCTGCGGCTTGACAGCCGCAGAACCATCCTACCAATCTTGCAACAAACCTTATGCGGCCACTACCAAATCGCAGACTAAAGCGACACTTATTTTTGTAATAATATTACAGATTATAAATAAATGGGAAGTTAAAAAAACCTCGTGGGAGATCACTATTAGCATTTATTGGAGCATTATTTTACTAGTTATTATCATAATCATGGTACGCGTCGGTTCAATTCAGTCCTCTCACAAAGTCTTCCCTGATAAAACGTAGACGTTGAAAAACGTGTAGGAGAATGGTAAGAGACTAAAATTGAATCGAAATGCAACCATCTATATTTATTTTGTTTATTTTCTGTTAATTCTTGTAATACTTACCATTTGTAGTAATACTATTTTGAACGGAAGCAGCGGTTGTTTTTGGAGTCAAAAATGACGAGACCAAAGCTGTGGAGGTCGCTGGGATTTTTGATTCAGTAAGTGGGTGGATCTCACACTTTTGTATCTAAAACAGAACTACTTATTAAGAGGTTGAAGATATCATCACCCCCATAGAACAAGGTTGTAAGTTATTTTTAGTGATTTTACAGAAGAGGCAGAAAACGAAAACATGTATTTTTAATAATTTATAGCGATATCATTAAACTCTTTTACACTAATGCGATACTATATTTTATAACATAATGAGGGATTACTTTAAGATGTATGTTTTGTAATTTTACTAACTATTGAAAATCTTGAGTTTGATATACAACTTTGAGATTAAACATGACTCTTCGTAGAAAACGGTTGTAACTCGCTTAACAACCATTTTGCAATCTCCGTGTTAATTATTTTTCCGTTTTACCATTAAAAGGTTGTATGTTTTAAATTATTGCAAATGGTTATGATGGCTATGACGGCCGAATATGCAATTAGGATACGATCAGTTGGCGTCAAACAGTGGGGCGTTAATATTTAATTCCGATCGCTTGAAAAGTAAAAATATTTAATTTTCTGTATTTTATATTTAGTAATAATATTGGATTTTACTGTATCAAAGGCAAATAAAATGAATACAATATGTATTTACAGGGCGTGTTAAAAAAGTGGGACGGAATAATTCGAATACTCAAAATTATTTGTCGACAGCAAATGTTCATCAAGGTCTCTATAAGTCTCTATTTTGTGTAGAATAAAAATTATACGAATGGTTTTGCATACAGTAAAATTGAAAAATATTGCCATGTTGCTGGTATATCCAAATTTGAATAAAATACATCCAACCAAGACTTTACTTTCTACAGAAACTGATTAAATATAACCTTGAATCAAATTGGCACTGAATCACTTCCGAGTTTTTAGCAAAACAAAAAGTTTAAAAACGTGTAGTCCAGTAATTAATACCAAAGCTATTGTGAGTATGCAGTCCAGTAATTAGACGGAAGGTAGGTACTTTATCGTTTGACTAAAATACACCACAAAGTCCGAATTGAATTTCCCAAACACTTTTTTGTTACTTGTTTTTAGCAAGCGATTTGTCCTATTCACTGTCTGTTATTTCATTATCAGAGTCGTTACTATCTGAATTGTCTATCCGAATAATTAGAGGCCAAACCTCATCTATAACTCGCTCGGTTTGAAAAGACTGTACGATTATGTCTTCCGTATGTCTAATACAATTTCGCTATTGTTGCCTTTATTTGTTCTAACGATTCTTTCCATAAACTAAGAACGCTAGCGTTTTTAGATGCATGTTTATCATAAACATTTTTGGTTATACCCCAAACTAACTCAATGGCATTATAGTGGTAATGGTAGGGCGGAATTCGAAGAACTTCATGGCCAGATTTAAGAGCCATTTGGTCAGTAACAAGTTTCTTTTGAATTTTGTGCTCAACACACATTTGAAGTAAATCGACTTTAAAAATATGTCACTGTGACAAATTTTCTTTTCTGTCAACCACAACTTTATTATTTCTTTTGTTCAGCTGCTTGAAGGAAATCTCTCTTCTACTCTTGAGTGGTAGGATGCAATATCCAACCCTATTATGGATGGTCGCTCCAATTTTTTTAATAAATTTTCTTCAAATCATTCTTCAAAAATATTTGCATCCGTATTTTCATGGTAATCACCTGTATTCTTTGTGGACGAAAAAATTAAACTAGCGTCAGGAATAAAACCCTCATCATTTCCAGCACGAAGTATAATGTAGCGTTTACCATTACCGGAGTGACTAGAAGAATAACATTTCGTGGTGCCATCTTGCCAGGATGATTTTGACATATTTCCTTTAGCGAAAATCCAAGTTTCATCTGAAAATACAACTTGCCTCGAACTATCAGACGTTTTATTGTTCATGTATTTTTTTTTAAATTGCCACCGTTTTAAAACAACATTAGGGAGTTCACACAACACTTGTCTATTATTTGTCTTTTTATATCGAAAACCTAAATGTTTCAGCACTCTCCACAAACTTGTTAAGCTAATATTACACAGTTCCTTGTCTTTTATTTTTTGTAACACAGCACTAATTGTTACATGTTGTTTTGCTTTATACATATTATATATATATATATATATATATATATATATATATATATATATATATATATATATATATATATATATATATATATATATATATATATATATATATAATATTTTTAATTGCAAGTTTAATTGACTGGTGCAAATCTAAAGTTTTTGGATTTCAACGATTCTTGCTTCTTTATTTCATCCTCACTTATTAATTCTTCGGAATATCCTCTCTGAGATACCGCAAGCATCGCATGTGCGTTTCTGAACTGCCGTAACAGATGTCAATGGACCCATATTATTTTTTTCCTAATTGAAATAATTTTCGACTTTCAGAACTAAACGCCGCCTTTCTTTTGGAGATAACATTCTATGTTTCGACTTATTTTATTTTCTTCCAAACTACTTCTTCCAAATAGGTAATTATATACAACTACTGCACCCTAAAAAGGACGAGGGTTGTACAACAAACGAAACAATCGAATACACATTATTTAACAGCCAATACTAAACAAGCATAAACACTGCATTGATTGTGATTGCAAAAACCGTTCGCATGTTTTAAATAAGATTTTTGCTGATTATGTATTTTGCTAGATTATTAAATAACACCAATACAACCCACGACCATCAATTAATTTTTAATGATAAACAGAAGTCTAATATCATGACAAGTTTGAAATTGATCTACTTTGTCGATAACAGTGTCGTTAACAGAAAAACATTTTTAAATAGCATGAATCATTTTTCAATGATTGTGTGTATTTAAGAAATACATTACTAAACCAATTTCTAAAATGTGTATAAAGGAAATTAAAATTGTTATGACACATGGTTCTCCTTATTTTTCAAATAATATGTTATTGTAAAGCTATAACTTTGATTATTGGGTAAACTTACCTTATACGCTACGTGAGAAGAAATTAAAAAAAAATTAACATGTAATAAATTCACTGTTTAAATAAATATTCCATACTCGTACTATTGCAATAAAATATTAAAACCAATAAACGATAACTGGTTGAGCAATGCTGATTAAAACAACAAAACAGTAAAATGACATTCATAAAGGTAGTGTAAAATATATCGCCGCTTATCTGCTCCGCTAAGAATAAAATTACCAGCATTTAATTGCAAAGCGGTCTTCTTAGGTGGAAAATACTTTACATGCTGAGTATTATTTTTCAGTTTGTTTGATTACCTTTCAATTGTTTACCCCTTGAATGTATTCAAATATCCCTGCATTGTATAATAATTCAATTTTGCTTATCAGTCCTTTCGATGTATACACCGGCTCCACACATATGGGCCAACGTTGGACCCAACAGCGCTCGTCCAATGTGTGTACCGACAAAACTGTGTTGGAGCCAATGTTGGCGCCAACGTTTTTATGACTTGTTCCAACATTGGGAGTTTTTTTGTGGAGTGTCGGATTTTGCGTACACATCAAAGGGATTCGCGCCAATATTGGTATTGCCGTTGATGCCTCAACCCAATGTATAGATGCCTCACCGAACGTGCGAACACAGTTGACCCAACGTTGGATCTCATATGTGTAGACCCACGTTGTGTTCTTGGAACCTCATTAGAAAATAGTGTTGCTACATGATAAATAAACATTTGATTATAAACGACTATAAAATTAGACTCTAGAACTAGATGAAATAGATCATAACGACTATATACCGTTCTTAGGAGACCTTAAGAGGTCGAAATACGTATAAGGGGCTTGTCGCTGCTCTGTGTCGAATCAAAATCTAGTACCGTCATTATGTTTTATTTCTTTACTCCGTTTGGAGTACCAGAAATTGAATTCACTACGAATTTTGACCAAGATGAACGGCATTTGGAATGCAATCTTAGATTCCCTTGCCGATTTATTCATCTAGCTGTTTGCTGTGCAAGTTTTAGAAAGCGCGGTGGTTAAGATTTGAATTTGATTTCGCCAGGTAGAAATCGTATTTTTTTTTGTTTAATAAAACTCCAACAGGAATCTTATGACTATTGCTATTTGATCATTCACTATGATCAATAAGCAAGTTAGTTCTATATATAAATATTACAAGAAACTTATCTAAGGTTATATTCAGCAATATTCCTTAGGTTCTAATACATTATAGTACTACTAGCTAACGTGTACACTTTAGGTAGAAATTGTATGATTTCTCTTTTTGACTATAAAATTGTATCGTATCGCATATCGTATCGTATCGTATACCATAATATGATACAGGGGCGTGCGGTGAAATTTGAAACGAAGGAAGCAATTTATAAAAAAGTTGTAAAAACTCACGTATTAATAATGTAATTCAATTCTTCTACCATTATTCGCAAACTGGTCTATAACTAACTTCCTTGTAAAAAGTGGATATTGTGACATTTCTTTAACCAGATTATTTTCAATTACTAAAAGGTAAACGTTAGAGAATCGATCTTGTCCTACCGAGTTTCGCTAGTAAATCTTTATTCATTTTAGAGTTAAAAAACTACCTTCTACAAACGCACTAGTAGCTGAAATGGTCAGTACTAACTCGCATTATTGCACTAACTCCGAATATGCTTTGACCAAAGAAGTTGTTTTAAAAAACATTAGTAACTCACTGCCCTCGTTGGCATTACTTTTTTGTGTCAATGTCCTCAGTATCCTATAAAACTATTAGTTCCGAACGTAATAAAATCATGTCAAAATATCGTCCATAAAGACGTATCAAAGATTTTATTTGTTTTCAGTTAAATGCATTAAAATTGCACAGCTGATGAAAATCTAATTCATTCAAATTTTTAAACCTATTTTCCATTTGTTGGTATATTTGATCTACAAAGTGATAGTATGGTCAGCGGTAGCACGTTTCAATATCTCCAACATTATCACTGCGTATGCGTTTTTCTTTTAGGCTCAAAACTTCTTGCCATCATATTATATCAGCATTTCTCACAGTCATTTCTCTTTCTGTTAGTAACATATGTAAATTCGTTAATTTTATGACACACAGGAACTAATATCGTTTATCTTGCATTGCAATACATTAAATAAATTATCTGAGAATGAAAATAGTTCAGAAAAGAGCAAGATTAAAAAATTTAAAAATTAGAGCATTGTCTTTGTTCAAATTTTTAAAAAATATTCTCAATTACTCAGTTGGTACTGTATTACTAGAGAAACCTAATGAAACCATGGTTCCCTTGCTTCCATAGATCACACGCTCCTGATATGACATAACTATGATATAATATAGCCATATCAATTCTTTTGTTCAACTATTGATATTATTGTAGTGAGTACACCTAACTATTCAGTTATATTTTCAAGATATTAAAATTAATGAATGCATATAAATGGTATTACCTGTAAGATGTATGTATGTACAGATATTGCTCCTGTCCAATTAACTTCAAGGTTGTGTGTTCCTGCTTTAACTAAAGATACACGACCAGGAGCAGGAGGTTTATCTACATCTATATACCATAAATCTTTGCAGCATACCTAAAATAAAAAGTCTTAGTTACTCACTGTATGAAATGTAATTTCTGGAAGTTACTACCTGATTTTTACCGATTTTTTTATATCCATCCCGACCAGACCAAATATAGAGCCGTGTACTAATTCCCACTGCACAATGCCCTGCTCTGGGACAAGGTAGATCAAGTTCAGATTCTTTTTGAATATTCAATTCGTCCCAGCTCATAGTTTCTAAATTAAGGCATGCCAAGGTTCTTGTACACTTCCAGGTCGTTTCGATAGCATTTTCATCTTTTGACGGGACAGCAGGAACCCATCCTCCAAAAACAAACATTCTATGGCCAATTAATGTAGAGGTGTGTAGAGATCTAGGCAGGGGTGCAAGACCAAAAACTTGTGGTTGCATCCAAGTCATTGTTTCTGTTTGCAGAAACCACAAATCTCCTAACCTGCGTCCATTCATACCTCCATATATAATTAAAAAGGAATCCTGTTTTTTATTAACATATCCTATCCCAGTATGAGATTCTCTTGGGGTGGGACCAGTCCAATTGGTTTGGGGAAAATCCCACTGCATAGGGTTACTTCTAATATCTAATATGTAAAGATCATTCAAATGTCTTGGAAGGAATTTTTTGCGATCTGTTCTATAATTTGTTAATCCACCAAATAGGTACACTTTTGAATTTACTAGAGTGAAACTATGTCCTAATCTAGGGCAAGGTAAATGACCAATTTTTGTTCCTTTTGGTTTCAGCCTCTTCCATTCCCATTTAGTGACCTCAAAACATACATAAAGTTATTATATTAGTACTAGAACATTTTAAAAATCTCCCATATTCACATGAATGTTTTTTTGTGTTTTACATTATTAAGAAATAAACAGTATCACTTGTTAGTTTTTCAGTGTGTTGTAGCAAATTTCTGTACTCAGATAATTTCCTTTTTTTTATTGCTATTTTTTTGCAAGTTGCCAAAAATACCTATCTTTTCCGAGACCGAAAAAGATAGGTATAAGACATTGAACATAAGATATATCCAGAATATTTTGAAGAATCCACAGGGTGTTTTATTTGAAATAAGAAAGTTGGTATAGGTAGTATTAGTAGTATTACATGACATGCCCCGTGTGAAGTAAGTCTTTATTGCAAAAAATTCGCAACTAAAAATACCAATTGACGTGTCACAAGCGTTTTTTTAACACCCCCCATTTATTTATTTTCGAGTTTACTCCATTTGGCTGTTCCACACTTCTAGCTATTTTGAGTCTTTATAAATGCTGTTCAATATATTACAATATATGTTACTTAACTCAAGTTACATGTCAAGTGTCCGATTTATAATTTAAAGTGTTTTTATTTTTGTTAATGTGATACATTTCAAGAAATAATCCACTTTTGTAGTTATCAGATGTGCCAAAATGGGAGCTTTGTTATAGTCTAGCATATGACGGGTGTTTTCATACAAAAGTAGATTTTTTTCTTGAAATAATCAAAACAGACATTAACAAAAATAAAAACACTTCAAATTATAAATCGGACACTTGAGTAACATATATTGTAATATATTGAACAAAATTTATAAAGATTCAAAATAGCTAACATTCACCTTAATAACAACTAACCTTAATAATTCATCAAAAAAATATCATTCTTCTAACGTTTCTTTTATTGTTATTTTTATTTTTACATTTGAAGTAATTTTAATTTTTTTAACATATTGCTGTATAGTCTAAGAGCCAGTGGGCGGCTACCTATATGTATTTGACGATACCTGGATTTTTGTACAGTGAGACCCCTATACCTACTGTACATGAGATGGAGAGTCACTAAGCTCCAGGTGGCCGACTTGGCGGGCGCTCAGGTAAGACAGGTATCAATTTTTGGCCAATTTTATAAGTATTTGACGACGTCTGCCGCTTTGATATTTGAAAATATATTAATATTATTATCAGAAAATAACAATGGCAGACCATTATCGCGCGGTTTTCATTGCGGCAGACAATTTTGAAAGTGCTCAAAAAAATAAAATTTTCAAAGTAATTGACCAGATCTGCCATTAATATATTTCATTTATTAGAGTCTTAAAAACTTATATTGATCATGGCAGACGTCTTCATGGTGGACATACTTCAGTAGACAAGAAAATCTTAGCTATTATCCGGTCAGATGTATCTGTATGACGTTCCCTGTTTCATATCAATATCATTTACGTTCTTACTGTATTCATAGCAATTAATACTTCATTTTGCAAATTATGGACTAAAATTTAGAAATTTGATGATAAAATAGTCAATTTATTTGATTTTTTTCTTTTAATTTATTCACAACAAAATTGAAAAAAATGAATCATGAATTACAAAAAATATTTTCTTTTATTGATTTGAATTTTTATTCATCTTCATCGGAATTATTTGTCTCCAGGTGGGACTCCTCTTCATCATCCTGTGATTCGGAATCTGTAAAAATAAAGCATAAATTATTAAATAAAAGTCAATCGTAAATTGATCTGAACACATTCGGTAAAGAATTAATTATTATGAACTTACCAGGAACTTGGGTGATTAAATCACTGACAGAAGTTGGGAGTTGATCTCCTTCAAACCATTTGAATGTAAATTTCTCGTCTTGCTCTATCCAACCAAACTCTAATGGATCCAATGTCGTAGGTTCTTTTTTGTAAGCATTTTTCCAAATTGTAGAAATATAATGCGCTTTCAGAAGTTGTTGATAAAGCTCACTTTTACATGGTGGTATTGAGCTTGCATCAAAATTCGGAATTTTTTTGCTGAAATTTTCATTGACATCGGAAGCCTTATACCTAATTATTGACGAAAAGTTGGTATCTTCCATCATCAACGTCAACAGATTTTTTTTGCATTATAAAGTTGGCAGGTAAACTTTTGAATGCTGTTAAATACCTGTTGTAACTGGTCCTCTGTCAAATTTTCTTTACCAAGAGTAGCAAATGCTTCTTGAACTTCTGTATTTTTCTTCAATAAGGTCAAAGGTCTTCTTTTCCCTTTATTAAAGAAAGCCGGATTGAAATCACATCCTGTGAACGCATGGAAGCCGATTAAGCTTTTGGCTAGCAATTCACCAAGCTCTTTGTAAATTTTTGTAATGTGAATATACCTTTCCTTATTTTCGGTGCCATTGAGCATCCAAACATTAGAATTGGCATGTTGTAATCGTGTCATATTACCAATCATTATAATTAAAATATCAGTATCAGAGGCTCTAATAACAATATTCGACTGCTCTGTGATATTGCAAGCATGATACACAATCTTAGTATCAGCTTCTTCATGTGAGGTACAACATAAACTTTCAACTACACTTGATTGGATCTTATCATCTACAATTTGATATGATTGACAAGTTCGGAAATTTATGAAAATTTGTCGGTTACCCCAAAAATGATTTCATTTCCTCACTAGACCAGTGTTTTGTAAAAAAATCTACCAAAGCTTCCCTGAATGTAGTATTCTTCAATTCTTTTGAAAAATCTGACGGTCGCACCTGTTCAGGCCCCGAAATTGTGTAATCAATCAACGACGCTTCATGTCGTACACATCTTTCACTATCTTTTATCGATGAAAATATATATTGGTCAAAGATTACATCAATTCTTCGTGTGGAATATTTCGAAACGATTTGCAAAAATTTCTTTGAAATACTCCCGAATGTTTTGGAGACTTCTTTCATTGAATGGAGAATAAAAAATCCATCGAATAAAAATACGTCTGTATTACGTGGTGGTTCTTGATCAACATTTGGTTCAAGGCATTTTAGAAGAACGGATTTATCAGTTTTGCAGAAGCTACCATCGAGATGACATAAAGCAAGAGGTACAGGAGATATTGGATACGCTAAAATTTTGAGAACATCAATTTGATGGTCCATTGAAATTCCCAACAAATGTCCAAATAAATCTCGCTGTAGCTTGATATCTGGCTGCTTACCTCCGATTTTTACAGATTTATTTTTTAAAAGTAGACTGGAAAAGTTGTGTATCGGAGTCTTTTTGATGGCCTTTTCAAATCTTTTCGAATCAGATGCACATTCCGAGATGAAATTTGTTCGTAGCTCTCCGCCATTTTTTTGGTTGTTTAAGAGGAACTCTTCCACTTGAGATGACGCAGATTTTCCGGAACCTATGTTGAATAATTGATCGGGTGATAAATCTAAGCCGAAGGGATTCACATATTGATCAAATGCGTTAATAAATTTTTCAAGTTGTTGACAACTGTTCTTAATGTTATGTGGTTGTAACTCAGGTGAAATATCTTGCTTCTTGGTAATTATTAACTCATCCAATACGTGTGTAATTATACTTGAGCGGATATCGTAACTTCTCGCCTACCGTTGACGAGCTGAAATCGAGTGAGTGAGATGTGAGATACCAGTAAGTGTTCTCGCAGCATCTGCATTAATGGTCTACTCTAATGTAAGATCAATAGGTTGCCTTGAAAACGGCTTATCGGTCCATTTGATTCCGATAAATCCATTTTGAAAATCTTGCTCTAAACCGGGATGAGTAGTCGGAACTTTTACCAAATTATAATGATATTGGACTGCCCATTTTGCATAATTTTGATGGTTAAGTACAAAGAATAAATTAGTTATTTTTGGTAAGGTGTCAAGATATAATTGGAAATCACCAACACGAATGCTCCTACTTAGTTGTAAGTAATGATCAACGAGTTTGATATAAATAATGTAAAATTTAGCTGTTTTACCGTGTTCACCATTCAATGTTTGTTGCTCGTAAATTGCGTATTCCTCGAACAGTTCCTCCAAGCTGTCTATACTTTAAAAATACGTCACTCCGTAAGATTTCCAGAACGAAGTATAAGCTAGAATAAGTATAATAGTGATTCATAGAGAATAAAAGAAAGATAGCTATAGACAGTCTATGCATACTTCTGACCGGATAATAGCTAAGATTTTCTTGTCTACTGAAGTATGTCCACGATGAAGACGTCTGCCATGATCAATATAAGTTTTTAAGACCCTAATAAATGAAATATATTATTGGCAGATCTGGTCAATTACTTTGAAAATTTTATTTTTTTGAGCACTTTCAAAATTGTCTGCCGCAATGAAAACCGCGCGATAATGGTCTGCCATTGTTATTTTCTGATAATAATATTAATATATTTTCAAATTTCAAAGCGGCAGACGTCGTCAAATACTTATAAAATTGGCCAAAAATTGATACCTGTCTTACCAGAGCGCCCGCCAAGTCGGCCACCTGGAGCTTAGTGACTCTCCATCTCATGTACAGTAGGTATAGGGGTCTCACTGTACAAAAATCCAGGTATCGTCAAATACATATAGGTAGCCGCCCACTGGCTCTTAGACTAGTAACTAACGTGCTCTGTCAGCTTTGATTTGAGAAATGTTTTAATTTCTGTAAGTGTTTTTTAACTCACTTATCTTCAGACACAATTAACACTATTTTTTTATTTTTTTTATTCAAAGAAATAAAAGTTGTTTATAGTTTATTATCCCATGAAACGAAGCCGAAAAATTACTTGAAAAATCGGAAAATTATTCGGCGCTATTTTTTAACTGGTATATCTGGAGATGTCGAAACTTTTACTGCGTCATGACAAATAAGCAAAAAAGGGACTTTTTCCATTCATTTTAATATCGTTCTCATTCCAGATACTTCCATACCAAAATACTTCCTCTTTCAAATGAGATTTTCTAAATTAAAAAATGTTATTGCAAATTAAACCCGAAAGTGGGCGTGTTGTTTAATTGTTTATAATATTTAATGAAATAAACAACGAAAACATTTAAAACATATTTTATAATGTGAGTTTTTATGTAGTAACTACATTTGCGAAAGATGAGCACATTCGGTCAAGCAGTTTTTAAACAATTATATTTATTTGTTTAACCCATTTGAGAGAACAAAGGTCATTTTTAAATGGCTGTACTGGTGCTTTGTCAATACTTGGAATGTTTTTTTTTGGTCTGATTATCTTTATAAGGTTTCAAGTTTTTTAAAAACTATAATAATTTTTAATTGTTTACTTACAAATATGTAATTGAAAAAGAATGAAGTACCATTATATTGGCAATATTCATAGCTTACGCCTTCTTCTTAAAGTTCCATCTCCTATCGGAGGTTTAATATCATAACGGTTATGGTGACTGTGTTGGCTGCTACTCTGAAAAGTTGTAGTGAACTACAGTTAAACCATTCTCTAAAGTTCCTCAGCCAGGAGATGCGTGTTCTTCCTATGCTTCTTCTTCCTTGGATCCTTCCTTGAATAATAATTCTCAGCAGCTCATATTTTTCTCCTCTGGTTATGTGACCCAAATACTCTAGTTTTCTTCTTTTTATGCTGTTCATAATTTCTAACTCCTTATTTAGACGTCGTAGTACCTCAGCATTGGTAATCCTTTGAACACACTGAATTTTTAATATTTTTCTGTAACACCACATTTCGAACGCTTCTATTTTTCTTATGTGTTGTTTCTTCAATGTCCAAGCTTCCATTCCGTATAGTAAGATAGAAAATATGTAACATCTTAGAGCCCTCAATCTGAGATGCAACTGAAGGTCTCTGTTGGTAAGCATTGTCTTCATTTTCACAAATGCTTGCCTTGCAGTTTCAATTCGGACTTTGATTTCTCTGCTTTGGTCATTTTTGTCATCAACCCAGGTTCCCAGATATTTGTATGTCTCTACTTTTTCTATTTGGGTTTGCTCTATCATTAATCTTTCATTTCCATGTTGCGTTTTTGATACAATCATAAATTTAGTTTTTCTCTTATTTATTTTTAGTCCGTCCGCATTATCTAATGCAATAATCGTTAATTCTATTTACCAATTCTTGTAGCGATTCCAGGGTGTCTGTCATTATAACGGTGTCACCAGCGAATGTTATTTACTATTCTTCCGTTTACAGAGATACCATCACCCAGATCTATCACTTCCTGGAATATGGCTTCACTGTACACGTTAAACAGTTATGGTGACAGAACACAGCCCTGTCTTACTCCTCCCTTTATATCTATATTTTCGGACTTGTGTTCTTCTATCTTTATATTGGCTTTTTGATTCCAATACAGATTGATAATGATTCGTAAGTCTCGTCTGTCTATATCTTTGTTTCTCAGTATTTCTATTAGTTTTTCATGTCGGACCCTGTCGAATGCCTTCTCGAAGTCGATGAAATAGGAATAAATATCTAGGTTCATATATAAGCATCTTTGAGAGAGGACATTAAAAGCAAACAATGCCTCTCTCGTTCCCAGTCCCTTGCGGAACCCAAACTGAGTATCATCCATATCCTCTTCTAGTTTTCTATATAAATATCTTCCATGAATCAACTAAGAAATATTTTGAGGGTATGGCTTATTAGTAATATTGTCCTATAGTCCGAACAATCTTTGGCATATACTGTTTTTGGTATTGCTACAAAGGTGGACACAAACCATTCCTGTGGAATTTTTCCAGTTTTATATACTTCATTAAATAGGTCCAGAAGTACAGGTAGAGTTCCATCGTCTAGACATTTCAGTAGTTTCGCACATTCCGCAGGTATTTCGTCTGGACCTACAGTTTTTCCGTTTTTTGCGTTTCGTATTGCTTGTTCGATTTCCTCTATTATGATAGAGGAAATCGAACTTAAGCTTACGCCGCGCAGTATATATTTATATTATATATATATATATATATATATATATATATATATATATATATATATATATATATTTGATGTTGTTCAGCTGGTAACCATTTAGTAGAATACCTTTTTTCAGTTTCGTGCAAAGCTTCGATAAATATTCTTTCAGAGTAAAGATTAAATATTAGAGGAGACAACATACAGCCTTGCCTCACTCCACGTATGATTTTCACATCTTAGATGTGTTCATCTTTCCTTCTGAATTGTTAGTTCCTGCTTCTTTTAATATTTGCATCATTTTGGCATGCTGTACTCGATATCATTGGTGATATATGAATCGTTGAGAACCAGAGCGGACCATCCCACAAAATCTTAAAAAATGCAATATACGTGTTTTCATAAGCAGAAAGCCTTATTTTTAAAAGCCAGAATGGACTAAGCGACCTACTACTATTCTTTAATAGATGCCACTACTGAAAAGTTTGGTCCAGTCGGTGGATTTTAATAATTTCTCGATGCCATACTGGATTATGTGGCTTAGTCCACTCTGGCAGTGAGTTCGATTATTGTTTACTGTTTGGTTCGATATAAATTACACGTGGTTTTGTGTATATTATTATTTAGACTATTTTAGCATTAGGTACATAGTTTAATTTGAAAAGTATGGCATTACCTACTTGTTCGTATGTACGTACATCCAAAAAAATAGAAGGTAAGTTATTCTCTGCTTTTATTCGTTAATATTTCGAATTTAACCATCGCTAACCTTACTTTTAGAACATGACGAAAATTCAGATAGTGATTGTGAACCCCCAAATTCTCAAGATAATGGCAGTTCTGACGTATATGAGCCATCTGATTTAGAGTCCGAGAGCAGTCTTAATAACACGGAGCCTAATATCAAACGCAACCAGAAAAAATTAGGGACATTTTTGGGTACGCAGTTTAATTTGAAAAATATGGCATTACCTAGTTGTTCGTATGTACATACAAGGCAAAAAATAGAAGGTAAGTCTTACTGCTTTTTTTCGTAAATATTTCGAATTTAACTATCGCTAATCTCACTTTTAGAACATGAAAATTCAGATAGTGATTGTGAACCCGCAAATTATCAAGATAATGGCAGTTCTGACGAATATGAGCCATCTGATGTAGAGTCCGAGAGCAGTCTTGATAACACGGAGCCTAATGTGAAACGCAAGCAACAACAATTAAGGACATTTGTGGGTGCGGAGGCCCAGTCTGAAATGGTTAACAATGGTGATGAAGCTTTGTTGGACGAAAAGAAACCAAAATCAAGAAAGCGGATCAGGAACGAGGACCAATGGAAAAAAAATCAAAGAAAATTTTTGCGGGCTACTGGTAAGGAATACACTAATGTAAACGGTCACATTGTTCCCGCTAAACTATTTTGTTACGTGAACAATTGCTGTAAATTAAATTGCTATAAATTATTTAGCCCAGAAACGCAAAAAGAGATTTATAATAAATTTTATGGGCTTGCAAATTTCGATTTACAGACTGGATACATATTTTCTCAAATTAAAGTTAAACCAGTTGCCCGTCATTACACCCCTAAAAACAGTGGCATTCCTATTCCTACTAATAAATCGAAAAGCCTTACGAGAGAATATTATTTACCCAATAACCAAGGAAATGATGTAAAAATCTGTAAAAGTTTATTTAAAAAGGTTCTTATGGTTTCAGACGGTAAACTTGATAGAACTCTTAAGAAAAAAACTGACTTGATGGTTCCATTGGATAAGCGAGGGCGCCATCCCCCTGCTAATAAAACTCCTGTGAAAAAAATTGATGATGTTTGCAAGTTCATTGAAAGTTTTCCAACCTATATTTCCCATTACTCTAGGCATAAAACAGTCAGAAAATATCTTGGTCCAGAGCTAAACATTCGAATTCTTTACAGTGAATATAAGAAAAAAACAGTTAATTACGTGTCAGAACATAAGTTTCGTGATATATTTAACAGTAAATTTGATATACATTTTCATCCGCCCATTGTAGACTCCTGCAAAACTTGCGATTCTTTAGGAAATAAAATAAAATATGAAGTAGATCAAACAAAACTGAAGGAATTAACTTTGAAACTAGAACTTCACCAGCGCAAAGCCCAACAACTACGAGATGCTATGGATCAGGATGCAAAAATTCCATCGAAGGAAGATGTTACAGTTATCGCCTTTGATCTTATGAAAACCCTACCTACACCTGTCATCTCTACCGGCATAACTTATTATAAGAGGCAATTATGGACATTCTGTCTAGGAGTTCATAATTTGCAGAATAATGAAGCCACCATGTTTATATGGGATGAATCGATTGCATCTCGTGGAGCCCAAGAGGTGGGATCATGTTTGATGTACTATATTAAAAATAATGTAAAGACCAAAAAAGTTATAATGTATTCTGATGGCTGCGGAGGCCAGAACAGGAATATCAAAATGACTTTAATTTGCAACTATATTGTCCATTCTCAAGAATTTGTCGTAAAAGAAATTCAACATAATTTTTTGGTTAGCGGTCATTCTTTTCTCTCGTGTGATAGGGACTTCGGACTTATTGAAAAAAATAAAAAATTCTTTCCTAATATTTACGTTCCCAATAACTGGATTGATGTCGTATTAGGAGCAAAGAAAAAAAATCCATTTAGAGTAGTCCTAATGGAAAAAGAAAACTTTTACTCTACCGTGGGGTTGGAAAAACTTATTACAAACAGAAAAATAAGTTTAGAATCCTCAAAAGTAGAATGGCTAAAAATGCATTGTATTATAATAAAAAAAGAAGACCCATTTGTTGTATATTTTAAATATGGCACCAGTGAGTGTCATGCTGTACAAAAATTTAGCATTCAAAAAAGAAATGTGGTTATGGAAGATTTCCAAAGACCGTTACCTCTGTTGTACCCAAATGGAAATTGTATAACCGACGCCAAAAAGAAAGATCTTTTACAGTTAACCGAATTTATTCCACCCATCTATCATAACTTCTTTCAGTCTTTAAAATGCTCATTAGGAGCGCACGATGAACTGCCCATAGTTGATAAAAATTTGGATGCAAGTTTGTAATATTTTAACAAATTATGATTTTTTTAAGTTAATCTATGCCATAAGTGTTTATTTTGTAATAAAATGATATTAAAATTAAAGTATGTGTCTTTGGTTTTGGTCCACTACGGAAGAACAAAAACTTTTATTAAAGCCAGAGTGGATCAAGCCACAAAAACTTCTTCTTTAGTGCACATTGTGGTATATTTTTAATGGTGCAGCAAAGGTTTACCTTTTCTTATGATTTTACCAAAAATTAAGCGTTGTTAAAATGATTTTATCAGTATTAAAAAAATTATGAAAAATCGAACATTTTTTAAACGCATTTATCTCTAATGAAGTTCTTATGTGGATGGTCCGCTCTGGTTCTCAACGCCTCATATAAGCTATACAATTCATCTAAGATTTTAAAATGATTGATATCACTAATATCATTAACGCAGTCATTGACAGCAAGCTCCAGGTAAATTGTCGAAGTAGGATTTTAGTGAGTATTTGCACATTCTCTAAAATATGAGTAGGTCTTTTCGACCACTCGCGGCCTCTCCCGTATCAAATATCTACACGACCGTTTGAAGGTTTAAATAATTTAGAATGTACACAAATCGTTTCATTATCATGATATAGGTACTATTTAGACACTTTCTGTGGTATTTTGTCATACTCGAACGAGATAGGTCTGTACCGGAATAATGTATGAAAAAGTTTTACGAAACGGAATGTTGCTTTCACGGATTATCCGGTCCAATTTGACCAGTGGGTCCAGGACATCTTTAACAAGATTTAAGTTAAAATATTTAGAATAGGATCTATTTTAGGCGTTACTTTTAATAAATTTTTAACATCTTTTTCGTGTAGTGGTAATTAATTATTAAAATTATTTCAATAATAATAATATTCAAGGCTATCTTTTGATACAGGGTGCTCTTGTTGACTCGTTAATTGTGAGTTTGAAGTTGCCATAACTTGCTTATTAATTCAGTGGCATAGAATTTCTTTCAATAAAAAATTGCTAATATAAATTCGCTATTTCTGACTAAGGAAAAGTGTCATAGTATGCCTATGAAATAAACCTTTTATTATAAGGTACACCATGGTAAGTGGAACCGAGAATTTCAGTTATTTATTGTTTGAAATGCATTGATCAAAAAATATGTTTCTAAATCGGACTTATTTTTAAGTGACATTAACTTATTACTACACAAACAAATGAACAAATCACACCTTCCAATTATATTTTGTTTCTTTTTTTATTTTTGCTGACCATGGGTTACACTTAGGTATCCCACTGGTGTGGAGTAAGTGTAACCTGAAGCACACATTTTACTATAAGAGTGTAAGCACATTTGCCGGGGTAAGAGTAAATAGTTAGCTTTGATATACGATACAAAAAAAAATTGGCAATTGGCAATAGAAGATATGCATTACTTACCCACATTGTAAAAATCAAATGTAACATTCAATACTATTTTCCCCTTTTATCTACTGTAGGATATGGTAAGTGCATAAAAATCTTATTTTCATTATCTTCATTCATGGTAGTATTGCTTGAAATTCTTTGTTTGTCTTCAATACAGTCGCAATCACTATTATCTTCTTCAAATAATCTCTTTTTCGTCCACTTTTTTTGCTTATTTTTGTTTCGAATATACTCTTTTTCTGGCTCTTCGCTAGCATTATTCTCAGCTATTTTTTTGAAATCTTTTTTATTTTGATGGGGCTTACTTTTGAAGCCGGAGATATGCATAAGCAGAATCTTGTACTCTCCTAGTCTCTATCTGAGTCGGACGAAAGGAACATTAAAAACCAATTTAGAATCTACAATATATTGAATTTACCCTGAAGTTACAAATACAATCGATACAATCGTTGCGGGAGACGAGAAGCAAGATAGTGAAGAATTGACAGTTGTACTATTATAATTACTCAGGTTAGTATATAGAAATCTGTTACCTTATGTGTATTTAGACCTTCAACAACGACACGTCTTCGGTCCTCTGGAGCTCGGTCAGTTGAGGGGACTCCTCCGTTGTTACGAACTTACGAGTTACCACCAATAACCTGACTGCACGAGATACTATGTCGTGTGTTAAGCACTCCCCGGAGACATACCGACTGCCTGCGCGTACGGGACGCTATCGCGTCCTACCCGATGCCGGCAATACTGCCTGAGCGGGCAGTCACGGTGCCCAGCTATCACTGACTGACTCGCTATTACTGACTGCCTGGCCTCCTTAGTTTGGTTTTTATCAACTGGTGTCCTCATTGACCGGTTGTAGTCCAAGGTTGCGTTTTCGCTGAATTGTAGGTCCTATATTGCATTACAATAACAGTTTCTGTTTGACGTGCTTTTTCTACGTTTAAACAATTATCAAACAATGCAATAACTAGGTCAATTTCTTTGTGTGATTTAAAATGCAAACTTTACTGTATTAATTATCCCTTATTTGATTTGGAATATATAATAATTATCTCGAATAATTATTATCTTTTCTATGCTACTTAGCCCTTTATTCCAACTCCCCACTCACTTGCTACGCTCACATTACATCAAGCCGCTGGTTTTGGATTTGTTCCAGTTTAGCAACAGTTCCTCTGAAGTAATCACTTCCCCACTAGCGAAGATTATTTTTCTTTCTTTGGTAGTTTTTGGTGTTTGTTTTACTTGCGTCAGAAGCAACTCTTCAAACGTTTTCTGTCGATGGTTTAAAGATGAGGCTACGCCTTCAGATACACTGACTTCGTTTGCGATTGTGGTTGTGGCCGTTCTTGAAAAGAACACCAAGTTTATATGCTTGTGGTTCATAACTTTCTATGGCTATAACGGCGTCGCAAAATGGAAAAATTCCAGCCTTTTTAAATCCATGTTTAATAATAACTGGATCTATATTTTCCCATATTTTGGACATTACAGCAGCAAAAACTGATTTGAGAAGATTATATCCATAATTCTTTCGTTGCCACTTAACGAGTTCTTCCTCTCATTTTATTTTTAAAGACTGGAACACACTGAGATTCATCGGTTGAAGGATATAGCTGTTGTCGTGGGGGGGGAGGGGGGTAGTTTAAAAAAATGTGTATGTTTTCTTGTTTTGCTATTTGAACAAGTGAGACGCCAACATGAGTGCTCTGGCCATCGTAGATAAAAATAACGAGTCGGTCCTGGTTTATGTTTCTTAAAAAATTGTTTTTGAAATAATTTTGGAACGTTTTCGCCCAATCATTTTTTGTGGCCGAATATGTTTTTCCAGCATACTCATCATCCTTTTTTGCGAGCTATGAGTCCCACACATTCTTCTTTCTAAATACAATATTGGGTGGTAGTTTTTCGTCCGCCGCGCTTGCACCTAGCAACACAGTGATATTTTCTTTCCCAGGCCCACTAGTTGCTCTATGAGCAGCTGTTATTTTCGTGCCAACAACTAGCATTCTGCTTGAATCCAAAAAATAACAAGTTTCTATATTGTAGACAGCTGATGGAGAAACAGCTTCTATAACTTTTTTAACGGAGTAAAGTAATCACTGAGAATGAATGGGTCGACACTTCTGTTTCTTGCTAATTCCATTATTTGTGGTTTTTTCTGAATGATATTGAACGTTTTCTTAAATTACATGAAATAATCATTACCTATTATACCATCTTTAAATGTACTTTCGATCTTATTCTCTTTGTAACAAGGACCTATAAGTAGCAACACTTCTTTCTCGGAGAGGCCAAGCCCCCATTGTTTTCAGCTATATTTTTACTTCTTCATAAGGTATAGCAGTGGGTCTACATATGACTGAGCGTTTGATACCTCTTTGACCTTGAACATGTTTAAATAACATTACTTTGGGAATCTTATAAATTGTTCATGCTCTGTATACAGCCATTGTCAAATACAAAACTGGTGCAACTTTAACCTAACGTAACCTTGCCCCATCCACCATTTTGTTGGAACAAGTGTAAGCCATGCATTGATTAGTAAATGTGAACTAATGAGCGTTTTCTATGAATTTAAAATATCAAGGAGTACTCCCAATTAGGTACTTACTTCTTGTCTGTGGCTGATCTTCTCCATACACGGACTCCTAAAAGAGCTTGTGCGTCGCTGTTTACTGTGTCTTCCCAGAGCTTTCTTGGCTTTCCAACCTGTCTCTTTCCCTGCATAGCAGGTACTGCATAACAGTTTAAATAATTTCACAATTATCTTTTGAAATTATACGCACCGACAACAAAACTATATATAGTATTATAAAGGTTATAAATAGGGTAGTATTCATTCGGTGGAGCCAATTTACAAAAATGTAACCAATGCAAACGAATGATTAGAATGAATGACGTCACTGTCATTTGGTGCGCACTGAATCATTCGTTTTCATTGGTTACATTTTAAGTAACATGCTAGACGCGTGCTACTTGCTACTTGCCATCCAGTTTGGTGGGCGTTCTCCCTAACTTTCCTCTTACCCCGGTGAACCTTATGACATTTTGACAAAAAAATTGGTTAAAATTGATTAACAACTTTAAATTTTATAGTATTTCTAATCTAAGTTTGTTACACTGTATATATTATATTTTATTATATTTACCTGTAACTCATAAAGTTCATTGCTGTATTTGCCATATTCTTCCACGCCACCAAAAACTAATAACCTTGTTCCATCTGCCACGAAACCAAATGCGGCACATCTTGGCGGTACATCACCTTTAGTGATTGGAACAAACCACTGATTTGTTGCTACAAAAATGTACATGAGTTTATAATAATATTACATATTACCATCATACTATTAACAATTTAAGTAAATCTGTAGATTTTCTTTTAGTAGTCTTTTATCGTCCATTTTTAGACATAGGCTTCTCTCAACTCCTTCCATCGATCTCTATGTACAGTCAACAACATACTTCCAATTGGTTTCAGCTACTCTTTTTATGTTATCTACCCATCTCATCTGTGGTATTCCTCTTGGTCGTCTACATTCGTAAGGTCGCAATTTTTGTAAGGTATTGTGGCGTTCCAACGTTGGTCATTTTGTCTAGCAGTGTAGTCTACGAAGCTCCATTTGAGCTGTTGTGGCTAGTTATTCATAGTTGCCTTGATTATGGTCCAGGTTTGACATATATACGTCATGATAGGAAAGATGCACTGGTTGCTGAGTTTTCGAAATCCTGCTCAAGCCGGTCTTGCTCTTCTAGTAATTTTCATACTTTGTTTCTCTTTGGCAAGTTTCAGAATTTGGACTAGGTAGATATATTCCTGGACTTGTTCTATCTTACTGATATTTATAGACATACGTCTAGGGTCGTCTGTGTTTGTCATTGTTTTTGTTTTTGTCATTTTCTTTTTTAGGCCAACCGATTGGGAACTGCCTGAGAGTTCCTTCATCTTCTTATTCTTAACGTGCCCTATCAAATCCCCTTGACGTTGGCGATTAACATGGCGAAACTGTCTCTGTCTCGAGCTATTCTAAATAGTTGCTCAGCTTTCTTTATTCCTGTCCACTCCCTGATATTCTTCAACCAAGAGACCTGCTTTCTACCAATTCCTCTGCGTCCTTCGATTTTACCCATCATAATAAGTTGAAGAATATTATATCGGTCTCCCCTTACTACGTGTCCAAAATAGGTCATCTTTCTACATTTGATGTTATCAAGCAGCTCGCGAGCAGCATTTGCTCTTTCAAGGACTGCCAGATTTGTCAGTATAGCCGTCCATGGAATTTTTAGTATAATCATAATTTGTAATTTCCTTCATCATAATTTGTAATTCCTCGAATGTGTTCGCTATAATCAGGATTGTTGTCAGCAAATCTGAGGTGGTTTAACTTGTTGCTATTCATATTGTTATGAAAAGTTATTAACAAATATAACTAAAAACTTTTGAACAAATTTAGATAAATTTTTAGAACAAATAAAATGACATTAGATCGATATGATAGGGGGTTTTGTAAAGAATAATTTTCACTGAAAAGTTTAATTTTAAGAATGTCTCTAGATTTTACAGCGATCCAAAGTTCACCGGGTTCTTAAATACTCGCCATCTTGGAATAAGGGGTTCAAAGGGTTTTCGGGCTGTATCTCGAAAGAACAATTGAGGTATACTGGAGAGCATTTGGGGCCTTCTTGTCGGCAACCAAACATACTTTTACAGTTCTGCAGAAAATTAATTTTAGATGTTAGGGGTGCTGGAGTTTTAAGTGTTTCCTGGAGATAAACTCAACACTGTGGAAACGAGTTGCATCTTGTGTTGCCGGAAGCGATAAGTTAAACATAATTGTGGCCACTGTCTAGACGAATCGTTAAATAATTGAGACGGGTAGCACCAACTGATCCCAAAACAAGACAGCATAGGTTAGGATGTCTTGGTCATATTCAACGTTGAGACATTAATTACCCAATATGAAGAACTGCTGACCTGCAGGTTCCTGGGACGAGTAGGAGAGGAAGACCCAATAAAACCTGAGATAAAAGTGTCACTCAGGAAGCCGACCCCGTATAAGGATAAAGGAAAAGAGAAGGGTAATAAAATTATTAAATGCGCATGCCTATAAAACAACTAAATCCATTTACAGAAAAAAGTCCAGGTCTGAAAGGATTGAAATCATAATACATTCTTTATACCCACTCTTTATTCATATTAACACTGGTCCAAACCATGATACCATGAACTAAAGATAAACCCACGCACCTGCGATCAGTCTATCGTTTTTGCAAGTGTGACGTCATTTGGCGACAAATATCACCAGAAATGTTCTGTTTTGCATGGAGTTTTGTCAGATTTAGTATTGTTTTATCGTTTATCTATACGTTGACAAATAAATGTGTGCACTTTTGGATGAAATATATTTCAGAATATTAAATTAAAGATAAACTTTTATCACCAAGTGACGTCATGCGCATCGACGTACAAAATTCGATTGCGAAGAAGTTTTATGTTGGAAACTGTATATATAAGTTAATACCCCCTTGCGTGCTATACAATCTATAAAGCATTAAATTCTAATCTTATTTTATTACCTGTATTAAAAACAAAAATATGGTCACACATTCCTTCATTTCCGCCGCCAAAAACAACCATTAAGTCCTTGATAATTACTGCACGATGGCCATGTCTTGGACGAGGATGAGGTCCAGTGGGATCCTCCACTAACTTCCATTTTAACGCCTTATCCATCGATAACTTTTCTGATGCACTCTACTTATACAGCAATTACCGACTCAATAAATCTTTAATTTGTTCGACAGCTGCATAAAAAGAGTCAGTTTCCACTAATCAATAAAACTTTCGAAGAATTAGTCACTTTGAAATATCATTAATTAGTCACCTGATTAACACATAAAATGACGTGAGTCACGAAATTATAGTGACATTTATCGACATTTCATCTATCAGATCCTACTGTGTAGTGTTCGATCACGTTTAAAATGACAGACTTTCCGTAACGTGTGTGATTTTTCATGTGCAATTTTCATATTGTCAGTTTCAGTTACATAATCATAATATTTATAATATGTTGTCTTATTCATGTTCATAATGTTAGTTGCTACAAATATTTTCACAAATATATACAAGTTTACAAATTTTACGTTATTAAAAATATATTTTAATAAATTATAATTTTTTAAATATATTTCAATAAGTCAAAACCGCATGGAAAACATTATTTATTATTAATTTAAGATTTTTTATAAACAGGTGTGCCATTATAAACCCAGAAAAGAGGTTCGTCAAAAAATACAAACGTTCCATGAGATTACTCTACCATTGTTTTTGATTGAAAATGAAATGCATTACTACGTTTTTTTATGCCAATTAGTTTTCGGCGTTATATAGGGTTTAACGATAGGTGAATCGTACTTGACGTAAATTGGATTCAGATTAGATGGAGTACATCCGAACGCACTTTGCCTTTTGGGGGTCTTGCCACCGGAAGCATTCATGGTACCCTGCATACCAACTAAGATCACTCTCGGTTTAAGCGCGCGGCACCCCTTTTAGTCCGTTCAATCTCGCGCGCAGCCTCCTATATCATTGTTTCCATTTATCTTTCTATTTATATTTATCCTTACTGTCTTTCTCTTTCTACATTTTTCCTTTTTATAATTTGTTATTGCATTTCAAACAGAGTTTAACTCGTTCTTTCCCCTTCACATAACAGCCAGTCTGACTCGCGCTCTATATATTCCTACTTTTATGTACATTTCGGATTTATTTTCATTAAATATGTTACATTCAAATACACAATGGTCGGCTGTGTCATTAACTCCACAGTCCGCATAGTTATCATCCATTGCTTTGTCTATTTTTTCGAGATAGTCTCTAAACGATCCATGGCCCGTTAGGATTTGTGTAAAGTAGTTCGTGCTCTTGTAGTTGCAATTGATCCATTTAGCTCTTCGTTCATTTTCCCATTTTTCTTGCCGCATTCGTATTGTGTTACATCCATGGACGTTATTTATACGTCCATGGTTACATCTCTCTTTTTCTGACTATTCGTGCCGTATGCTCTCCATCACTCTTTTTCCTGCAGGTGTATTACTGGTACTACCGCTACGACCTCCACAGCTACAGTCTAAGCCGTCCAATATGCACAGACAAACCTTTTTTTGTGTTTTTTCAATATTAATTTACACTTTTCTTTAGTTCATACTTGATGCCAGATTGGTGCAGCATATAAAATTGTCGAGTGGACAATTTCCATGAGGATTCGTCTTTTTCCTGCACTAGGTCCTACTATGTTAAGCATAATTTTTGCTAGTACTGCAGTTCTTTGATCAGCTTTATTGGCGAAATGTTTGACCTCTTCACCAATTATTCCCTTAAAATCAACAATGACGTACAAATAGTTCACCTTTTTTACTGGAAATATTTTTTCTCTTTCAAGCACGAAGGAGATATGATTCTTGTCTCTTGGACCTTTAATTGTGATTGGTTCTGTCTTTTGTGGGGCTAATTTTAGATATCTGTTTTCTAACCAAACTTTAACTCTTTCTAGTGCAGTATTAGCAGATTTTATGATAAGCCAATTATCAATGTGTTCTATAAGTACTACCAAGTCGCCTGCGTATGCCACGGCCTGTATCGCTTGTTCTAGAATGTCGTTATATAAGGTGTTCCACAACAGCGACCCGAGAACCGAGCCCAATGGTGTTACCTACCGCTGTATCCATTAGGTTGCCTTTGACTAGGCTTATTTGTCTTTTTGTGAACTATTATCTTACTAAATTTTGAAGTTATGGGGAAACTTAATATATTTTTATCATTTTGCAGCTTGCACAATTAAAAGCATTCTTGATATATAGAAAGAAGGACACCAACCACCTACCTCTACACGTGACTGCGAATTTTCTTAACGTGTCTGAATGTAGTTTTTTAATAAATATTGGAGGAATATCATTTAGGTTATGGGGATCGGGCTTAGGTGAGAAGGACTGGGGAGGGTTCTGTTCGTCTTGTGTCTGTACATGGTTAATTCTGTTTTTGCATTTCTCCAAAAAATATTGTGCGAAGGTATCAGGAATTTTCTGGTCGTCTGTGATAGCATTTTCGTGGATAAGAGCGGCTATTTTATATGTTGTGTTGCGTCTATTAATTTGTTATATTTTGTTCCATACTTGAGATGAAGGTATGTCAGCGGTTATAGTACTGGAGAATTTAATCCAAGAATTCCATTTTACTTTCTTTTAATACTCGCTTTCATTTAGCCTTTAGTCTCTTGAAATTAATTTAATCCTCTGCTGATCGTATTTATTTCGAAACTTAAAGCCTTCTTACTAACTTTTACTGCTAGATTGCAGGATAGATTCCACCGTGGTACGGATTTTTTGGAACGATTAATGGTGTACTTTCCAAAGTATTCTTCTGCTGCTTGTAATATACATGTATTACATTGTTCAACATCCGTATCAGCGTTGTTGTGAAAAAAAAATTTGTTAACTCGATCTTTAAGAGCTGCCCTGACTAGTTCCGAATTAGTTTTTAAGATATTGCATTTGTTCTTAGTAAAATACGGTTTAAGTTCATTATCGGTGATAAAGATGGGGAAGTGATTACTGTCGTAGACTATCGAGCGTGTACCAGGTAAGAAGAGGAGCTGTTTTAGGATCACTATTGCTCAGGTCAATTGAAGAAAAGGAACCAGAGTGGGTATGGAAATATGTTCTACTTGCTGTATTTAAAAGGTTTTAACATCATGTTTAATGATAATATTATCAATAACTTTACCCCTACCAAACGTATTCTACGCCAATCAGCGGCGGCCGGCCAGGAGAAGCAGGTAAAGGTGAGGTTCACCAAAAAATATAATCAAATTGAGACAAATAAATAAAAAATAAAAGCAACATTATTATATCTAAATTCTGAAATCAATTATTTATTCTCCTTTAATTAATCTAAAAATTAAAAAAGACAGCTAGCTTTATTAGCGGTGCGGTAGGTACTTGACAGTCAAGTCCTGACCTGTGTACCTTGCTGTGTATGATTCAGGAATAGGTGAATATCATTTTTGAAATGCGAAATCTATCTGCATAAGAGTTCACGGTTGGCATGGCAACGTGACGTCAGCCTGTCCCTAGTGATAGTTGAGAAAAATAGCTAGTGAAGTTCCGTTAACAAATATATTATCCGTCTTCACCCACTGCCCACTAGTTGCATGACTACCTATTTAGAATTCGCAGAGACAATATTTTGAAATTTAGTCTATTATATAGACATTTTTTATATAGTATAGTATATAGTATATAGTATATATTAGTTTAGTTTTTGTATAACTATACATCTTTTTAACGAATTTTTAATGAGATTTGGGTGCGACGTAGGTACCAAAACTCCTTTTGGCTCCGGCAAGATTTCCTCATCTTCACCACTTTTTTAGGCCACGAGCCGCAGCTGACGCCAATATAGTACTATAGTACTTAACAAGTTTCTTTGTTGTCGGGATATAAGGTTAAAACTACGCCTGAGAATGCTTCGGTGTTACGCGTTCTCTACTCTTCTTTACAGCTTGGAAGCATGGACACTAAAACAAGTCCATCTGAATAAGTTAGCCGCCTTTGAATTTTGGTGTTACAAAAGAATCCTACGAATATTATAGATTCAAAGAATGTCAAAGGTGGAAGTAACTAGAAGGATAGGAAATGGGGCGGAAATATTAACTATCAAAAGACGATAACTTGAGTACTTAGGACATGTGATGAGAGAGCAAAAATACTCATTATTACAACTTATTATGCAAGGCAAAATCCGAGGAAAGCGAATGTGGGAAGACGAAGAATATCCTAGCTTAAGAACTTAATGAGATTAAAAACTTCAGCGCTGGTGAGATTATAGTTAAGAAAATTATAAATATTACACATGACTATTTTCTTGAGACACCATGCAGTTATGGCTATAGCTTCTAGGATTGTGTTTAGTGAAAATTTTTGGTGAAAAACGTCATTGTATCCTAATTTTAAATGTATGTAAAATAGTCAGTTTGATTAACTACGTTAGAAACGTAGTGCAGTGGGATCTTGGACTATTTTAGAAACTTGTTTAAAAAACCTTTAAAATATCACTGGTAAAAGTGATTTGCATAACAATTAAGGTAAGTAGTTTGCATAACAATTAAGGTAAGTAAATAAGGGATGACACTATTTTTGAATTTTTCAAAGCTTCCCCTTTGTTCAAAATCACTAAACAACTAAAAAAGATACAGAAAAAATGCTAGAATAAAAAAATATCATTTTTACTGAAAATTTAATTTTTTTTATTCCTATAAACTAAAAATTAAACGAGACATGATTGTTTAAAACTTGTATTCGCATGCGTTTAGCGCCATCTTCAAGCCCCTTCAGCACAACTCTTTTTAAAACGAAGGACTTGAGTATTCTATGCTAAACATATAAACACAACTCGTTAAGAGCGTAGGCGCAGTATAAAGAGGTTCTAGGCGCAGGCGTAGGCGCAAAATTTCGGGCCAATGCTTTCTAAATGCATTCATTTTTTCCGAATCCTGAGAAAACTAATTAAGTACATTTGAAAAATTTAACCGCAGAATGAAAGATTACATTATTACCGAGGGCCTAAAGTCCCTGAAAACTTTTATAATGTTTATTTTAGTAAGTTACAGGGTGAAAAAAAAAAGAGAAAATTAAGTGATTTTTAATTTCAAATATCTCATTCAAAAGAAACTTTTTGTTTATTCTAAGGGACTTTCGACCCTCGGTAATAACGTAATCTTTCATTCTGCGTTTAATTTTTCAAAAATATTTATTAGTTTTCTCAGGTTTCGAAAAAAAAAAGAATGCATTTAAAACTGTATCTTCAGTAAAAAAAAAGTTTTTTATATTCTAGCATTTTTTACATTATATATCTTTTTAGTTGAGTTGTTTAAAAAAAAGGGGATTTTTTGAGAAATTCCGAAAATAGTATCTTCACTTTAAACTCACATTTTTTCAAAAGTAAACCTTTAAACCTAACCTACCCTAAACCAGTTAAACTTACAGAATATAATGTCTATATAAATGAAGTAAATTGTAAATAAACAGTTTCAACCAGGGTGGTTTTGGCAAAGTGAGTAGTTACTTTCGGCTTCACAAAAAATATAAACGGACTTTTAGATTTTTGTATTCTACGAAAAAAAAAGTTTAATTTCGAACAGCTGTAGCTTCGTTAATCTTAAGTTTGCGGTAATAAAAAACAAATATCTTTGTTTTATAAGCTTCGTTTTGTGTCACCAACAGTTTTTTCGAAAAATCCAAATTTTTAAAGAAACGAAAAACCGCTTAAAAAACATGCTTTTTGGAAGTGTAATTTGTGAACTTTCAGTCACGAATATCTCCCAAATATTGACTTTTCGAGAAAAAAATCAGTATTCCAGCGACTACCATGTTTTTTTTTATAAAACTTTTCCACCCCCGAGTTGGGATGGTAACCGCCTCTAGAGAAAAAGCACAGATTGGCATAGGGTAGATTTTGATCTTTGAGCTATATTTTACCCAATGCCAAATCCATGCTTATATAAAGAATTCTGAGAGACAACTGCCATATCCTGGTCTAATATAGTAACAATTAAAGATTACAAAGGGTCACTAAAAGCGACTCCATAATATAAATAGGGAAGTGTTAGAACTACTAAATAATTACGATCTAGTCTGCAGGATCAAATGCACCAAACTCTCGAAATTGTGTGATAAATGTCAGTTTAAATTTGGTCAGTGAAGCCAGCCACAACAATGAAGTCTCTCCAAAAATTATTTTAATATTCTAAGGTGAATCGTTGGGAATGCATATAGAAAAGTAGCAGATTAGATTATACAGAAAACGCTGGTTAATCATAAGATTACTCATAGATGCATTGTTTAATAAAAAAAATTATTGTGTAAGATTCATTTATGACTTAAGAAAACATTGATTGTGCGAGGATAAAAATAAGCAAACTATAGAAAATACGTTTATTGGTCACAAAATATATCCGTTAAGTATAAAAGTAGATAAAACTAGTCTGTCTAAATATCACCGTTCTTCATTGAAAGATCAACGCCAAATAACGAGTCCTTTTGAAATATCGAAATATTAGAAAAATAGTTTTATATTTCTATAATGGTTTAAGACTAATGATATCATAAAAATTTAATATTCTAAATATATCATTTTTCTATCAGTTTATACAATTTAATGTAAAGAGGACTTACGGCGCTGATTTTACAGATATTACACTAATAATGAAAAATGTTCATAAAAACATTCACTTTTTTTTTCCCAAAAGTAGACTTCTGCCAAAAACGAAGATCCCATGCTATACTTGCAATCACGTTGCGAAATGAGACTTTCGTATTTGAGATTAATAAAAACACCACCTGTAGGTGATCAGGTATATATGTATATAATACTCTATTTAATTGTACAAATAACAACACAAACATAGCAAAACGAAACAAACCACGAAACATTTAAAATGCATTTTTCACCCAGAATGACTTTTTAAAAGGGATCTTCAACTCTATGTTTTGCGTTAAGTTCAAGATTAATAACATATGACAAAACAAGGTGTCATTTTTTTTTAAATTCAATAGAACATCAACGATATCTCCTTAATTAAAATTCAAAAAAAGGATTTATCAATAATGAATCATTTTGACATTCACGGGGACCTACATAACCTATGTAGCTGATATGTACTAGAAATAAAAAGAAACTTTTCGCAGATCAAAAATAAAGTATATAATATTAATTCGCATACATGTAAAATATATACAAAAGTTACAAATAACTCCCAAGAGTAAAAACCATGGTAGCAAGAGAAATCTTTGCGCTAATATATTACAAAAGACCGTGATCAAAGAAAATATGTCTGTGCATGGTTTGTGAATGCACTCAACAAAAGTAGAAAAGAATTTAAACCAAGAACAATGATGTGCAGAGAAAAAGAAGGAGATATAGTAACTAAACAGTGAAATACTACAAAGATGGACAGAATCCTTCAAAGAAAAGTTTGAAAAAAACGAAGATCCACTATATGATATAATTATACTGGATCAAACGGATACCAGAGAAACAACCCCCCCTTCAGTAGCTGAAATGCAAGAAGCAGTTACCAGACTGAAAAACAACAGGTCACCTGGATTAGACAACATTAGCGCAGAATTAATAAAAGAAGGTGGAGACTCCCTATTGAATGCGATACACGAACTAATAGTGAACATATGGAATAATAAACAACTGCCACAAGACTGGAATACCGGAGTAATTATCCGACTACATAAAAAGGGAGATCAGCTTCAATATAAAAACTACTCTGCAGGCAGAAGTCCACAACAGATCAGATCTTCGTCTTGAGGCAAATCTTGGAAAAGACTAGTGAATTTAATATAGACACACATCATGTCCTGGCCTCCTCAAGAATCTCTCCAGTCGTTCCTATCCATCGCATTTCTACGTCAAGAACGTATTTCCATATTTCTCACGTCTCATTGATAAAGGAACCTTGTTCTGGGCCTTCCTCTTCTTCTCCGACCAATGGGACTATTAAAGCACGTTTTTCCCAACTGGATGAGTTTCATCTTTTTAGACATCATATTAGGATGTTAATCATGGATGAAATCATCAAAAGCGTTAACAAAGGAAGAGGATACAGAATGGGAAACAAAGAAATAAAAATATTCTTACGCAGACGACACTATATTGAAAGCCCAGGATGAAGACAGTCTGCAAAGACTGGTCCACAGATTAACATAAGAGCAAACGAAATTAATATGACGATCTCATCTCAAAACACTAAAACAGTAGTAGTCAGCAAAGAACCAACCTGATGAAATAAAAATTGATGGCATCAGTATTGAACAAGTAATGGAAATAAAATACCTGGGAATTACACTGTCCAGCTATGGTGACCTGAACAAAGAAATGAGAGATCAAGTACAAAAAGCAAATAGACGAGATGAGAGAAAGATGAGAGTAATGGGAAAAATACAGGAGATACGCTAATAGATCGAAAGAGAAGTAAAGACATTAGAAAAAATTTAACGCACATGTATAAATAAAATAAAAAAGAATTAAATAACCACATATTCAGAATGGAGGAGACCCGTGTCGTCAAAATAGCAAGATAAGTCACCAATCAGCAAAAGAAGCATCGGACGACCGCGCAAAAGATGGAGTGACAACTTTCCATAGAGGTATGCTAACGATCAAGCAGAATTGCTTATAAAGAAGAAGATATTAAGATGTGATCAATCTGACTCGTTCTTCCATAGATGTTCAGGTTACCTTGTATATATTGTGTTCAAAATAGACGCTATCCATTATCGCTACTGACGTTATGTAGGCTATGTCATTTCTGGGACATCTTCTGTAGGCTTGCTGTAACTGTTCTTTTATAACTTCTGGTTTGTCATCAGTTGATCAAACTGTGATTGAAGAATTTCCCCCTTAAGCGCAAATAGCATATTCTTTGACTGTAGACTTTAAATCATAGATAAATAATATAATAGAAGTTGATAAGCAACTCAATGTATAAATTTCGTTTATTAAGACCCCTTGCGGCTGGGGTCAATACTAATCATCTTTTGGCGGCAAATTCGAATGGACATCCCTTACATACATAACCTTTAGCGCCGCTTGCGGGCTATTTCTTTACTAATTAAAATTTATTGGAAAATAAGGATATATAAAAGATGCACAATTTTTTCTAGATACACGTATATTTATTTATTAAGATTTAACAGTTATAAACTACTTACATAATATTTATTACACATATTATCAGAAGTTAAATACTATTATTTTTTGCTTCCTGGCAACTTACTATCATCATTTTTATAATTTTTCCCTGATTTGTACACAACAGAACAATACAATACTTCACCATGTTAGTCTTTTTACTAGCACAACACAAAAATTCTTTGCTACAATAGGTAACTCAAACTAAACTTTAAAAACTAAGTAACCAACTTAATTACCAAGAATAAATGCAAACGAAAGTTAAAGATAATAAAATAAAATTGAAAACTTGTAAACAAACGGAAGGTCTGTCATTACTTTTGACAGAATTGACATTGCTTCGGTTGATTATTTTATTTGGTTTATGATTGGTCAAAGTCTTCGTGAGAGAGATAGGCTGTCATTTTTCTTTATTAACTCGCTGGGGTCAAAGTGATGGAGGAATGAACCAAGGTCATCATATAAGATTCCAGGCCATGCTTTAAATTCAATAATAAGGCCTACGCATCTATCACCGAAAGTATATTAAATTGACTTCGTCTATTGGCCGCGAGGCCAATAGAAGGAGAGGAGAAGAACAACAAACATTGAAATCAGGACACCTGTTCCACTACAAAGGAGAGGAACATTCATCCAGCGGTGGAATCGGGATCATTGTACATAAAAAACACATACCCAACATAACGAAAATCGAGACCATAAGCACGAGAGTCATCCTATTGATATTAAAACTAAACTCTCGTTATAGTTTAAAAGTTATACAGGTTTACGCCCCGACAACTGTACACACAGATGAAGTTGAAAAATTCTATGACGATGTAGCAGAGGCACAACAAAGAACACGAACACACTATACTGTTCTCATGGGCGACTTCAACGCAAAACTCGGATTCAAACAAGACCAAGCGGAGATCGCGTTAGGAAAGTACGGATATGCGGCAAGAAACGCAAGAGGGGACATGCTTTTAAACTTTCTACATCATCAATGCATGTTTCAAATGAACTCTTTCTTTAAAAAGAAACCCCAAAACAAATGGACTTGGATAAGCCCTGATGGCGACGTCAAAAACAAAATCGACTTTATAATTACAGTTAAAAAATATATAATACAAGACGTGGAAGTACTCAACAAGTTCTCTGCTGGCAGCGACCATAGGATGATAAGAACAAAAGTAATGCTTAACGTTAAAAAAGAAAGAATGAAGCTTGTTCCTAAACCAAATGTTAGAAGATGGGTACCACCTGAAAATGCAAAACTGCTTGAACGTACGGTCGAAGAGAAATTACAAAACGAAGAAACAGAAAACATAAACATCGAACAACTAAACCAGAAAATAGTCAAAACTCTGAAACAAGCACAAGAAAAATGTTGCCCAAAAAACCAAAAAGACGAAGAGAAACTAAGTCTAAGCACGAAAACTCTATTAGAGGAAAGAAGACAACTAAACAAACAAATCACTAAGAACATCAGAAAAGATATAAGAGACTACAACACCAGAGAGATATCAAAAGTCATAGAAGAGAACAAAAGTTTAAAAGTCTTTAGAAGGAAACAGCAAATAGGAAAGAAAAATATTTACAAACTGAAAAACACAAAGGGCGAAATAATAAAAGATAAACAGGAAATTCTACAAACTGTCGGAGAATTTTACAGCGAACTCTACAGCAAAACAGAAGAAAATGTTCCAACTGACAACATACCAAAGGTTCTAAACCAGGGCTCGGAAGACATACCAGATGTTACTGTTGATGAAATCAAAAAAGCTCTCCTACAAATGAAAAATAACAAGTCACCTGGCGACGACGGGGTCGTTGCCGAAGCCATAAAATTAGGAGGCGAGAAAATGATACAAATGCTTTCCATACTTTTCACAGAATGCCTTGAAAGAGGAACAACACCATCACAATGGCAAAATGCAGTGATCATTCTAATGTTTAAGAAAGGAGATTTGACAAATCTCGTAAACTATAGACCAATCAGCCTCATCTCACACATATACAAGCTTTTTACAAAAGTCATAACAAACAGACTTTCGAACAAAATGGACTTTTACCAATCATGCGAACAGGCAGGATTCAGGTCAGGCTTCGGCACAAACGACCATCTACAAATTATTAAAAGCCTCATCGAAAAATGTATAGAGTACAATAAAGCCGTCGTCCTAATATTTGTGGATTATGAGAAAGCATTCGACACAGTAAACCACCAGAAAATGCTAGAAGCTTTAAAAGAGTGCCGAATAGATCACCGCTACACCACTGTCATCAAAAATATCTATGATAATGCCACGGCATGCGTCAGACTCCATGAAGATACACACAAGTTCAACATTCATCGTGGAGTTCGCCAGGGCGACACCATTTCACCAAAACTGTTTACATCATTATTGGAATACATGTGTAAGCGTGCAAACCTAGACGAAAAGGGCATAAACATAAATGGAGAGTAGCTTAGTCACCTCAGGTTCGCGGACGATATAGTCCTGATAACAGACCGCATAGATCATGCCATCGAAATGTGCGAAAGACTCTACCATGCCTCTACACAAGTGGGTTTAAAGATCAATAACTCAAAAACACAAGTGATGACAAACCTTGTTCTGAGTAAGAACATCAACATAGCTGGAACAAGTATAGAACAAACATCAGCATTCAAATATCTGGGACACGAAATTCGCTTAAGTTGAGATAACCAGACCAATGAACTAATACGTAGAATAGGGTTGACATGGGCAGCTTATGGAAAGCTAAGAGATGTTTTCCAATCAGCTCTTCCCATCTGCTTGAAGAGAAAAGTCTTCGATCAATGTGTGCTGCCGGTTCTAACCTATGGTGCGGAGACGCTAACACTTACTAAGACATCCGCAAACAAAATTCGAACAACACAGAGGGCAATGGAACGGTCCATATTGGGATTAACCCTGAGAGACCGAATACCCAACACAGAATTGCGCCGTAGATCGGGAGTAAACGACGCAATCAAAAGAATATCAACTTTAAAATGGAACTGGGCAGGGCACGTCGCGAGGACGGCAGATGGACAAAACGCATTCTTGAGTGGAGACCCAGACAAGATGCCTTTAGGAATAGAGGATGACCACCAACAAGATGGACGGATGACCTGAAACGGACACATCAAAATTGGATGCAGGCGGCTCAGGACAGAAATTTGTGGGGTGAACTACGGGAGGCCTATGTTCAGCAGTGGACAAGTATGGGCTGAATGATGATGATGATGATTGGCCGCGAGGTGGCAGTAGTGCAAATTTTCATGTTCCAAATGGGTATATTATTCTACTAAAGTGTTATAACGATAGTTGTGCATTGAGAGTTGTCGGCGTAGGATGTTCTTTCAATTATACAAAACTTTAGTATTTTGAATTGTGTCGCTTTTAAAGAGAAAATTGCACCCTTCTTGGTTATTCGTGTTATATCATTAAAACTGTCACAACTCAAAAGGCTTCAATTATATTTGTTATTTGCGTCACAATTCCTATCTTAAGGGTTAACAGCTAGTTAAATCTAAATAACCCTAAATTCGTATACTTTGAGACATCATTCATTAAATCAGTCGTATTTGAATCTTCTGAATTTAAATATTTTGTTATGTCAGAACTAGTCTTCTGCTATTTCTGATTTTTTTTCAGTTGTATTACTTTGGCAAAAAAAATGCTATATGACTTTTTATAGGAAGATGTTAGATCTGTTTTGGTTCGCGGGTCGTATTTTATTTACCACCTATCCGCCGGTTCTAGGACCGGTAAGGACGTTCCCCTATCCACCACCTGGGGACGCGTCCGATGGGAGACAGAGAACTCCACACGGAATTCAAGGCGGATATGGCATGTAAAACAAAACGATACATTTCAACAAAAATTACTATGCAAGAATCCGACGATAAATTAGAAACAAGAAGTTATAGCGAAATGATCTCTTTACAAGAAGTGATTAATGTGTTGTCTGATAAAATTCCAGCGCAAAAATGCCAAAAAGAGTCTATTAGAAAAACTAGCTCGTCAGAGTAGGTGGTAAATGTGTTGCTTGCTAATATCACAAACAAAAACTTAAAAGCAACAATTTCTAGCCATGTTATCTCTTCAGAATAGGTTATAGATGTGTTCGGTAATATACTAGAAGAAAAGATACAACCAGCAACTTCTGGCGAAGTTATTTCTTTACAAGAATTGATTTAATATGTTAACAGATGAGGATATATCAATCATAGCAAAAGAGTCGGACGGAGTTACTGGTGGCAGCCTTATTCCGCCTTCAGATGTATAAGTAGATGGTGGTTCGGACACCACCCTACGTGCAGAAGCAGGTTCTGAATCATTAAATACACCATCAAGTGATGATACACGACATGTTTCACACTGTTCGATGACAGTTCGGATACGGATTACACGGTCCCAATTCCATTCGTTTAGAGTTCGAATAAACGTGGAATGAACAGTGCAGAAATACTCCTTTTTAACGATTTAGGACCAGTTCTCGACATACCTGTCGGAATGCGATGGAAACATCGCTCCCAAGTATCCATATTAGGTAAATGTAAGAGTAACTGTTTACTTGCAATAAGAGCAAGCTCTCTCAAAAACAAAACAGTTACAACAGAAAAACCGAATTAAATGTTTTACTGGCCGTTACTGAATAATGTTTTACTGATCCTCATGTAAGTATTGGAAATATTTGAAAAAGGGTTACGAATCTATTGAGATCATTCTCTCGAGGCACGTAATTTGAAAGATTTTTTTTTTCGATTTTGTATTATGAAGTTGAAGCAGTGTTTCATAAAAACGGATGTGTCAGCGGCATCATTTTTACAAAGGGACAAATTAGTTGGTCCTTGAACGTTTAGGGTGTTATCTTAAATAATTATGAAATAGACCCTTTCTTCTTTGAGAAAACAGTAAACGGGTTGATTTATTTAGACTTTTTAGCAAACCATTTAACTATTTTACTTGAATACGTGCCACTCAACATTCTTCAACAATTATGGTATTTAAATGACAGAGCTCCTTCTCATCATAACGCACATATTCCAAGATTAATTGAATAAGTGTATTCCTAACAGATGGATACGAAGAGAAAGACGAATTCATTAGCCAGCTAGATCACCGTAACTAAGTACAGTCGACTTCTTCTTCTTCTGGGGCTATATTGATGATTTATTGTACCATTAACCTCCAACAAAGATTATAAACCTCCAAACAGAAGTAGATCATTTGTAAACCGTCTTCAAGCCTGTGTTGATGTATGGAGCCTCATTTCAAACACCTACAATAAAAATAACAATTTTTTAATTTGTTAGTTTTGTGTGTGTTGCAAGATATTTGTAAATAGTAAAGTAAATAAAAATTAAATCCACAAGGAAACTAAGTTCCAGTAGCTGGCTGTATACCATGTATCACAAAATTTTTTATTTAAATATCCTTTATAAAAGTATATAATTAAAACACCCAATCGAGCTACATCACAAAACGTTTTCGGAATCTATATTCCATCATTAGTGTGTCCTAAAAGTATATAACCACTTTAATTAAAGAAAACATAAAATTTAAAATTTTGACCAAGGTTAACATAAAATGTGGTTAATACTTACTAAGTGTACATGTTTTGAGCCACTAAATATTTGGGTAAAATCCCGTTAAATGTTATTAATTTGAATTTAAGTTATATTTAAGTATAACTCGTGGGATTCAGATGGAACAAATAAAACAAAACAAGAAACAAAACTCAAAACAAGACGAAACGCAACGGACTAAAGAAGAAGAGACAGGTAACTACAGTATAAACATAGAAGATAAACGAGAGATTAGGGAAGAACAGCTGCTGGACAGCTTTGAAGAAAAAATTAGGGAACAGCGGGAAAGAATTTCGAATTGGAGGTTTTGGACAGACAAAACAACAAGCCGAACATGAATAGATCCACACACATAGTTAGACAGTCGACGCTGGTAGAGGAAGAACTTTTGGAAATTATTGGGGGAGAAGAGGAGGAACAAGACTCTAACGGGGAAAGGAAAACAGAGGACGAAGAGAACATATGTACGAGCGTACTAGCCTCGGTCTTACTAGATGAAGAGGATAGATACGAAGACAAAGAAATAAAAAAGAGAAAGAGAGATAGTCCTGACATTAAAAGACAACAAAAAAGGAAAGAAAAGAGGACAGTATGAAATATAAAGAGTAAACTCCAAAAGAAGGAATAAACAGGAAGCTCACAGAGCTGCTAAGTATCTTAGGAACAAAAGGGGAAATAGAAATACAAATTAAAAAAACTAGTAGGCGAAATCAAGTCTCTAAACAACAAGACCAGAGACTTAAACAAAACTTAGGAGAATAAATGCTAACAATGTAAAACAAAAATAGAGCACGAAAAACAAAAAAAAAACGCAGAGAATAAAAAACATAATGAACAAAGGAGAAAATGTGGATACTTCTAAGAGTATATTCAAAGAAAAGTGGGAAGAAGAAGTATACCAATAAACAAAATGGGAACAAGCTGGCCTACAGGAAGAAAAGACCGACTGCTTAATATATATATACCCGGTATTTAGGCGACACAGGCCCTTCCGGTAGGGATCTATGGAGGAGTATCACCTTATCTCCTGCCGCACTGCTCCACCATAGGCCAATCAGATACCAGCATATTCTAGAGTAAGCCGCAGATTCATTTAGAATTTTAAACTGCTGCGTTAGCCTTTTTGTTATCTGTACACCGAGCTGGGAATTGAACTGAAATCTCTCGCATTGAAGCGAAGGAGAAGCCAGCCGCCCAGCCCGCTTGGCTATCCGATCGACCGCTTAATAAAAACAAAAAAAGGAGACAACTCATGGGGAGTTGAACATTTATAAAAAAACTCAGGGAAGAACTGGCGGAAATAATGGAGGGATGTGAAGAGGGACAGGTTGATTTTATCGAAAATAGAATAAGAACCTCCAAAGTAGAGAAAAAATGGTATACCTTTGTCACCAAATTGGGAGAATATAACGGACGGAATGGCGTGGAGGAATATAATCTTGCAAACAAGATTATAAAAATTGTCAGACAAGGGGAGAAAAAAATTAAACAAGTGCAAGTGGTCTTGAGCAACAATGTAGAAAATGATAGAATGACAAAGGCTTCTAGAATTTGTAGGGAGAAGAGAAGAGATCACGTGGGGGATTCTGGTTAGGGGGATGGAAGCGTGCAAAATAAAGGAAGCGAAAAAAGCTCTCTTAATACTTACTGGTGGTATGTCATACACAGACGTCATTAAGGTTGATCTGCACCCCCCAAAAGACAAACTACAAATTCAAAAAATTTGAAAAAAATTGAGAAGGTATATGTGACAACTAGAAGTATTTTGACAAATTTTGAACAAACTTGCATGTTTTCGTTTTCGAAAAAACTCTAAAAAACTACTTTTTTCCAAGTATAAAGCGGGAAAACCAGACATACAATTTTGTTAATTTTCCTACAGCATAAAGATATAACCCTAAGAAATACTGATGAATTTTTTGAAAATTTTTGAATTCACAGTTATGTCACACTGGAAAAAAATATTATGTTTCGACTTATAATAAAGCTACCGGTAAGAAACCGGAAAAAAAATTAATAACATATATAAAACTGTAAAAGTGGAAAATATTTGCAATAAAACATTGAATATTTTTTCCTAAACATATGAAAAATATCGTTAAACAATAATTATATCTTGAATTGCCGGCATCAAATTGTATATTAGAGAGGTGGCTCCATCTCAAAGTATGGTGTACAAATTATTCGAAAGACTGTTGTATAATAGAATCAGCAAAACCATATTCCAACACTTACCAGTGGAACAGGCAGGATTTCGGCCAAACCGCAGCAGCACAGACCAGGTACTCGCCCTGACCAATTATGTGGAATCAAACTTTCAAAAGCAATCAAAAACAACTGCTGTCTTCATCGATCTATCTGCTGCTTATGACACTGTGTGGCGACAAAGGGCAATATATAAATTAATGCGAATAATCCCATGCAGAAAGACCACTGAGGTTATTAACGCCATGCTATCCAACAGATGCTTTAAAGTTATATTGGGAGACAAGACTAGTACCCAAAGAAAACTGAATAATGGACTTCCACAAGGATCCGTGCTGGCCCCCTTGCTTTTCAGATTCTATATAGCAGACATGCCGGAAACCACATCAAAAAAGTTTGGATACGCAGACGACTGGACGCTTGCCGCAAGTCATAAAGAATTCTAGGTCACTGAACGCATCCAACTAAGACAGAAGTGTCCTGCTTCCATTTATATAACAAGATGGCCAACTATCAACCTCAAATCAATTTTGGGGATAGACTCCTTAAATATAATAAACACCCAAAATACTTAGGTATTACACTTGACAGAACGCTAAACTTTAAAGAGCATCTTACTAAGACTGCTGCAAAACTCCGAACTCGTAACAACATCCTTCAAAAGCTCTGCGGCACTACATGGGGCTCCTCAGCACCCACACTTAGATCGACAGCATTAGGACTGGTATACCCCGTAGCACCAGTGCACCAGTATGGATAAACAGTCCACATACTCACCGTGTTGATGTCCAACTCAACCAAGCCATGCGAACTATATCGGGCACAATCAAGGCCACGCCCACTTACTGGTTACCAGCTTTGAGTCATATAGCTCCACCACCCATCCGCCGGGAACATGCCTTTGTCAGAGAATTTACAAAAATCAATACTGATCCTGAGCTCCGCTCCCATGTCGGAACTTCCGCCAGAGACATAAATAGGCTCCGTTCAAGACACCCGCCTCTAAAAACAGCAAAAAGGCTAGTAAATCAAAACTTTAATGTAACTGAACGGTGGAGAGAACAATGGGAGAATAACGCTGCACCAGCTAACTGGAACATACCATGTATTACAAGCAAACCGGAGGGCTTCAACCAACCGAGACCAATTTGGACCACACTCAATAAAATAAGGACGAACTGTGGCAGATGTTCCGACTCACTTTTTAGATGGGGAAAAATACAATCACCAAATTGCGACTGCGGCGCCGAAAGGCAAACAGTAAAACACATGGTAGAGGAATGCCCGATTAGATCCTATAATGGCAACCCTTCAGATTTCCTGGCTGCTACCAAAGAGTCAATCGAATATATTTATAATCTAGATGTTTGTTTATAGAATAATATTTTTATATTTACTGTTGTTTGTAATTTATATAATTTGTATATATATATTTATATTTATATGAACCTGTGATGTAGCCATACACTAAATAAATAAATATTTAAGATATCAGTATAAACAAATTGTATATAGTAATTTAAGATAAGATTTAGTGTAGATAAGAATAGAAATTTGTTTGGCACTTTCTCCGGTTCCAACAAAATTATCAAAAAACCTTTTGTTTAGAATTAGAAGACATTATACCTGTAAGTTATTCTTTTTATTGTTTGTATAATCGAGTATTAAATGACCATATTTTGATCTTTTGAAATATGTATAAATTGTGTATTGACAAAACCAATTTTAAAGTAAGCTATTTAGTTTTTCTCTGAAACAGGTATTAGGTTTTTCCAAAATCATGGTAAACACAATTTGATCTTTTGATTGGACGGTCGTTTTTTGAATGGGAATTTGTGAGCCGATCAGGAGTACCGGAGAAGTCAGTTATAATTTGGTCATCGAAGGAAACAGTCGTTAAGCGGAGTTTACATTGGTATAGTAAACGGGTTAGTTGCTTGTACCAGTAGCTTGTAAGGCAACAACTAGCCCAATGTCAACCTACCGGGTAAGTACTTGTACAAGTGCTTGTACCAGTAGCGAGGACAGGTAAGTAAATAGCTAGCCCATCTATTTACTTGCCTACTGTCCTTCCCCTTCCACCACATTTTCGCCTCAACGCAAGTAGCATGGCAAGTGGTTTGGTAACTAGTCGAGTGTAGACGGGTGTGCAAGTGTCCTGGCATATAACGTTGTGAGAGCAGTGTCGCGGTTTTATATTTCGCTATTGTTTTTTAATTTTACTGTTAAAAGTGCAATAATGAAATGGTCCGAGGGAGAAACTGTTAAATTTGTCGAACTTTATCGGGAATACGAATGTCTCTGGAACGTTACCAAACAAAGTTACAGAAATAATCAAATGAGATCGGCAGCTTTAGAACAATTAGTTCAAAACATGGGCATTGAGGGATTTACTGTTGCCGAAGCTAGGCAAAAAATAAAAAGTTTGCGGAATACTTACAGCCAAGAACTACAGAAAATAGAAAGATCAGTTAAATCGGGTATGGGAACTGACGACGTCTACGCCCCAACTTTAAAATGGTTCCACATCATGAATGCATTCATGAAGGAAACAAAAGGAAAAAGATTGACTCAAAGCAACATGGTAAGTTTAATTTTAATAAACTAGCTAGGTACATAAATTTAGATAAATTATTTAGTATGTAGGTGTAGGTAGGTATAATCACATATTTGAATTGCTTTTCGGATGAAACGTTTCATAATATTATTTAGTAATTAACAATAATTCTGAGAATAATTTTCGGAAGCTAAATACCTACGTGTTCTAATTTTTATTATACCGCAATATACAGGATGACCCGTTTATCTTGAAACAATACCAAATTTTATTAAAATGTAGCATGTTTCCTATCCTATCCTAGTAAACTATATTTGTTTATTAAGAATATACACCATAGGTCTTTTTTAAATATCTGCTTACAAAAATGGCAAGCAGTGTATTCGAGCTCTTTGATGTATTTATTTAAGAATAGAATATTATCACAGTTATTACTTACGAAAATGAAGTCCCCACATTTTAAAGCTATGTTGACTCGAAGGAAGTCTACGCTAAATAAAACTAATATTAATTATTAAAGTTATTTATAATACTAGTTATTAATAACACTAACACATTAGTAAATTTTTGCTTCTTGCCATGGTACTGCGCCTTCGTTGTTAACGTATCTTTTAATATAATCTCTGAACTCTCTAGCAAGTCTAGATGATTTGTAACCGGATTTTGGTTTTGCAAGATTTCTTAAATTTGTCATTTCAGATCTCCATCTTCCTGGAATTATTTCTCCCGTATCTATATTTTCTTCATCAAACGATCCTGGTGTAAAATAAGTGTTTGAATCGGTTTTACGTAACCAATTATGTAACGCACAACAAGCTTTCACTATTTTATCAACAGTTGACAATTTGCAAGCAATTTTTTTTTCAAATATTCGAAATCTACTAACCAGAATACCAAATGCATTCTCAATTATACGCCTTGCACGACTCAGACGATAATTGAAAATTTTTTCTTCTTTTGATAATGGTACAGAATTAAATGGTTTAGTTAAATACGTTTTTAGAGGAAATGCATCGTCACCAACAAAACAAGTCCCTTCTGGAAGTATGCCTTTTTCTAAAGCTTCGTATATCGAGCAGTTTTGAAAAACCCCTCCATCGGATACAATTCCATTACATCCGACATCGATGTAGGAAAAACAGTAATTGTGGTCTGCAACTGCCATGAGGACAATACTATTATGTCCTTTGTAGTTAAAAAACTCTGTTCCACAGTTTGGAGGAGCTTGAATTAATATGTGCTTACCATCGATGGCCCCGCAACACCTAGGAAAGTTCCATCTTTCTTGAAAACCTCTTTCAATTTGATTCCAAGCGTCTAAAGTGGGGGGGATCTAAAAATAATAATTCTGAATAGAAAACGTTTCAGTCTCTTTTTTATAAGAATACAATGTTTTATTATGATAGTTATTTACACTTTTCTTTCTCTTCAGAACACGCAACCAGCTGGACAAACGGTAGAAAATACAGAGAACGACCTAGAATTGGAATCTGGTACTATTGAAGAAACATCAATTGTAATTTCTGAAACCCCATCAACATCTGCAGTTTCTGAGTGTCGAAGCTCTAACCTTAAAGAAACTTCTCGAAAAGAGAAAGGACGCAGTTTCCAAGCGGGATCAAAAAGACGATACCAGGATTTATCAACCGCTGTTTCAGAGCTTCGTGACATTAATACTGCCTTACAGCAATCTGGAAATGAGGAAGATGAATTTGACGCCTTTGGAAGATATATGATCCTCGCTCTAAAGAAGCTTCCTTTACACTTGGCTCTGCAATGTCAAAATGAATTACAAAGTACACTGACTCGTTATAGGTGCATGGCTCTTGCTCCATCACCATATCCACAGAATGTACCAAGTCCTTCTGGATCTTCCCATTCCTCTGGTTACACCAATTGGAGTTCAATTCAACCACCGTTCCAATCGCCGCAATCTCCTGGATACCAACTACCGCCGCCACCGACACCGCCATCTTCTAGTCCGCATCCACCCACGCTATCTTCTGTACAGCAATCACCTTTTTCATCTCCTACAATGTACGATTTACCCTCGTCACCTCTAGACCATCAGCATTTTCTAGAATAATGTTTAATGTAAATTTTTGTTAATAAACCGTGGTTTTTGAGTAAAGACAATGATCACTTTCCAACATTTCGACCAGAGCTGTTGCAAGTACGAAATAAATATACTTAAGTAATAAGGATAAGTATTTTTGAAAAATTATAATAAGTACCAGCATCAGTATAAGTACTATCTAAGATACTTGAAAAATTAAGTAAATATTACTCTCTATACAATAAGAACATGATTGGTTATCCTGAATCCCTCTGGTCTTAATTAGTCCTGTTAATCGACGTTTTACTGTAGAAAAAAAAAATGTTTAACTTACCTTTATATATTCACTCAGTACATCATAAATTGCGTCGCAAACTTCTGGTACAAACTTAGATATTGATGTTTTTGGAACTCTAAAAAAATGTTGAAGAGTTCTATAGCTATTTCCTGTTGCCAAAAAATTGAGGGTAACTTCTAGTTTAACGTGCGCTGGTAATGCGTCTCTTAAAAGTGTGTCACTTCTTTGAATTCTAGGCAGAACCATATTTAGCAAGTATTTGAATTTACTCGGTGTCAACCGAAGGCATAATTTATATTCTTCAGGATCTTCCATACGAAGTTCTTTTAAAAGAAGAGTGGATGCCCCTCTTGTAGTTCTTCTATCAATCCACCTTCGAACCCATATCCTTTTTGGACGACATTTTTCTTCTTCAATCAAATTAACAGCTTCTTCAATTAAAATTCTCGATATACGCAACATAATTTTTTTAATGCGATTTTTAATTATTAATTTTGAATTATTGCACAAAGCACGGCGCCGGCAATGGAAAGGTTTCATCTTTACGCATCTGGTGCTCGTCGGGAACTGGTAAATGAATAATATTTTTATGTGTAAACACTTACTAGCATGTCAACTTGCGTATGTGAACTGTCCTGGATATACTTGTACAAGTAACTGGTGCAAGTAACTATACCAATGTAAACTCCGCTTTAGTCTGAAGATAGGGTGTGGTTCGTGAGTTGGATACCGGCATTGTGAAAAGAATTTAATAGTTTTGCAGAAGGAGATAACAAGTAGATTAAAAGAGGTCCTTGTATCTACCGTGGGCATTTTGTGAAAATAGGTGAAACTAGTTTTACGCCATCAAGTTGACCAAAGGAAGTCCTTGTGTCATTAATAAGTAGCTGAGTTTTTGGAGAAGTGAATCAGGTGTTTTTGGTTATATTTAGAATACATATACATATATATATTTAGAATATATATATATATATATATATATATATATATATATATATATATATATATATATATATATATATCATTTAAGCTTATTTTGTAAATAATTTCGATGAAAACGCAATATGCATTTAACTTCTGAGATAAGTTAAGTCTTAAAGAATCCTATGAAACTTGCTAAATGTGTCTAGCATCATTAATAGAGCAAGTTGAATAGTTTAAATATTTAGCTTCAGGGATAATTAATTAAATAACTATTAAACTATTTGACTGATCAGGGGGAAATTTCGCACATATTTAAAAGATTAATTCCTTGATGTTCAAATGCATTAACATTTTATTTTGTTAATAAAAAATTCAATAAAATTTATAAATTAGTGCAAAAAACTGCTTTTTTGCAAAGATCTCCGTAAATTATTTATCAATTTAAATTAAAAAAAACGGGAAAATAAAGATATTCTTTATGTAAAAAATGATATAAATATTGTCTATGTAAAATATAAGGGAAAAAACTTATCGACCAAAAATTAAATTGTGACAAAAATTATTGTTAAAAAAACTCAAGGTAAAAATACGAGTACATTTTTATCTATTCGTTATCTAGTAACCCCACATATGTCTTAAAAGCTTCAGATATCTGCGAAAAAATTTTTGACTTTTTTTTAACCAGACTGGGCTATATATTTAAAATACCATTAATAAAATAAATTTTATTGTGTGTAATAAATTATAAATAAATATTATATTCAGTTAATTTGCCTTCAATAGAACAAAATCCAACATCCTTACTGAACATAAAATATAGAAAATTAAATCATTTACTTTTCAAGTGATTTGAATTGATGCCTGATTAACATCAGGAATCAAAAATTATTTTTATTGGACAAAAAGGTAAGAGAAAACATCAGAAATAATACAAATAATAAAACAAATAAATGGATGACAAAACAAAAAGACTATTGGATTTTGATGACAGTTTATAATAATAATATACAACAAAATCTGATTAATTTTTACATACCTGTGAGTGAAATTTCCATCTCATTCCGACAGACATGTCTGGAAATGGTCCTAAATCTTTAAAAAGGTGTATTAATACGCTCTCCATTCCACGTTTATTCGAACTCTACACAAATGAAGTAGGGATCGTGCACCCCGTATCAAAACTATCCTCGGGCGGTGTAATGCATTTCGCAGATCGGAACTCGGATGGTGTATTAAATAATTCGGAACCTGCTTCTGCAGGTAGGCTGAAATTCAAACCACCATCTACTTGTACATTTGAAGGCGGACTAAGGCTACCGCCTGCAACACCCTCCATCTCTTTTGCTATTATTGATATGTCTTCATCAGTTAGCATATTAATAAATTGTTTTGAAGAACAAACTTCGCTAGAAGTTGCTTGTTGCAACTTTTCATCCGGTATATTACCGGACAACACATTCTACCACCTCTTCTGAAGAGATAACTTGTCCAGGAGTTGCTGTTTGTAATTTTTTGTCTGGAATATTATCAAGTAACATATTTACCACTTCCTTTAACGATATAGTTTCGCTAACAGACTCTTTTTGGCATTTATATACTGGAATGTTGTTAGGCAACACATTAAGCATCTCTTGTGAAGACATCATTTCGCTAAAAGTTTCTGTTTCTAATTTATCGTCTGCGATATTATCTGGCGCCAAATTTACCAAGTAAGTTTCTTCTACCACGTTTGTTTCGTTGGAGAATGTACTTTGCAATAGTTCTAGAGAGATACTACCCTGACTTAATGTTTATGTCAAGTCTTGTGACAATGATATATCGCCAGCCATGTTTTTATCTACATCGGCTGTTTGAATCATGGAGACCAGGCACTCATTATTGGATATCGGGTATTATACTAATAGAACCTGTCGTTGCTTGTTTAACATAATAACTTATTTCTGCATTAGGGTCTACCGTAGGGCTGCTGGGTCTTTGTACGTCTACAGCCACAATGAATAAACGAGCAGGTTCATCAACCTCTGTTGATGATGGTTATTGTTCGTCTAAAAATTGGACTGGCATTCGGGCGAATCTAGTTCCGCATCTGACTTGGGAGTTGGACTTCCAGTGTAAGCCTTCTCTGAGTTAATATCAGAGGAGTAACTGCTGTCAGAAATCTTTTTATATCTAAAAGTGGCGATCGACTACCAACTAATATTGGTTCTGAATTATCTAAAAAGCTAGAATCGGAAACGTGAATTGTAACTTTAGCTGGATAACATCGTTTTGTTTTACATGTCACACCCTCCTTGAATGTACTTGTAGACTGTAGATATATTCAAGACCAGCTTGAATACAGCTATAGACCGGACCTCTGGCAATCCTCACAACACCTGAAAAGTTTAGATAAAGTACAGATTAGACAATTAAAAAGACAATTATATCAAAAAAATAAAGACAATTTTGATCACATGGGTTGCCTAAATTCAAATTCTCTCGAAAATATACCGAACTCCGCAGGAGAATCAAACTACTCTATGCGCTAAAACCGCTTCGGTCAGAGACTGCGAGTCTGAATTCGCCTTCTTCTGAAGTACAATGTTCAGGACGAACGTTGGCTATCATAAGCACAATCTGCACTTTGTCAACAGCTCTTTTCCAAAGAGTCATTATGATCATTCCATACCATTGTTCAAGGTTCTTTAGTCAGGAAAAACGGTTACAACCTGGAGCTCGTTTTGCTTCGATCTTTCTATGTATTAAAAATGCTAGGAGTTCGTATTCGACATTTCTTAAGATGTGGCCAAAGTATTCAAGCTTGCCTTTTGTTATAGTAAATGTTTCTTATCCAATCTTAAAAGGACTTCTTCGTTACACACTTCTGAGCATCCTACGGTAGCACCACATCTCAGATGCTACTAGTTTTCACATGGCGCTAGTAGGAGTCAAAGCTTCCACACCATAATACAAAATCCTCAATACATAGCAGCGCAGAACCCGAATTCGTAGTGTCGTGCTAAGATTGCGACTACATAAAACTGGGTTCATTTGGATAAATTATGTCCTGGCCTGTTCAATTATTGCAGGAACCTCTTGCACTTTATCCCAGCTTTCATTAAGCTATCAACCCAATGGTATGATTGTATGATTGAACAGTTCTAGTTTTTGTCATTCACTTTCAATATGCCCCTGATGTTTTTTTGTTTTTTGAAACCACCAACCGCTTTGTGCCTCCTATATTCCGGTTAATCCCGAAATCAGGACTTTTCGATATAACTCGATCTAGAAACTCTTGTAAACCCCCTAGAGTGTCTTGCAATTACTACGGTATGGTCACAGTATAGTGCTTTAAGAGAATTCTTTTTAAAGCACTATACTGTGGTATGGTCAGCATACCTTAAGTTTTTATAGTACAAGATCCCACTGCAAGATCACTACGTTCATAACGTAGTTAATTATATTTCTCATGCAAATTAAAATTAGAAGAGTATATTTATACTAGGTTGCCAGTCAAAAAGGCAAATATTTTTATTTCAATTAATAGTAATTATTAATTATAATTAATTATATAATAAATTATAATTTTTGAAAAATTATATTTCGTTTATTTATTTTTTAAATAAACTACATACCCGTATATCCATGTTTTTTAAATCAAATTAAAGCTATATTTTTTAATATGATGATGATGACGATATAAGGTTGCGAGCTGTTAAAAACTCGAGGTATCACAGATAAACAGAGTTAGCGCGCAACGCCACTGGTTTGACAAATAGTCCAGTCGTCAAAGATTTGACCCTTAAAAATCATACCAACAAGCTGAATTTTGCTGAGAATATAAATTTTGGGACCTTAAAAAGATGCAAAAGTTTACCACTTCTACCCCCGACCTTCCCTCTACAACCGCCCTCGTAAGGAGGTAAAAACACAAAAAAAACGGTTTACCTAGAATTTGCACACCGTAGAAAAATGTTTCAAATAAAAAATTTAGCTGACGTCATTTTAAACAAAAATGTTTAATAGTACTTTTTGCGTAGAATGAACCGTTCTCTCAGAAACAACGCTTGAAGCGACCGGCGATTTTGAATGTCAGTTCCGCGCGCCAAATCAATGTTAAATAAAATTTGTATTAAGTCGTTGATTGAATAACCCAAATGGGTTTGGGTTATTCAATCAACAATTAAGTCGACGGTAAAAAATCGATCTTTTGATCATAGCGTCCTATCGACAAAAATCAAAATGTGTTTTAAAGGTGAAGAGTGCAGCTTTCGTATGCAATTATGTATTTTGTCACAAATGAAGTCAATTTCTATAAAGCTGTTCAATAAATAAACTTGCGCGATTTTAGCCATTTAATAAGATTCTCTTGGGGTTAAAAAAATGTATTACTTTTATTGACCGTTCGTAGTGAAAGGCTATAGCGGGATAAGATGGTCAAAATTGCACCATGCTCGATTCAGTTCTTGGCCTGGCCATTCGAAAGGACATAATTAAAAACTCACTCAGTTAAATTTTCAAGTCCCTAGGTGCCTCTGGGGGTTCGCTATAGGAAAAAACGTATTTAAAAAAAATTTTTAGACGCTGTATTGCTACAAAAAATCTGAAAAAATTCATGAAAGCGTAGTTTAATAATACAATACTACCTGGTTTTTTTCAGATTTTTAGCTTGAAAATTGAGCTAAGGAAAAATATTTGAAATTTTCAGTAATATTTTAGGTTATGTCGGAAATTGTTGGCCAACTTTAAAACAATGTTTTTTTATGGGTTTTTTCCCGTTCCTTCGAATAGCATAAATATTATTATCATTTTCAACGTGGAAAATGCCTAAAAATCGAAAAAACTGCTTTTTTTGGCATTTTTCTGAAGCACCCCCACCCCTTAACAATAAATTTTATGTTCCTAGGAACAGAACAAAAAAAAAGTATTACATAGAAAACCAAAAATTTATTTATACTGCCATAAGATACAATATCAGTTTTTATAGAATAAAAAAAATATTAATAAAATAAACATAAATTAGGTTTTTTAGTGAGATGGATGACTCATAACCTTAACAACATACATCTAAATTAATGATAATTTATATTTTTATATGTATTCTTACCTTTACAATCGAAACATGCTATTAAAACTATTATTTTTTTCCTACGGCATAGATTGAAATTAGAAACGCACTTGTACACTCATCATTCTATGTAATACTTATTTGTTTTTGTTTTATTCCTGGGCCCATACAATTTATTGTTAAGGGGTGGGGGTGCTTCAGAAAATGCAAAAAAAAGCAGTTTTTTTTCAATTTTTTGACATTTTCCACGTTAAAAATGATAACAATACATTGTTAAGGGGTGGGGGTGCTTCAGAAAATGCAAAAAAAAGCAGTTTTTTCATTTTTAGACATTTTCCACGTTGAAAATGATAACAATACCTATGCCATTCGAAAGAACTGGAAAAAAAACCCATAAAAAAACATTGTTTTAAAGTTGGCCAAAAATTACCGACATAACCTAAAATATTAATGAAAATTTCAAATATTTTTCCTTGGCTCAATTTTCAAGCTAACAATCTGAAAAAAATCAGGTAGTATTGTATTATTAAACTACGCTTTCATGAATTTTTTCAGATTTTTTGTAGCAATACAGCGTCTAAAAAAAATTTTTTTAATACGTTTTTTCCCATAGCGAACCCCCAGAGGCACCTAGGGACTTGAAAATTTAACTGAGTGAGTTTTTAATTATGTCCTTTCGAATGGCCATTCCCAAAACTGAATCGAGCATGGTGCAATTTTGACCATCTTATCCCGCTATAGCCTTTCCATTGTTAGAGACCAGTCTTCAACACCTATAACAAGTTGAGGCATTTGAAATATCACTAAAAACGCAGAATTTAAACATTTACATTACAAATGATCGCACGTCACGGGAAATGCTTCCAAGAAGACGGTTTTGTGTGTAATTGATAGCAGAAGTTAAGTACTTTTGAAAAACGTTGTAGTGTAGTTAAAAAGAGCAGTTTTAAACGTTTAAGATTGTAATGTAAAAGTTTAAATTCAGCGTTTTTTAAGCATATTTCAAATGCCTTACATTTTTTGCAAAAACACAAAACTAAAATTTTATGCTATAGGTTTTGAAGATTAGGTTCTTGTTATGTAAACTCCATGTGACCGTTTAATGAAAGAGATACATTGTATTGATCTCATGAAAATCATAAAAACTGGCAAAAATCGCGCCACGTTTATTTATTTAGCACCTTTATAAGAACTCTTCCATTTGCGGCATACGAAAGCGGCATTCTTTGCCTTTAAAATGCATCATGATTTTAGTTGATGGGATACTGTGATCAAAAGATATTAAATTTTTACCGCCGAGCTGATACAAATTTCATTGTGCATTGATTGGGCGCGCGTAACTGACATTTAAAATCGCCGATCGCTTCAATCGTTGTTTCTGGGGGAACGGTTTATTCTACACAAAAAAAGCTAATTAACGTTTTTGTTTAAAATTATCTTAGCTACATTTTTTATTTGAAACATTTTTTCTATGACGTACAAATTCTTGGTATATCGATTCCCCCCCCCCTCTCTACGTAGGGGGTTTCAGAGGAAAGCCCTGGGGTAAAAGTGGTAAACTTTTTGCATCTTTTAATTGTCCTAAAATTGATATTTTTGGCAAAATTCAGCTTGTTCGTATGATGTTTAGATGTTCAGTGGTATTTTCGTCTCTGACGCCTGGAATAAAGTGATAATATGTATATTTAGTGTGACCAACTAGCCCGAAAATTCCCGAATTACGAAGTCATGTCCCGGCGTCCCGGACAAAGCTTCCGGGCCACCCGAATGTTTAACTTTTTGGTAAAATTCTATTTTGAAATACGTTATTCTTCTAAGAATTCACATCAAATTGAATTGTTGGGACGAAAAAGTCGAAAATTTCTAGAGTGTAATACTAGGAATAATGTGTAGAATACATAGCATCGAATAGCCTGAAACATAAGTATCTCGTCATTTTTGATAATTATTTCCCCTCAAAAATTTTCTAACTACTCCTAAAAAACGCTGAATTTAAACTTTCCCCCTTTATACGATCAAATAGTTTAAAACTGCTTCTTTCAATCAAACAAGTACGTTTTAGGAAATTAAACAACTTAAGTTTTTGTAATGTGAAAGTTTAAAAGCTGCATTATTCATATAGCATGTTTCAAATGCCTCAGATTTGTTGCCAAAACTCAAAATCAAAATTTCATGTTATAAGTTTTAAGGTTAGGCCCTAGCAATGGAAACCCCACTACGACTGGTCAATGAAATTAGTAAACTTTATTGACCTCATGAGAATCGTAAAAAATTGCAAAAAGCGCGTAACGTTTATTCATTTAGCAGATTTATAGAAACTTACTTCATTTGCCAAAATTCAAAAATTTCATACAAAAGCTATACTCTTTATCTTTAAAATGTATTTTGATTTTTGTCGATAGGTCAGTCTGATCAACAGAAATCGAATTTTTACTGTCGAGTTGATACAAATGTTTTTAAAATTGATTTCGCGCGCGTAACTGACATTCAACATCGCTGGTCGCTTCAAGCGTTGTTGCTTCAAGAGTTTTTGTTTCACAAAAGTGTAAATTGCCATTTTTGTTCATATTTATATTAACTATACTTTTTATTTGGAACATTTTTTCTACATTAATGGTAAATCCATTTCCACCCTGTTTTAGAGGGTAGGCAGAGGGTAGAAGTGGTAAACTTTTTTCATATTTTTTGGGATCCCAAAATTGACATTCTAAGCAAACTTCACCTTGTTCGCATGATTTTGGGGACTGAGGACTGGACTATCAGTGATAAAGCAGAATAGAGAAAGGGCTCCTGAGAAAAGCTAGCCCCCTCGAGGGGCAGACTTGGGCAAAACTTTTTAAGCTGAGACCTAGAGTAAACGAGAATAATTATGGATAATGTCCTGAAATTGTAAAATTGGACATGGAGATAAACATGGAGTAAAGTACTTAATATCAAATATAGGTAAAAGTAAATGTAATACAATCTATGAAACTACGTCAAATGAACAGCAGTAAAACCGACACGATAATACATCCGACAAGGAGGAAGCCTTCAAAAAAAAAAGAACCTCTCCAAAAAATAGCATAAAAAAATCAAGAAATGGAAGAAATAAAGAAATTACTAGCAGAATGAATAAGGAGATAAAAACGGAAAAAAGGGGTTTAAAACAGAAATAAAGAAAGGAAATCAGAGGAGATATAAAGAAAATTAACGAAGAGAGTCCTGATGGGAAAACAAGGAACGAAATCGACTATTTCTTCGAACACACAAAAAAGAATTATTTAAAGACGTAAATGTGCTAAACCAGTTCAGTACCAGCAGTGATCATAGGTTAGTAAGAGCTAAAATAACGATATCAACCGAAAAAGAAAGACTCAAAATGATAAATAAGAAACAACCAAAGAAATGGACAAACCCAACTAACATTCAGAAGTTCGAAAAATTGGGAATTCATTGAAAGATACAACAACAGCTGACATCAATATATTGAACAAAAAAATAGTCAGCACAATGCAACAGGCTCAAACTAAATATTGTCCGACAAGCAAAAAAGATAAAAAACTGAGTCAACCCACGAAAACCCTTATAGAACTAAGGCGACAAATGAAAGGACTTCAAGCAAAGAAGCGATAAATCAAATAAATAAGACGATCACAAAGGCAATAAGAAAAGACATAAACTAGAAAAAACAAAACAGGCAATAGAGAAAAATAAGAACATGAAAGTTTTGAAGAAGAGCGTACAAAAGGGGAAAATAGAAATTAACAAACTAAAAAACAGAACTGGAGAAGAAACAACGAACAGAGATGAAAAAGGATCAGATTTAATGCCCAATATAACAAAATCAGAAATCAAAGAAGCCCTGAAGAAAATGAAAAATATTCGAACCCCGGGTGAAGATGGAATAGTATCAGAAGCACTAAAAATTGGAGGGGATGTATTACTTGAAAAAATTAAACAACTTTTCAATATCTGCCTTCACAGCGCCAATATTCCAACAGACTGGAACAACGCTACTATGATTCTATTACACAAAGCAGGAGACAAAGCAAATTTAGAGAACTACACACCGATTAGCCTCCTCAGCCATATATATATAAGTTGTTTACGCGAATACTAGTTAAGAGAATGGAAAGAAAATTAGAGACTTATCAACCAAGGGAACAGGCAGGATTCCGAAAAAGTTACGGAACAAATGACCATCTACAAAGTATAAAAACCCTAATAGAGAAAGCAGTGGAATAAAATAAAGCTCTAGTTCTAATATTTATCGATTTTCACAAAGCCTTTGACACAGTTGAGCTAAGAAAAATATTACAGGCGCTTAAAGAATGCAGGTTAGATTATAGATATACTAAATTATTATACAAAATATACCTGCAGGCAACAACCACTGTCAAATTACATACTAACAGTAATCGCATAAAAATAGAACGGGGGGTTAGACAAGGAGACTCAATGTCACCTAAACTTTTTAATACGGTGCTAGAACATGCTTTTAAGAATTTGGATTGGATGACAAAAGGAATAAAAATAGATGGAGAATATCTAAACAACTTCCGTTTCGCCGATGATATACTTATAATAGCTGAAGATCTAGGTATGACAAGAGAGATGGTACAGGAACTCGTTGTGGCTACAGAAAATGTAGGTTTAAATATAAATATCTCGAAAACAAAAATCATGACCAATTTGGTGCCCAACCAGAACATCAGTATTGGCGGAAAAGAAATAGAACTCGTAGATAGATATAAATACCTGGGACATGAAATTATGATTGGCAGAGATAACCAGACTCATGAACTGAAGAGAAGAGTCGGCCTTGGGTGGGCAGCATTTGGAAAACTGAGAGAAACTTTTAAAAGTGAGCTGCCCACATGCCTAAAGAGAAAGGTATTTGATCAGTGCGTCCTCCCAGTCTTGACGTACGGAGCAGAAACACTTACCTTAACAAAAGCAGCAGCTACCAAACTGAGAGTCACGCAGAGAAGAATGGAGCGGTCCATGTTAGGAATAACTCTCCGAGACAGAATAACAAACGAAGACATCAGGAGAAGAACCGGAGTGACTGACATCATCGAGAAGATAGCCAGACTAAAATGGAGATGGGCAGGACACATAGCCAGAATGACAGATGGGCGATGGACAAAGAGGTTATTGGAATGGAGGCCAAGGGAAGACAAGAGAAGCGTCGGTCGACCACCTACAAGATGGACTGACGATTTAAGAAGACTCAATAAAAACTGGATAAGAGCGGCGCAAGATAGACGGGTTGGAAACATGAGGAAGAGGCCTATGTTCAGCAGTGGACTCTTGAGGCTGGATAAGAAGAGATAAAACAAAATAATGCAAAAATAAAAAACATAAAACTATAAATAGAAAAGATGAAGAAATGTACAAAAAAACAAAAACTGAAACCAGAAAATGAGCTAGAATGAGAAAACTCACGAGAAGAATTAAATGATCTAAAACGCTCATTGGAAAGATTAGATACAGAAAAAAGAATATAATCATTCGTGATGACCCAAAAACATTGAAAGAGAGAATTACTAAAACTAATGCTAATGCACAAAAACATGCTTAATTGAACTAGAAAATGAAGAAGAAAAAACAACAGTCTTAAGAAACAAAATACAAACGTAAGAATGTAAGCCCGAGGAAATATGGATTACAGAAGGTCTCACAAAAGGAGAGAGAGAATGAAAGCTGTAAGAGATAAATGGTGCCATAAAGAAGAAAAAGTAGTGAAAATAGTGACTTCCAAAAACTACCAGAGCCACATCAAATGAAACCAAGAAGAGGCCATGAAACGAATAGAGAAAATTTTTTTTCTAAATAAGCCGGGAAGAGAAAGAGATCATGAAAGCTTTAAAGATATAAGATATAAAAGAGAGATAAGAGAGAGAGAAAATGCAAAATTGGTCAGAATAGGATACAATAAAATCACAGTAGACAACAGGGAATGAAGATGGTGTCATAAAGAAAAAGTAGTGGAAATAGTGAGTTCAAAAAACTGCCGAAGCCACATACACAAAAGGAACCAAGGAGCCACGCAACGAATAAAAAAAAAGGAATTTCTAAATAAACCGGACAATGATAATGTTTGGTTTTAAGTAGTATAATAAGACTAGAATTAGGCATATAAATGATTATAATGATATATTAATAATATGACTTGTGATAATATGCGTATTATGCATAATAACAGTACGGGCAATATGATGGATGGGGGGGGGGATGGTATTGGACATTAAACAAAAGTACAGCCAAATACTTGAATTGACTCAAGGATAACCAACTACGAAGCAGTGTCATCTAGAACAATTACAGTCCAAATAGAAGTGAAAGACAAGATAGGGCTAGTACCAATATACGGACAACACAAGGTAATAAAGAAAAGACAATGATAGAATTGTACAACGAACTCCAAATTGCATTATACAAATTAAGAGAGACAAGAGAAAAAAATAATATTCTTCGGAGATTGGAGCAGCTAAGGACGTTAACGGGGGAGATTAGGATGTATTGGAAAATATGGGAAGAAACATTAAATAGAAATGGAATTAAAATGCTAGAATTCTGCCAAATGAATGACTTGGTAATAGGAAACATAACCAGTGTACAAGCCACTGAAGACAAACCCATTTGTGGCTGTAGAGAGGATCTCAATGGAAAAGGAACCGGAACTATCTACACAATACAGAATGGTCACTGCAAAATTGGAAAGATGAAATATGGAGGAGGTGGAATATAAAGAGTACAAGAAAGTAAAGGTAAACAAACTCAAGATAGAAAGTATAAGAGAACTTAACAAGAAGGAAACTAACAAAAGATTGAGACAAATAGAGGGCCAGAAAAAAAAACAAAAACAATGGAAGAAAGATGGAATACTTACAATAAAGTGTTAAAAAATAGTCACTGAAGTGTGTGGAATCAAAAAATTTAATAAACAATTGAAAAAAAAACAAGATGGTGGAATAAAACTGGAGGCAGAAATAAAAAAAATAAGAAAATGGCATGGAAAAATACATCGAAACGGCATTAAGATGAATGAAGAAGAAAAATATAGACAGAGACGATTGGTAAGAAAGACAGTGACACAATCAAAAGCAAAATCATGAAAAGAATTTGTAGAAGTCGAAGCAAATCCAAATAAACCCAGAACAAATAGCTAGAATATGGAAAGAATATTATGAGAAAAACTTTGATACCGAAATAATAAAGGAAGATAATGTAATAAATCAAGGCGAAGAAAACAGAGCTCGAGCAAATAAAGTCGTAACAGAAGGAGTATCAAACATAAAAATAGGAAAATCAGGTGTGGGTGATGAAATTGAACCGGAAATGGTAAGAAGAAGGAACCATGGGAGAAAGAGGAATAAGCCGGCTATGGAAAATATAATAAAGAGACGTGGAAAAAACAAACAATCCCTAAAGACTGGCAGAACAACAGCATCGTGTCAATATACAAAAAAGGAGAACATGTAAACTGCAACAACTATATAACAATATATCTGTCATCGGTACGCTTTAAAATATATACGAAAATAATTGAAGAGACTAACTAAGATAAGAAGTAGAAAAGGAATTAAGAGAAGAACAAGCTACATTTAGACCAGAAATACAGACAAATGACAACATATATATCATTGGGAACCTAATGGAAAAAAGTAGAGACACAGATGGAAAACTAGTATTTGCATTCACAGAACAAAGAGCAGCCTTTGACACGATAAAAAGACAACAGTAGAAGTTGTTGAGAAGAGAACAGTAGTAAAAGGTAACAGGTAGAATACACATAATAGGGGTAAGTTCGAAAGAATCTAATTGGAAGAGAGGTATTAAGTAAAGGTATTATTTATGATAGGAATGCTAAATAAGCAATATTTTAAATGATATATAATTCCAAAACGTAATTAATATTGTTTTATATAACCCATAACCTATTACATGTCATAGAGATTATCAAAATATGTAAAAATTAGTGTCAACTAAATAATGGAACAGCATAAAGTAACTGCTAAAAACCAGTCAAGATAAGACTTTTAGGCTAACTAATAGATTACTAATGCGAGATCCTTATATAGAACGGCATTGCGGGAACTCCTCGACAGTTTTAGGTGGTTGGGAAAAAAATATTCGAGAAAAAGATATATACAATGTACTATAGCTTCCACCCAACAGAGCATACACTTGGAATAGGATTCATACTCAGCAGTAGAGTGAAGCACCTAGTAATAGACTTCGAAGCCATAAGCGACAGAATATGCAAAATAAGAATTAAGGGAAAATTTTTCAAATATTCGGTAGTTAATGCCCATGCACCCACAGAGAATAAGTTAGACGAAGAAAAGGAGATGAATTTTACGAAAAACTGGAAGAAATAATACGGAACTGCCCTAGAAATTATATAAAAATAGTACTTGGAGATTTCAACGCCAAAATAGGAAAAGAAAACGATTACAAATTGACCATGTAGTTGTGGACGCAAGACATTACAGCGATGTTATGAATGTACGTACCAGACGTGGAGCAAACATTAACTCCGATCACTACTTGGTCCAAGCTAAACTAAGGGCACGAATCTCTAACGCAAAAGAAAGAAGATAAATTCGAGGTGGACAGATTACGAAACCCTGAGAAAAAAGAATTAGGCGTATGGGAAACTCCAAAACAGAAAGACAAGACAAAATGAAGAGGATTATAAACAGATGAAACAAGCAGAGAAAAAAATAGTAAAACAAAAGAAAAAACTACATTTAGAAAACCAGCTACAGGAACTAGAAAGGCTCAATTCACAAAGCGAAGCGCGAAAATTTAAACATTTAAACGTAGAATAACCATAATAAAAAGTAAGGAAGCCGAAATTATCAAAGAGCAGGTGCAAATAGTGGAGAGATGGGCGGAGAATTTTGCTGAGAAATTAAATATAGGCAACCAAGAAGTGACTTACATAAATGACCACAGTGGAGACGTAGACGATGAGAGGGAGAAAAATAATATACAATATAATAAACAACAAATCCCCTGGAGGAGATAGTATACCCCCTGAGCTGTTCAAGTATGGAGCAAACGCCCTAAAAAAATACATAATAAAACTTGTTGCATCCATTTGGAGAGAAGGAAAACTCCCAGACAGTTGGAATGTAGGTCTTATAATACCTATTCACAAGAAAGGGGATCCACTAATATGTGACAACTATCGAGGCATTACCCTCCTAAATACGGCTTACAAAGTACTGGCTTATATACTTTATGATGGTGTACTAGTATATACTGAGGAAAAAATAGGCAAATACCAATGTGGATTCCGAAAAGGTCAACAATTGATCAGATTTTCCTTCTCAGATAAACCTTAGAAAAGACATATGAATATGGAATTGATACCTACCACCTCTTCATAGATTTTAAAAGCGCTTATGACAGTGTAGACAGAAGCGCACTTTATAATGCCATGGCAGAACTAGATATTCCGTCGCATCTAATAACATTGGTAAAGGCAACTCTTTCGAAAGTTGAGTGCAAAGTCAAGGTACAAAACAGAGTGTCAAGGTCTTTTCAAACACATATTGGATTACGCCAGGGAGACAGTCTATCGTGCCTATTGTTTAACATCGCGCTAGAAAGAGCCATAGAGAAATCGGGCATAACAACCAGAGGTACGATCATCAATAGAAGTGTACAGATATTAGCCTACGCAGATGACATTGACAGTAACACGGACAAAAAGAGACCTGATACAGGCTTTTGAAACATTAGAAAAAGACACGAAGACAATGGGACTGCAGGTCAACGTATCCAAAACAAAATACATGAAGGTCACGAACAGCACACAAATAGCGGCACCACAAGATCTGGTGACAGAAGCACACACATTCGAAGGGGTCTCGGAGTTTATATATCTTGGAACACAAGTAAATAACAGCAATCTAGTAAGCGTAGAAATTAAGAGAAGAATATACCTGGTGAACACAGCTTACATTGGACTAAAGCAATTCTTAACATCACACATAATTAGCAGAAAAACCAAGATACTATATACTAGATATACGAAACTATTATTAAACCTGTCCTGACATACGCGTCAGAGACATGGACATGGTAAAAAGCGACGAAGAACTGTTAGGCCGCTTTGAAAGAAGAATATTTGACACATATACGGAGGAGTACAAGAAAGCGGGATATGGCGCAGGCGCTACAATTTTGAGTTGTATCAATGCTATGAAAAATGCAACATCGTCCGGTCTATTAAAATTAATAGACTAAGGTGGCTAGGACACCTTGAAAGAATGGACACTGGAGACCCCAAAGACAGATATTATATCAAGAGCCAGTAGGAACTAGGAAGAGAGGCAGGCCAAGATCTAGATTTAAAACTCAAGTCGAAGATGACTTGAGGAATCTAGGGGTCAGAAATTGGAAAGCCAGGGCGAACGATAGGGGGGAATGGAGACTAATTCTTGAACAGGCCAAGACCCACCCAGGGTTGCAGAGCCAAAGATGATGATGAGTAGATTACTAATTAGGTTCTAAACATGAGCGACATAATGTAGAAGGACTTAAAAATACAAACAAAAATAAAGAATATAAATAAACATCAAACTAGAATACAGACTAAACATGAAAACATAAATGAAAAGGAAGGGCGCAGAAACATCATGAAAGAGGCAGCTGAAGAATTACTAGACATAAAAGGTAAACGCAGAAGAACAAGAACGAATTACTGTTTTGATGAAGAATATCATATTATAATAAAGAGAAAAAACAGAACATATTTATAAGAAGTATACATAACTACGGCAAAGAAGAAAATAAAATACACCGCAGAAGGAAGAGCGGGACTATGAACAAAGAACTTCAAGAACTACAAGATCTAAGTGAGCCACTAAAAACGAGAAAATTTTACCAGAAACTGAACAAAAGCAAAAAGAATTTAATCAAAAGAAGTAAAGAGATAAGAAGGGTAATATATTGACAGAACAGCAAGAACAACTAAGAAGATGGAATTCCTGAATAAGACCGCAAATTTTAGATTATATTGATATATTAGATGTTCGTTTGTACTACTCCATTTAACGTTTTTTTTATAAAAATATTGCTTTTAGTTACGTGTTCTGAATGTGCCATACGATAAATAAAAAACAAATTCTCCGCTCATGATACGCTTCTTGATAAAACCCATAAGAACAGCTAAATTATACGATAACTTACGATTACACGCGTATGACTCATTTTATTATTTCTTTGCTGGAGTAGTGGAGTATATATAGGTCGGTTATATTTATTTGAGAAAAATGCGATAAGCAGCACTATGACCGGTGAAGAACAGGATAGGACCGACCTTGTGTAAGTTTAAATTACTTTAATCATATTTCTGCAATGCATTTTCTATAAAATGTTCAAACAATAATTGGTTTGTATTCAAAAACTAATTAATAATTGAGCGAACGGTAGGTAGTGAAAGATAAAAAATTCATATATGTTTAAATAATTTTTATAAAACTTTGAAGTACCGAATAATTAAAAGTTTATCTAGTCAACACTTACTTAAGAACTGATTTTGATATTATATAGATAAAAAAAGATATAGATATTGCAATAATAAGTGGTGTTCATAATAAGGCCACGTTTTTCTTAAAAAATTGAAGCAGTAGCAACTGTTAAATATATGTCGATAATCCCTACACCTGATTATGTAAGAAAATATTCCGGGTAAGCTAAGTATTGAGATAAAGTTGTCTTGGTATTACACTTCGTCACTTTCTTCTTCTGAATCACTGTTTTTCACATTGATAATAATTGTATTTAGAAGAGAAATGTTTTTAAGATATTCTTTTTTGATATTTTTTACGTGCTCTATTGATTTTCCAGTTATCCAGATAATTCAGAATCTATTAGTTTCACGACAGTGTTATAACATTTTGGACTTACATTTTTGTCTGACATTATATTTCAGTTGAGATCATAACAACTCTATTGGATTTAAAACGCAGTAATATGGTGGTAGTCTTAAAGTTGTATGTCCATCTTTACTTGCTGCATCATTAATAATATATTCCTTTACAAATAATTGTGTAATAAGTACCTGTACTAATTGGTCTTTAGTGTACCAATCTTCAAAATATAAATCTTGTAATAATAAAAAATCTTGTAATTCATCCTTTCTAGAGTATTTTATTCGGAATTTTTTTAAGGTATCTAGAATGATATGATGCCTTATCTAAAACAATAACACTGTTGTCTGCTAAATTTGGTAATAAGTTATTTTTAAACCACGATTTGAAAAGTTCACCCGCAATATCTTGATGATAGTTCAAACGATTGTCTTTAAAGTCCTCCCCCTCCAAAATATAAAATGAATATTCGTTTGCACCTGGAAGGTGGTACATTAACTTTACATTGTCATTACCCCAACCTTTGCCAATTGTTTCGTTAGTATCAAACCACGTTTCATCTAAGTAATACATTTTTCTTCCGCTATTTCTGTACTCGGTTATCTTTTCCAAATATTCGTCATTTTATTAAACAGGCACTTTCCATTATATTATATCGTCTATTGATTGTTTTATACTTAAAACCATTTGATAGTAAAAATGTTCTTAAAGATTATTAAATGATTTACAGCAATTATTAATATTTTTAAATTTTATTTCAGCTAAAATTTGCTTAAGTGTGGATATACTCTTACCTTCAAACATATTATAAATGGTTTCTGAAATGGGATCTAAAAGATGTTGCTCAATAGATCGATGTAGTCTAAAGTCGCTCCTTTTTTGTCTATTTGTAATGCCCTTCTTTATAATTCAATATACAGTAGCACGTGAAACTTTTGTTAAAGCTGCAGTTTTTAAAACACTCTCGTGTCGTTTCAGTTATTCACATAATCCATTAAACACATTTAACACAATTTCTTTAGCGTCTTTCGATATAAATATTTTTTTTTTCTGGTTTTTTAAAACTTCTAATTGGTCCAGCAAATTTTCAGGATTATTTGACGGTAAAATTTTCTTATTTTCTTCAGCAATTTCTACTTAATTATTCTCAACAATGGACGCCACATTTTAATTAACTTTATATTTTTCTGATAGCGAAATCGTCAATAATAAATACGTGCTCTCTTTACCGAGTTTAAACCAGATGGAAACAGTATTTTAATTAAATAGATACAGTATAATATTAAGTTATAATTATTTATAATTGTACCTAATAAAATTATATTTTACAGTAATTATTTTTGCGTTTTTCTGAATACTATCCTGTAACAAGGCAAAATATTAAAGAGGAACTATTAAAACAGATGTTATTTGATCTAAGCACATGAATATATTTTGTTCGGTACCCCTTGTACATCAATTGGTCTATCTCTTTAAATTTCTCAAATATCTATAATCGGGCTATACACATTGTATTATAAATATTTTACATTCTGACACAGCAATTTTTTCAATAGCCAAGACAGGAAGTCGTAAAATTTTATTATATCTTTCAGAGTGAGAGATAATTAATATTTATTAGTCAGAGCGACGCATTTATTTTATCTTTTAGTGTTGAGAGATAAAATAAATGCCTCAAGCTGACTTATGAATAAAATTGTTCCAGCTTAGATAAGCAGAAGTGTTTATTGGAAATACTCCACATCATACTTTAAATCTGACCTTGGTGCGCAATTGTATATTATGAAAATAGTTCATGCCTATAAAATTCATTTATTTTTTCAGGCATGGTTTTGAAATCGCTCTTCTGAATGGGAAAAATTGGGGCATTAACCAATCTGATCTGATCTTAGTCCTCCTTGTTATTGTTCGGTGTTTCCACATATTTCAATTTCCATAATATCTTCTATATAATTTGACTATTTCAATCCAGGTGGTACTTCGCTCACGACAAGTTTCATATATTTATTTTCAAATCAATATGGTTATTTATTATGTAAATTATATAATTTCGAATTATTTTTTCTCGAGTGTCTGCCGAGAAATTTTAATTTGTGTAGTCTGCGTTTAGACAAGTTAAATAAAGAACATTAATTAAGCAAAGATTACGTTCGGTGCAGAATTCTACAATTTGTCTTGTTTCCCACTGCCGAGAAATGACCGTTTGATTCTAGGCAACTCACATGTTTTCGTAAATTTAAAATTTTTTAAAATATAAAATATATAGTCCGGATCTCTAGCCCATTTTTACCTTTTTTTACTAACAAGCTAATTTTTGCAAGTAGAGTAGTTTCATTGTGAAAAGACGCTCAACTTTTGCCCTTATAACAATTTGCATTTGTGGTAGCTAAAAGGGGTAATAGAGGCATAGAAGAACAGTGGAATGAAATGAAGACATCTATTACCACAATTTCGCATGAATATCTAAAATCATAAAGAGAAAAGAAGCAAGACAGATAAAATATTACAGGTGATGGAAGATCAAGAAAATTAAAAGGTAGAATGTACAGAAATTGAAACACTACGCAAACATGACTATTTCCGTATGCACAAAAAAATTAAAGAGTACAGAACACCAGAAAACAATGCAGTGTAGACATTGAATGCTAGATTTTGACTAATATTGAAGATAAATTACGATGGAAAGAATATACAAGAATTATTCGAAGATGCAGCACGAAGTCCGACTGAAATAAACAATCCCTACGGCCCAGAAATACCAAAAGAAGAAGTAACTATGGCCATTAAGCGGATTAAAGATGGGAAATCACCAGGACCTGATGGCATGGTGACATTTTAAAGCTATTATTAGAGGCACACCAAAGCACAGCTCTTACGAAGCTCTTCAACAACAACTACGAGATTGGTTACTTACCAAAAGACTAGCTACTGTCAATATTCATTCCACTTCTTTAAAAAAAAAGCTAACGCTAAAAAGCCATCTTAGAAAATGTGAAAAACATAGATTAATTAGTTTGACGAGCCATGTAATTAAAGTACTCCTTACTATCATTCACTCGCGCATATACACCAAATTAGAAGAACACCTGAGTGAAGTTTAATTTGGATTCAGAGCAGGACTCGGAACGAGGGAAACACTGTGTATGCATGTTTCATTGATTTCGAGAAGGCATTTGATAAAGTCCCACATGGGAAACTAATCGATATCCTAAAAACATCAGGACTCGATGGTAAAGATATGAGACCGATCTCAAACTTATATCTCCAACAAAAAGCAACAGTACGATTAGACAATGAACTGTCCGAGATATTCACAGTCGAAAAAGGAGTTAGAGAGGGTTGCATACTGTCACCGGCATTATTTAACATGTACTCTGAAAACATCTTTAGAGAGGCCTTGGACGAATTAGAAGATGGGATTGCTGTAAATGGCTAACTTATAAACAATATTAGATATAGATACGATGCAGTGTTACTGGCAGAGGGGCTCCAAAGGATGATGGAGAACGTTGTAGAACAATGTAACAAATACTGCCTAAAACTAAATTGCAAGAAGACAAAAATAATGATCATTAGTAAGAACAAAAGAAAGTAGATGAAAAAATAAGTCTGTCCAACACTAGAATAGGAACCTGGAATGTTCAGAGCATGTTTCAGTCTGGTAAAATGCACAATGTTATTCAAAAAATAAAAAGGTTGAATATTGACGAAGCCACAATATATTATTCCGATAGCGAGAATAACCAACACAGACACGGCGTGGCATTAATAGTGAATAAAAAAATCTAATAGAGCGGTGGAATGCTATTTCCCTACCTCAGAAAGGGTAATGGTACTAAAGTTAGTGACATCTCATGCCAAACTGAATTTGATACAAGTTTATGCTCCTACGGCGAATGCCAACAAAGAAGAAATAGAATTATTTTACCGAGATATCGAAGAGGCACTTAGAATAACGAAAGCAAGAGAAATCACGATAGTCCTAGGTGATCTCAATGCAAAGATTGGAAAGGGACAAAACGGAAAGTGTATAGGAAACTATGGTCTGTGTTCAATCACAAATTAACCCCTTAATTTGTAATCTCATATTATTCTTAACTTCTTAATCTTTTTGAGTTTCACCGTGTATAAGTGAGCGTTGTAAAACCATATCGTATAATATTTTAATAATTAGTTCATTTACCTACAACTAAATAAATTGCCGAATAATATAATATTTTCTAATTGAACTTCCTAAGTGTCGCAATTAAGGCCTAGATTAAATTGTAATGTAAGCAAATAGTTCAAAGTATGGTATGATAGAAAGCAAAAACCTCTGTGCTGAGGTATGAATTATTTATGAGATTATAAATTGGGGATTTGAGCTCATTTGAGTACAAGATATCATAAGTAATTACCTAACGAACATCATATTGTGTAATTACTAGTAGCTGTCAATAAAATCATCACGTTTACTCCACAACTTCAACCTTTTATTATATTTATCATCGTCGATCGACAAGAAGCGGACAAAAGGGCATTTACAAATCGATTCGAACCTCATAACTACGTTCGAATCTTTCACTTATCGCCAAGATCACACGCACCCTTAAAAATATTAAAAGACATCAAAGAATTTCTACATTGCCGTTGCCTGGTCCCAAGTCCAGGATGAGAAAGGAGGAGGGTTAAGCAAGGACTAACTATTCCTTATTGTAAAAAAACACAGTTATGAAAACGAAGCACATGCCTCGGATAAGGAATCTTTTAAGGCGACAAAAGCGACGACAAAGGACTATAGGAACTTGGAACGTACTGAGCCTATATCGGTCTGGAGCACTAACTCAGGTGGTCAAAGAACTTGAATCCAGAAACATGGACATAATTGCTTTACAAGAGATTAGATGGACTGGAGAAGGTACACTAAAAACTAATAAATCATTATTATTTTTCAGCGGAAGCGAATGGGAACATCAATTCGGCACTGGTTTTATAGTCAGGGAAAGTCTTGTGAGGTCAGTCTTAACTTTCAAACCCGTTAATATCAGACTCACAGGACAACTACATAACTATTACCTAGTTGCTGCCCATGCACCGATAGAGGCAAAGGAAGAGCATGTAAAAGATAACTTCTATGAGAAACTAGAGGAACTAATAAATAATCTACCCAAACAGGACATGCATATTATCTTAGGAGATTTCAATGCAAAGATTGGGAAGGAAGCAGCGTACAAACCAACAATAGGTAACCACAGTCTTCACGATGTCAGCAACGATAATGGAACAAGGTTAATAGACTTTGCAGCGTCCCACAACCTACTAATAAAATCGACAATGTTCGAACACAAGAAAATACACAAACAAACATGGGTCTCCAACGACGGCGACACAAGAAATCAGATCGTTCATGTTCTAGTAGATGCCAGGATGGGTAGTAACTGTCCAGACGTAAGAAGCCTTAGAGGGGCCGAAGTTCTACGTAATAAGGAAATAGAACAGAAATTTCAAAAGGCGATACAAATCGCTCTAATACAGACAGAAGACTATAACAACATAGACTCAGTTTGGAAAAATATCAAATTAGCTCTGACAAGCGTATCAGATGAAATACTAGGACGCAAAAAAAACAAAAAAATGATTTCATGATGATTGCCTGAACTCCATAACAGCAAGAAATATGGCGCTAGAAGGAACATGCTACAAAACCCCTCGGACAACAACAATTGTATAGACAAAGAATAACAGAGGCAAGAAAACTAATGAAAAGGAAGAAGAGGGAGTATCAGGAACAAATAATCAGAGATATAAATGAAAAAATAAAGAACAAAAAGCTAAACAGTTCTTCAAAGGAGTCTCAGATATGAAGACCGGGTACCAAGCAAGAACAGGAAACTTCCCTCAAAACGACAGCGGGCAACTTATCACTGATGACAAGGAAATGCTAAAAACCTGGAAGGAATACTTCTATTAACTATTAATTGAACGACCAATCTAACAGAAATACATAAAACATAGAGATACATACAGCTGAAATAGAAGACCAATACCCGACATACGAAGAAGTAATACAGGCAATTAAAAAACTTAAAAATAGACACCAGGTAGCGATGGTATACCCGCAAAGTGCTTAAAACATGGAGGAGAAGCGTTGTACAGTTCTATACACAAGTTAATTCAAGACATTTGGCGAGAAGAAACAATGCCAGATGAATATAAAGAATAGGTTATTGTACCAATACACAAAAAAGGAAACAAAAAGTAATATATTAACTACCGGGGAATAACACTCCTAAACACCACCTACAAAATCCTTGCAAAACATATACAGAAGAAATCGTTGGAGATTATCAATGCGGATTTAGACCGGGCCGCTCTACTATTGACCAGATATTCACAATAAAACAGATAATGGAAAAATGCTGGGAGTTTGATCGTGAGCTTCATCAGATGTTCATAGATTTTAAACAAGCATTTGATAAAATATGCAGGGCCAGACTGTGGACAGCGATGCAGGAACTTAACTTTCCAGATTGATACGGATGTGTATGGAAAGGTTACGATGTAAGGTGAGAGTTGGACAACAATACTCGGAGATATTTGAAATAAACAATGGACTAAAAACAGGGAGATGCACTTTCACCACAACTTTTCAACTTAGCTCTGGAGCACATAATCAGAAGTGCAAGAATCGAAAAACCGGATACAGTATTTCATCGAGGACCAAACTTACTACTGGCATTTGCAGACGATATCGATCTAATAGAAAACACACGATTAAGAATGAAGGAGACTTTCGTGAGGTTCGAGAAGGAAGCAGAGAAGATGAGGCTCCAAATCAACGAAAACAAGACGAAATATATGTATATGAGCCGCAATAACCAAAGCTGAGACAGAATCGGTCAGAACATCACCATCGATGACTTGGAGCGCTTTAAAGAATTCAAGTATCTTGGAACAACAATAACTGAAGACAATAACGGATCATAAGAAATAAACAACAGGATTCAGGCCGGCAACAGATGTCTCTTTGCCCTCCAAAACCTTATAAAATCGAAACAACTAACAAGACGTACGAAGATACAGATCTATAAAACAATCATACGACCCGTTGTGGTGTATGGAAGCGAAACGTGGACGATAACAAAGGAAAACGAAGAGAGACTATGTGTTTGGGAAAGAAAAATCATACGGATGATCTTTGGTCCTGTGCTGGATGAAGCATCAGGACAATATAGGACAAGAACTAACAAAGATCTCGAAGAACTCTACCCAGACGCCAACATCATAAAAGAAATAAAGTCCAGAAGACTCCAATGGGCAGGACACCTCAGAAGACATTCTGACGAACGAACAGTAAGACTGGTGTGGGAAGAAGTGTCCCAACTGGAAGGAGACCACAAGGACGCCCTCGTCTCCGGTGGCGAGATAATATAGCAGGAGACCTAAGCACTATGGGCGTGGAGAATTGGATGGGTTACTCAAGACAGAAAACAGTGGAGACATGTTGTCGAGTCGGCTAAAACCCACGAAGGGTTGAACGCCACGGAGTAAGTAAGTAAGTAAGTAAAGAATCCCTACAATAGACACAAGAAAACTTAAAGAACCTAAAGTAAAAGAATGCCTCCAACATGAACTGCAGCAAATTGAACACAAACACCAATGATATTGACGAGTACTGGGATCGACTAAAACATTGTCTACTAGAACCCTGTAAAGAAATACTAAAGACTTCCAAAAGGAGAAAAGAAGAATGGATGAATGACAAGATACTCAATTTAATGGAACAACGGAGACAATTTAAAAACAAGAACAACAATAAATACAGAGAGATAAACCACTAGATCAGGAAGATGATAAAGCAGGCAAAAAAATACTTTGAAGAGAAATGCAAAGAGATTGAAGAACTTCACAATAAATATGATCTATTTAACCTACACAAGAAATCCACTAAGAAACTAAGTTCCTGTAGCTGGCTGTATATACCATGTATCACAATTTATTTTTATTTCAAATCCTTTATAAAAACCAAACAGGCTATATCACAATTACATTGGAATTGGTAACATGGCGACGTATGACTCTACATAGGTTACATGGTCTTGAGACAAAGTGTCTTCGAGGACGTTAGGTGGGCGTCAAAGATGGGCAGAATATATCGTAGACGTCAAAGATGGGCAAAATATATCGACGAATTGTTCGATGATGAAAGAGGAGAACTGGAGCGCATAGGACTTACGTCAGAAGAAATAGGTCCATATATTACAAAAGAAGAAATATTATACGCATTAAAAACAATGAAGAGTGAGAAAAGCCCTGGACCTGACATGCTTCCTATAGAAATGTTAAAAATGCTAGATGAGAAGCACATTGATGTTTTAGTGACACTCTTAAACTCTCTCTCTCTCTCAAATTTATAGTTCAGGAGTATTACCCAAAGAGTGGTTAATCGATTTTTATTTGTCTTCCTAAAAAGAAAACCGCAAGAGAATGCAGCGATTACCGCACCATTAGCTTGAAAAAACAAAAATAACGATACAGACTAGAAGAAATATAGTCCCACAAAACATGAAGATGAAATTGAAACGGTTGGAAAGTTTACATACCTGGGAGTAGAAATATATGGAAACGGATCAGAAGATGGAGAAATACGGAAGAGAATAACGCAGACAAACAGAGCTTATTTTGCCCTCTCCCATATATTTCGGCCTAAAAATGTCCACCGAAATACAAAGATGTGAACCTATAAAACCTTAATTCGACCAATAGCATGCTAAGTCAGTGAAACATGGGTCCTGAAAGAAACATCCAAAAGCAAACAAGACACATTCGAAAGGAAAGTACTGAGGAAAATACTAGGACCTGTGAGGGAAAACGGAATCTTCAGAAGTCGATACAAAAACGGACTATCAATTTTATAAGGAAGCACCACTGTCAGACTTCGTTAGAATACAAAGATTGCAATGGGCCGGACATGTGACAAGAATGTGATAGGATAGGCTACCAAAAAGAGCACTGAATGCTAGAATGTAGGGAAAGAGACCGGTTGGAAGGACAAGAAAGCGCTCAAAAGACAGAGTAAACAGCGACGCACAAGCCCTTTTAGGGCGAGCGCCCACCAAAGTGGCGTGGCAGTGGCAAGTAGCAAGTAGCACGCGTCTAGCATAATGTAACCAATGAAAACGAATGATTCAGTTTACACCAAAATGACAGTAACGTCATTCATTCTAATCATTCGTTAGGATTGGTTACATTATGCTAGACGCGTGCTACTTGCTACTTGCCACTGCCACGCCACTTTGGTGGGCGCTCTCCCTTAGGAGTCCGTATATAGAAAAGATCAGTCACAGAGAAGCAAGGGTGGAGGCAAAAAATAAAGGATGACAAGGCTCATTTTGGGCTGTAGTGCCGTAGACGAAGAAGAAATAAAATATTAATACATATCAACTATCTTGAAAAACAGCATTGCATGCCATGCGATATGTTGTATAATCTAAAACAAAACAAATTCTCACCATGGTTGGGCAAAAAACTTTGGTTGATGTCCTTTTGATACATAGTATCAATAAAGTATATTACTCTCAGTATGTTCCACAATGTTAAATTTGATGGCAGTCAGAGATGGAATTCAACAGACTTTGACTGTAGTTAGTATGAAATTAACCAGAAGAGGAGGAATTTAGAGGATTTAGAATGAGGTAAACTATTTGCTGTACCACACAACCTGTGCGGTTGTACAGTAAACAAGTTATTGAACTCTTAAATTAGGAATGTAAACTCTGAGCTCCACCCAGAAATTAGTAACGTAGAAATAAGAAAACAAACAGGAAAAAATTCAGTCACTACAGAAATAGTAAAGAATGGAGAAAATGTTGCTACCAATACACATCACCCACTGTTGAAAAAAGATTACAGAAAAAGAAGATCCCTGAAAACTGGAACGAAGCAGTAAAGCTGTTGTTATACATAAAGGTGACAAAAAGGACTTAAAAATATCAGAAACAAGAGCAGGCGGGATTCAGAAAGGACTTTAGCATCACTGACAGCTTGTTACTGTAAAAATTCAATCGAAAAAGCAAATGAATAAACATCTCAATATAATGTGTAGCTTTCAGAAAGCTTTTCACAATAACACGGGCACTAACCACAATAGAGAATAGAAGTGGAAGGGTTGCTAAGTGCCCACTTATACTACAGATGTACTGAACTCATTGACAGCATATACCAGAAATCAAATGTAGGGATTAGATTGCTTAACAGAGCCAACAGCACTGAACAGAGGAATAAGGCAAGGTGATACAATATTACCAAGAAAAAGAAATAAGAATAAATGAAAAATTTCTTAAACATCTATGATATGTTGATGATGTCTTCCTGATAGCAAGTAATGAAGAGCAGTTCAAGAATATGCTGTTGAAACTAGGTAAAGAAGCATGAAAGATAAGTCTTAGAAAGAACTGAGAAAACAAAAATAGTGAGTAACACCTCGGGAATATCACAATAAAAATACAAAATAATAATATAGAACAGATCTCAACCTGCATATATTTGTGACATAAAATCATAAAATGATCATTAACAAAGAAAATCAGACCGCCGAGATAAAACAGACCAAATTAGCATAGACAGCATTTGGAAAGCTAGCTTTCATATTAACAAATTATAAATATCTGCAATATCTTAAAACAATCATGCATCTTACCAGTGATGACATAAAGAAGCCAAACATGGACAATAAACAAGTCCTAGAGAGTCATGGAAAGGAAATATTAAAATAGATAAAAGATGTCACAGAAAAAGCAACAGACATAAAGTTAGATGGAACAAACAAGTGCTGCACTAGAAACCTTGGAAATCAAAATGACCCAAAGGAAGACCACAGATGAGGTGGGCAGATGATTTGAGACATGCCAGTTCAAGATGTGCCAAAATCACAGGAGAAGGAGGCCTAAATACAAACTTAAATATAAAAAGGGCTTCAGATAGATAGGCCATCTAAGCCTGAATTGTATACATCTAAATCTGGTTAGAGAACTGACTGTAGTTAGGAAATGCACTCAATTTAGGGCTTAACATATGCACCTAGAAGCCAAAATCATGAAATTTAACCAGGAGGAATTTAAAGAGATTAGGTAGTCTAAGCTTTAAGGTACATATCCATATCAGGTGAGTGAAGCTAAATACCTTGGAGTAAAATATTTTACTTCAACAAAAAAGAAAACATTACAGCAAGTATTGGCAGATAACAGTGACAGTAACAAAAAAAAAATATTGGAAAAAGGAAAGAACTTAAAACCAAATTGGAGAAACAAAAAAATATAACAAAATTAAGATAAAATATAAGTAATATAATACTTAAAAAGAGAGAATTCTAACAAAAACGATAGATAACGTAATAATGAAAAAATAGTAATATACAGAGGAAGGAACACTGATATGCAACAGTATGAAACAGTAGAGGAACTATTTCCAACAAGTATTAGATGGACACACACAGAGGTGTGGAGAAACAGGCAATTTGTTAAAAGTAAACGATCTCAAAGATGAAGGCAAAGAAAAGCCCATCATAGAAAAGGAAAGACATAAACCCTATTGAGAATGAAGACTGTTGCTATGCTCCTGATCCTAAACAGTCTTAGTCTAAAGCTAAAAATGTATGACTCATGAAGAAATCGTTGGTTAGTTATTTGGAAACTGGGAAGGGAGACCAGCAAGTAAGGAAACACCTTCTGCAACCACCTTATTAAGATGAATTAAAATATTGCAGAGCCATATTCTGAAAATTCTATTATTTATAACTGATTGAAGTAGAGATAAAAATGTTGAAGATTCATTGATTGGCTAAACAAGATTATAATTGTAGGAAATAAAATGTCAACAAAATGATCAAATGCAACAGAACATATTGTAAACTTCACTCATGTCATTGTGAGAATAAATAAATAATATAAAGAAAAATAATGAAGAAATCACAAGCAGCAGGAATGACATCCTTATAGTCACACAAGAATATTATAAAGGACCTAACAACCATACAGAAAATAGGTTAGGTAAATAGGATATTTAGTGTACAACTGTACTGTACAACCTGTGCGGTTTTACAGAAAATAGGTTATTGAACTCTAAAATTAAAAATGTAAACTCTGAGCTCCAGCCAGAAATTAGTAGCGCAGAAATAAGCAAACAAATAGAAAAATATTGAGTCAATACAGAAATGTTAAAGAATGGAGGAAATGCTGTTATCAATACACATCACCCACTGTTAAATAAAATATCACAGAAAAAGAAGATCCCTGAAAACTGGAACGAAGCAGTAAAGCTGTTATTTTACACAAAGGTGACAAAATTATTGTCCAATAACATCACTCAATAGAAATTGTATACTCAAAAAAAATTCTTACAATAGGTTGACAACAAAATTAGATCAATATCAGACACAAGAACAGGCACGATTCAGATTAATTCTAGTTAACTGTGAAAATCCTAATCGAAAAAGCAAATGAATAAACATCTTAATATATTTAGCTTTCATAGACTGTGACAAAGTTTTCACAATGTTTAACACTGAGCACTAGCCGCAATAGACCTATGTCAAGTGGAAGGGTTGATAAGTTCCCCCTTATATTGAACCTAACTTAACACTGCACATAACACACCTAGACTACAGATACACTGAACCCATTGACAACATATACCAGAAAGCAAAAATTAGCAAATAGATTGCATTAACAGGCCCAATAGCACCAAAAGGAGGAATAATGCAATATGACACAATATCACCAAAGTTGTTTAACCAGGTCCTAGAGGATGTGTTCAAAAAGCTAAATTAGCAAGAAAAAGGAATAAGAATAAATGAAGAACTTCTTAACAATCTATGATGTCAATGATGTCTTCCTGATAGTAGGTGATGAACAGAAGTTAAAAACATCTCAGAGAATATCACAATAAAAATACAAAAAAATAAGATAGAATGGGTCTCAAGCTACATATATTTGTGTCAAATCATAAAATTTAACAAAGAAAATCAGACTGCTGAGATAAAATATTAAACATCATTAATCATTTGGAAAGCTAGCTTTTTCTTTTGGTTAACAAAACTGTTTAACCAGTGATGACATATGGATGCCAAACACAGACAATAGAGAAGCCCCAAAGAGCACTGGAAAGGTGAATGTTAAGAAGAGGCAGGACTGTATATGTAACAAACAACTGCTGCACTGAAGACATTGAAAATCAAAATGACCCAAAGGAATACCACAGATGAGATGGACCAATGATAAAGAGACATGTCCAGAAAGTAGGTATGATGCCAGAAACTAGTACCTATAAAAAAAGGATACCAAGGAGTCAACAGCTGTAGATGGTGAAGATGCAGAACATGAGAAGAAAGAAATCTTAAGTTTGAAATACCTTAAGTGTGAAATGTAAATATTATTTGGCAATAAAACTTTTTATTTTTATTTTATTATGGCTTCAGACAGCACAATGCCATAAACAAGTACTGACAGAAAAAGTTACCTAGGAGTCAAAAGCAGTAGATGGTGCAGATATGGAACGTCAGAAGAAAGAAATCTTAACTCTGAAATATCCTGAGTGAAATTTAAATATTATTAGACAATAAAATTTTTTATTTTATTTTGGCTTCAGATAGATAAGTCCTTTAAGCCTGAATGGTACACATCTAAATCTGCTTAAAAAACTGACTGTCCTTAGAGAACACACTTCATGCAGGGCTTAACATATGCCCCAGAAGTTCAAAATCATCAAATTAACCAGGAGGAAAAACTTAAGACCAAATTGAGAAACAAAGAAATAAAAAAAGATACTTATATTTTATCTATTACTTAAAAAAAAATAAGATAGTTTTACCAAAAGCCAAAAAATAGATAATGAAATAACGAAAAAATAGTAATGTACAGAGGAAGGAACACTGATATGCAAGTCAGGTGTTATTATGAATCAGTAGAGGGACTATGTCCAGTAAGTATTGGATGGACCCGAATGGAGGTGTTCAGAAACAGACAATGCATTAGAAGTCAACAATCTCAACAATGAAGGCAAAGAAAAAATCATCATGGAAAAGAAAAGTCATAAATCCTATTGGGAAAGAAGACTGTTGCTATGTTCCTAATTCTAAATAGTCTTAATATAAGACTAGAAACATGTGACTCATGAAAAATCATTGGTTAGTTATTTTGAAAATGAAAAGGGTTACTAGCAAGCAAGAAAAATTTGCAACCACTTTACTCAGATGAACTAAAATATTGTGAAGCCATATTTTGAAAAATTTCTGATTGAAGTAGAAATAAAAGTGTTGAGGGTTCTACATTAAAAATGGTATTTTTAGTTAATTAAACAAGTTTATAATTATAACAAATAAAATATCAATAAAACGACCATTCCCAACAGAAGGATTTTTAAACAACATTTATATAATAACTAGCTTAATTTGAAACCTTATAAAAAATGAGAAATAAAAATCATTGTAGGATCATCAGTAAGTGAAGCAGATTTTATTGATTAAAATTTTATCTCCACAGACATCCTTCTGTCTTACTGCACTATAAATCAATTTTCTTCAAGCACTAATATATATATCCATAAAAATAGTATATTATGAGAAGTAGAAAATCAATAAAGCAGGTATTCTGTGAATTTTTTGTTTTGCCTTTTAATTTAACGAATTAAATAATCACAATTAAATAAATGTGTAATTAACTAAAAATTTTCTATAAAAGACTAAGGAGGACCAGTGGGACTACATTCTAAAGGTTGCGGAAACTTAGGTACCTAGACATCTTAGAAGATATCTTAAAATCCAACAGGAAATTATAGGTTGCGGATACTTATATACCTAGACAACTTAGAAGACATCTTCAAATCCATCAGAAAATTCTATAAAAACTGCCATAAAACCAGCTATGATGTATAGAAGTGAACAGAAAATTAAAAAGAAGAACAAGAAATGCATGAGGCAGAAATGAGAATGCGTTCTGGCTGACTGAAGTGATAAAAAGATAAAATTAAAAGGCATATATTGGGGAAATCTAGAGCTGGCACCAAATGATATCAAGTGTGAAAGCATAGGTTAAGATAGAATTCCACATTTTCAATGTTAAGACTCAATCACCCAAATGCAGGAATAGAAGAGGAAAATCAAAGAAGACAATGGGGGAGTTGCTTAGGCAGAACTTGTTGGTAAAGAAGATTAGTACTGGTGTGACCCAAAAGATAAACTATAAAGAAATGTGGTAAATACTTACATTAGTAAATGTTACTGCAGCCGCCATTAGAACTGCCGCCATAACGTGCGTGTTGATGCTGTAACTGCTGACTGCCGAGTGCCAGCCAGTACGCCGGGTGCGGGTGCGCCGGTACTGCAATGCAAACCAATGCAAACTAAGCACTTTTTAACCAATGTTGCCAAAAAAAAAATACTAAGGAGCGCCGATTCCGTTTCCTCTTAACACCGTTGCCGTCTAACTAGCGAGTATTTCGTAATTTCGTAAATACCATATCACCAAAACCAAACTAGTATTTAAATGCCCTGAAACATGAAAATGTAAGGGATAGACTAAGAACCGAATTCGGTCATATTTTGGTAATGAATTATAATTCAAATTTAAGAAATCATTTTACCAATACAATAAACATGAAGAAAGAAAAGCAATTTTTTTAAAATGCAACCACAATATTCTTTATCATATTCTGCCTGTATTCAATTTCACAAGTTAATTTTAATTTTAAATTATTTAAAAACTTTTCTTCTAACTTCAATTAAGCTAAAAAGGCTCAACAGAGACCAATTAATTTATACTATTATCTGCTATTATACTAACATTTAGATGTACTTAGCAGTTGAGTACCTGCAGCAATTTGAACTGTTGTTGTTATTTGTTTTTGTTATTTAACCTGAATTCTGAATTTGTCTTCTGTCAATGGTGGTGGTAGGGCTGAATATTATTGCAATATATACTAATAATTAGGCAACCAGTTATATCTGTTAGATTTGACATGTAACATCTATAGCCTAATATCTACACTGTAAAATTTTTTAAACAGATTTACCTACTTCCAGTACGTAATTTCGGATTTGAAGTAAAAATTATTTTACTAGTATAGCCAGTTGGGAGCAGAAAAATTTATTGACCTCTGCCCACAGAGTCTTCTAGCGAAGGTATGGGCACAGAATAAGTTATATATTCTGTGGTATGTGGAAAATGCATCGAGTTTAGATGGGAAAATGGCAATGAGTAAATGTATACGATTTCATTAGGTTAAATTTACTGATCTTAACGGTACTTAATATTACATATGCGGTTTTCTTATACTAATTTTTTCTCGTTAAATGAGGATTACAATTTTTATCGTATTTAAATCAGCAGAGTTACTAAAAAAATGTACAGTGCAAATATCAAAAGAAAATCAGAAAGAAATACAATATATAATAATTATAAATAATTAAAAAATAATAACAAATAAATAGTTTTTAAGCAAAATATACTGTGGTATTAGCAAAGAATATAGAAGCGTCTATATTCTTTGGTATTAGTTATATCATGGGTATTAGTTAAGTCATGCGTGTATCACTAAATTACTGACAAATATTTCGTAAAGAAAAATTAAAATATACTTACATAATTTAAAATACAACACAAATATAGTATTTGTTTATAAATAATGTTTCTTTTACACTTAGGCAATGTCCCAACAGTTGCATTAAACAAGGATGGAACAGAAGAACCAGAAATCCAAAGAAGAATAGTAAAGGGAAACAAAGCTTAGTTTTCACTCGATCATGTGTTCCGCTCCAAAAACACACACGGAAGATCGAAAATCAGGGTCTACAAAACTATTATCAGACCAATAGTATGTTATGCATGCGAGACATGGGTGATGACAGAAGAGACAAAAAGAAAACTGGAAGTCTTCGAAAGAAAAGTCCTAAGAAAGATATTTGGACCTATTAACGAAAACGGAATATGGAGATCCAGCTACATCCATGAACTCTACCAACTGTTCAAAGAGACACCGATCTCAGAATTCGTTAAACTTCAGAGACTTCGCTGGGCTGGTCATGTAGTAAGAATGGAGACAGAAAGATTACCGAAAAGAGCATTAGATAGTAAAATGCAGGGCGCAAGACCAAAAGGAAGGCCATGGAAAAGATGGGAGGATGAAGTGGCAGCGGACGCGCAAAATTTGCTAGACGTGAGAACCTGGAGAAGATCGGCGCTGGACCGACAAGGTTGGAGGCATAGTTTGGCGGAGGCCAAGGCCCGATTTGGGCTGTAGCGCCATCGGAGAGAGAGAGAATGTCCTAACCTTATAATACATCCCTTTTCCCAACAGTTTCCCATGCAATTAGTAATACACTAACGTTAGTAGCGAGTAGCGACATGTAATGTTTTAAAAAATAAACTGTCGCTCTCGCCAAATATTAAACTACCATAAGCGATCTCACCAAAATTGTAACTCATTGTCATTTTTGTGAACGAATTATTTATATTTTATCCTATAACTCGAAACTCCAAAATTATTTGTTAAATAATGCCATGACTGATTTCTTCTTCTTCTTCTTTGAGTGCCTCGCCTATCGGAGATTGGATATATTTATGGCGATTTTAATTTTCTTTACTGCTGTTTTGAATAATTCGTTAGTGGTACAGCCAAACCACTCTCTTAAATTTCTCATCCAGGACATTCTTCTACGGCCTGGATTTCTGCGTCCTTGGATTTTTCCTTGCATTATATTTTGTAGGAATGTGTACTTTTGTCCTCTCATCAGGTGGCCTAAGTAATCAAGTTTTCTCTTTTTTATATTCATAATAACTTCTGGATTGTTATTTATTCTGCGTATTACCTCTGACTGATTTATGCATACGGTTTATTATGTGTACATTTATGAAAGATAAATCTTTACCAGGTTGAATTATTACAGGATCAATTGGCGGCAAAACGAAATATTCTTGTTCTTGTTTGATAACGTGTGTCACGCTGCTTTTCCAAATTTCAATATTTTCAGGCCTGTTCATAATTGTTCTTATATTATCGAACACTATATTGTCTAATGACAGAGAGTAAATATTTTTCCATAATACGTTTTATATATGACCAAAATAACTATTGGATTGAAAATGCAGTAGCAAGGAGGTAACCGAACAATTGAATGCTCTCGTTCTTCTGCCAATTCATCAATTACGTACTCTAGCTGAAAATTTTGTGATTTTACTATTTCTAATAATTTGTTTTTTGTTGGAACGCTTTGAGGTATTTCTAGATTTTTATTTCGAATATTTGTTAAAATATCTGAGTTCTTCGTATTGACATTTGGAATTTTATGAAATTGCTCAGAATGATACGGAGCGGTATCCATAACTATTACCAAATTTGATGGTATATTTGGGCACTGTTGTTGTAAACACCATTTTCGAACAATTCGCTAGTCATGTCACAGCATAAGGAACAATTTGTGCCAATGCTGTGGTCATGTCTTCGTGATTTTCCGCATACGTCTTTTTAATATTTTTGGCCGATATTAGAAGCACGTTTTATGCGAATTAGTTTTCATTTCCTACATGTCAAATTATTACGCGTTTTCCCCTCGAACAAGGTGCTTTTAACGTGCAATTTTTAGAATTATCCACCCACCATTTTTTAACTACGTCATGAGTATCAAACCATGTCTCATCTAAGGATACAATATTTCTGCCTGATTCACGAAAATGTTTATTATTTATTACATAAATTTGACGAAGATTTTGAATTGTAACTAAAATATTTGCTAGTGTAAATAAAAGTATATTTTAAGTGTTTGTGCTTTTTGAAGGAAATAAATAACCATCAGTTACCGGAAATGTACATTTCCGATATAAATTGACAATCAAACAGTTAATAGAATATGAGGAGGAATTCAATGCTGTATCACAAATTTTGCCTGGAAAGGTAAAATAGTATTTGTGAAAAAAATCGATTTTTGAATTTGCCGCCGAAACTGGGTTATTTTTTCCGCGCTTTCTTATGCAATTTTGAGATTATTTCTATCTTATTTAGTTTTTAAAATATGACACAGGTAAAACAGTAGGTATACAGGGTGGTGAATCGTCAAACGGGCCATAGGAAATTCAATGGAAAATTCTAAATTGTTGAATTCCTGCTTCCCTAATTATTTTACATCAAAGTTTATAAAAAACTATTTGTAAAGGACTGAAATATTTATTAAAAACAAATGTTAAAATTGTTCTACGAATTAAATGTATTCCAAAATTTTGTAAAAATATACTTAATACATTTTTCAGACCACCCCTTAAAGTCAGCCCACACGAGGTACAAGAATGTGTGTGACATGTGGCGTTTGGTCGTATTTATGTTTCTGATATACGACAATATTTGAATTGCTAAAATTTTAATTTTGTGATTTATTGTTTAAAAAACAGCATAGTTGATTAAAAAATGTATTCAGTTGAGGAGAAAGTAGCAATAATAAAAATGTTTTATTCAGGCAATAGTGCGCGAATTGTCAGTTCTTTATTTAGCGTAAGATATCCCAATAGACCAATTCCAAGTCATTCAACAATTCAAAGGATTTTACAAAATTTTGAAAATACTGGGACCGTGATTTTTAATTGTACCTGTACAAACAATATTGCTGAGGTACCAAAAAATTTAGAAAATCAAAATGAAATAAATGTATTAACAGCAGTTGTAGAAAATCCTAGAATAAGTTCTCGGACCATTGCAGACCAGTTTAATATTCATAACTCTACGGCCTTAAAAATTTTAAAAAGGAATAAATTCCGTTCATATAAATTTCAATGTCATCATGAACTAATAGAAGGAGCTGCTGAGCGACGGGCGGAATTTTGTTATGAAATGTTAGAGAGGGCTAATGCAGACAGAAATTTTTTAAAAAAGATTTTGTTTAGTGATGAATGTACATTTACATTAAATAATAAACTAAATGTTTAAAATTATAGGATTTGGTCGACAAAAAAGCTGAGGATATTATTGAAAGCCATACCCAATATCGTCGAAAAATAAAAATCTGGTTAGGAATATTTAGACACAATATTATTGGACCATTTTTCTATGAGAAACATTTTAATTCAAAAAAGATTTTAGACGTGTTACAAGAAGAAATTTTACCCAGTCTTGCAGAAATAGCTCCAGATAAAGAAGAAATTTGGTTTCAAGTGGATGGGTGCTCTGTGCACAATAACTGGGAGGTTAAGGAATTCCTTAAAAACAGCTTTTATAATTGTTTGATTGGACCTGACTGTAATATTAAGTGGCCCCTGAGATCGGGAGATCTAGCTCCAAACGATTATTTTATCTGGGGTCATTTAAAACCAAAAATCTAATTTGACCAAAAATTTACAGATATTGAAGCATTAAAAATTCGAATTATTGAAGAGTGTGTAAAATAACGCCACGCATTCTGGCTAATGTTAGACGAGAATTTTACAATCGAGTGGGATACTGCTTACCAATGCTATACAAAATGGTTTATTGTTGAAAATTTGTTTAGTTTTATGTTTAGAAATTATTATAAATTATTATTAGGAATGATCACAGTAAAACTATATTAAAATTCTTTGAATTATTGTATAACCTGGAATAGAATTAGAGTCTATTATGATATCTTGTGTTAAATAAAGATCTGGCAGTGTTCGCACTATTACCTGAATACAATATTATTGCGATTTTTTGTACACTGAATACATTTCATCAATTTTATTGCTTTGTAAACAATATAATTTATTCATGGATCACTGATCACCAAGGAGAAGGGGCATCAATACATATTGATGCCCCATTTTTTATATTCTTTCTTTAGTTTTCTAAACATGTAGTCCATGTCTTCTATTGAATATATATATTTTAAATAAGGTGGGAGATAGACAACATCCTTGTTTAAGCCCCTTTGTTATTGGAAATGATTCAGATATAAAGTTTCCTTCTTTAACGACACTTCTTGCATTTTTATATATATTTGCGATAGCATTCACATACTCTCTACTGAGACTTACTTTAGTCAATTTTTTTCAAAGGTACCGTATGCCTTCTCTAAATCTACAAACAATAGGTGGGTGGATAGATTCCTTGCCTTCCGTTTTTCGATTACCTGCTGCAGAACGAATATACCATCAGTGCACGATCTTCCTGCACGAAATCCATTTTTTTATTATTCGACCGTACAACCTCCCCACTGAGCTGATAACAGTTATTCCCCTATAATTAGAGCATTTGTGTTTATCCCCTTTCTTGAATATTGAGCTGATGTATCCAATATTCCAATCGTCAGGGATATTTTGTCCTTTTAAGCATTTGTTAAATAGTTGAACCAACAGCTCATGTAATATTTTTGGTCCACACTTTATCAACTCAATTGGAATGTCTCCAGGTCCTGCCGCTTTACCGTTTTTCGATCTTTTGAGGGCATCGTTTAACTCTCCGGTTGTTATCTCAATTATTTGTGTGTGTTCGGATATTTCTTCCATTTCGATCTCTTGGAATTTACATCTATCCTGTCAGTAAGACCTCATAATGGTGTTTGAACTGTTTCAACAGATGCTGTCATACATTTGGTTTTTTCTGCTGATATGTATCATATTGTATTTCTTAGCTGTTGTATTGAAGATATGTGTTAATCTTTGGAGCTCGTCTTCTGTCTCGGCGATTAATGTGGCATCATCTGCATTACACAATATTTTGATTTCTTTGTTCCCCATTCTGTAGCCATGACCTTTACGTACTGCTTGTATTATTTCGTCCATTATATTAAAGAGAAGTGGGCTTAACGAGTCACCCTGTCTGACTCCGCTTTGTACTGGTATACACTGCGTTAGTTTTCCATTTATCTTTGCCTGTATTCGATTATGGAGGTAGATGTTTTCGATGGTTTGTATAATATTGATTGATATGTTTCTTTTATACAGTAGGTGTAAAACGTCTTCGACTTGGACGCGATCGAAAGCCTTTGTCAGGTCTATAAAGCATAGATATGCCGATTTATTGTACTCGATGACCTTTTCTGTTATTTGTCGTAGTACAAATACGGCGTATTTAATAAAGTTATTAGTTTAACATCTTAGTAAAGTTGTTAGTTTAATTATTAATGATAGTTGTTAGTTATAATTGTTGGGGACTTCTTTATTTCCTTTCTTGAACATTGGTATCATTATACTGTTTCTCCATGCATCTGGTATCTTGCAGTGCAATATTAGTTTTTGTATAAGTTTTGTCATCTCTAGAGTTATACTTTGTCCTCCGTGTTTTAGAAGCTCGTTGGTTATTCCGTCTGGTCCAGGGCTCGTATTTTCGAAACCGTTCGAATGGAAGTCGTATGCGAAAGATGATTCGAACGAAAATCGATGATTCGTATTTTCGAGTTGGTTTCGAACGCATCGTATACGACGATTTTCGTACACGACTGCTCGAGTGGGTATTCACCATTCGAATAGCGGTAAACACATGGAGTTTGACATTTCTGACTTTTGCATTTAGTTTGGTTTTTAATTAAACTTTGATGGTACACAAGGCAAATATCTAACACAGTATTTAATCAAATCTTGCCCAAGTACTTTCGATCAAGATCATCTTCAGGGGCATTTCGTCAGTTGTGGCCTATCCAGCAGTAACAGAATGTCATAAATGTAAATTTTGACATAACAAATACACTTAACAAAGTTTGTTTGTCTTTGTTTAGTGTATTTGTTATGTCCCAATTTACATTTATGACATTCTGTTACTGCTGGATAGGCCACAACTGACGAAATGCCCCTGAAGATGATCTTGTGATCGAAAGTACTTGGGCAAGATTTGATTAAATACTGTGTTCGATATTTGCCTTGTGTACCATCAAAGTTCATTTATTCGAACATTCAACCTTATATTGGTTTTTAATTGTTTACATAAGTGAGATGGCCGGCCTAAATTTTTTAATTGAAAGAAATGTTTTAAATGCCTTAGAAGATGCAGAAATGTTAGCGAATGTGGAGAATAGAGTATACCATGCATTTTTAAACCCTCTTGAAGCCTTATCAGACAAACAATTTGTAAAATTATACCGTTTAACAAAGCCTCTGGCAGAGGAACTAATAGAACTTTTGGAGCCCCACTTGGTACCTCCATCTAGGGCATCTGCATTGAGCATACCGAGAAAGATAAGTATAACAAATATTTTTAATTCGACATAGGTATACTGTGAAAATGTTCCCCAAAGCACCCTCCGCTTTGTTCCTTAAGAATAAGCATCCGGGCCAAGTATTTTACATAGAGAGTAATAAAATTGTTTACCTACAATAATTTTTTGCAGGTTTTCTAATCTATTTTCTTCCATAAAATCTATCAGTTCTTTTTTTTTGTTCGGAAGATACAAATCCTCCGAACATGGAATTTTTATTTTCTTTGTCCATATTGGAAACAGAGAAAACAGATAAGTACGAAAACACAAGCCAAAACACGTTAACACTGTGTAGAAAATTGAGCAAATCACAAAAAACTAAAAAACTTCAAGTCTGCTGCAACAAGTAAAATAAACTTGTCAGTCAAATAAATGTCGCCTGTCACCTCTACCTCTTCTTTTCTTAATTTCGTGCGAATTTGCGGCGTTGCCGGTGAATTTGGGTTAACGGATTCTCGTATGCGAATTAAACTTTCGAATTGCGTTCGAAAATACGCTTTTACGTTCGTGCACGATTTTTTTTCGTTCGAACTAATCGCATGCGAATAAATTCGAACACATTCAAAAATACGACCCCTGGTCCATCGATATGTTACACTTGAAATTTCCGAGGGAGTTATATGTGCTTTCTTTAGTTTTCCGGGTTTGACTCGGCGTTGAATAATTTTGGTTTTGATAAAAACCATTATTTCGACGAGGCTTCGAACTTTTCTCGAACGGCTTTTCGACTTTGATGCTTGAAGTTAACTGACTGTGAGTTAACTTCAAGCTTCAGCGAGAAGTGCTACTACCTGACTTGACAATGGCAAGTGCGACCTTAAATAGGATAGGATATAAATTAAAGCCAACATTGTCTAGGTACTGAAAAGTATTATAATATGATACAAATAAAATAAAATATTAATAAGAAAATATCAAAAACAAATACATATTAAAATATTCACATAAATATAATTTTTCCTATTTTTCTAAATTCAGGTTGAACTTAAATAGCAAACGCATTTAAATATACGCAAATCGATAATTTTAACTATCTGGAACAACTATACTGGTAGCTGTAAAGTTTTTAAATTTATTTTGACTACGACGGTGCTTCTGCGGCTTTAAATTCTCTTTCTGCAGGAGTTGCGAGGATGATAATGACTTGGGTATCGATACTGTTATCGATTTCCTTGACATTGTCGATGCTGCTTTGACGGATTCTACAAAATAAGATCGTTTTAAAAACTTCATACAAATTATTGACATAACGATTAAAGAAGATTATTTTATAGCAATATTCACTCAGTAAAAACAAATAAAAAATACAAACAGGAAAATGAATTGGTAAGCTCCAAGAAAATTACAATACAGTAGACTCCCTCTATAACGAGAAGTAAAATGGCAGAGTAATTACCTCGTTATAAGCCGCTAAGACAGACAACAATAATATTGTGCATACATACGAATATGTAGATTTCTAAAACATTAACTTCTTATAGTGAAGCCATTCGGAGCAATATACGATGCTAAATATTGTTTGAATGGCGTTAAAAAAAAGACTTTTATTGTCAATGATATGCGTTAAAACAAAAAATCAAACCTACTTATATTTTTTTCCAACTACATAATGTATAAAGCATATTTTCAAAGATAACATAAACTATTGCTTCTGCAATTGGAAGAAGTCTGTCATTTTTGACTGCTTTAAACTTTAAATTGACCAGTATCATTCTATCTATCATATTTTCTAAAGATGTAAAACAGTTGTATTTATTGTAAAGAAGTTTATTCCGGGCAACAGTTTAGTTTATCGCGGGCGATAGTTAAAAAGGGTATTTATCTATAGCCACGGCCGATCCAAAAACATAAAAAACAGGTTTTCTGGTCTTATTTTCTCTCGTTAAAACCAAATTTACCTCGTTGGAGGGGTGTTGGTGTTATAGTTGAATAGAAATTTCACAGAACATCCAATGTACCTCGTTATAAGCGAAACCTCATAATTAATAACTGTGTTCGTTATAGAGGGAATATGCTGTATTACCTTTATAACCAGTACCATAATTTAATAAATATAGAAACTGCAGCATACTGAAAATACAGAACGTAATTTAGAATATCGTTGATAAGGGAGTGGATGTGTAATATAACCACATATAATAAACAAATTGAAATCACGTCAAAAAAGTCGTTAGAATGGTTTTTCGGTATTGGTGACCAGAGGCAAGCATATGGCAGATCAAATGAAAGGCGAAAGGATGTGAAACATAACCAGAAAGAAAAATAAAAATTTATTTTTAGGTGTTGCGACAATGTGGTTCGTGTATCTTGTGACTGAACCTCTACCTATTTTTACTTCCACCTTTCCTTGTAAGGTAAGTTTCTTGACATTATCCTTTCGAAAACATGTCAAAAGGCTTTTTTGTTCTGTTACTTGTGTTCTTATTGTTGTCTTATAGTTCTTCTCTTCGTCTTCTTTTAAGTAGTCATAACTCTGTCTGTTGTGTCTCCAGTAAGTTGTCGTTCCATCGTTTTCGTGGTCTTCCTACTGATCGTCTTTCTATTGGGGAACCGTCTCTCGCCGTCTTTACGACTCTATTTGTTGTCACTCGGCTTATATAATCGTTACATTCTACTCTTCTATTTCTTACCCAGTTCTTGATGTTCTCCACCTTGCATCTACGTCATATATCTGTACTTCTAGCTCTGACCACTAATTTTTCTAAATGTTTTTATCTGTGCTGTTTCTAATCTAACATCCTTTTGTCCTCTCTGTGTCAGGTCGTGTTTCTGCCGTGTATGTCATTATTGATCTGATGACTGTTTTGTAAATTCTGCCTTTCATTTTTTTCCGGTATTTTTATTTCTCCATACTGTTTTATTGAGGCAACCTGCGTCTCTGTTTGCTATATTCACTTGATCTTCCACTTCTGTTTCGAGCTTTCGTAGCTAGATCGTTTTCAAGCAAATTCAGCTGTTGAGATGCAGCACAAAATGATATGTATATGAAATGATATTGACTCACCAACAATCGCCAACAACAACAAACACAATGCAACAACACAAATAGCATTCGCCAATTATCGAATGAGTTGTGTAAATACAACCAAGAGCATTAGTAAAAAGGCACACCTGAATGATACGGGACCGCTTCGCTTTGCTTCCTACGTTGAATTTTCTTCGGTGAAGTGTTTTAAGTGCAATAACCAATTCCAAGTGGGATCTCAGAGTAAAATACCGTTCGTGCAAATGGATCGCTTTGGCAACGATGGACTTAAATAAACTCGTTGACTACCTTTAGATGCATAGCCAAATTTACAACAGCAAAATGTTATATTAGCTATGTTGTATAGTGAGGCAGAATTCCTCTCATTGTAGCTCACATATCGACCAACTTGATAGCGCGTGATTTCATCGTTGGTATCGGAATTTTGAACGGCAAAAACCGTCGGACACAAATTTAAAAAATTTAAAATCATAAAAACTGGTACGGCCGTACTTAAGTTATTAATAGTGTAACTAACACGATTTACGACTTTATAATACATATATAGAGTTTGTAGCATTTTTCTTTTTTGCTCTGTATGTCATAAAAATCGTTATAGTTCACATACAATTTTGGCTTTTTAAAATAGTAGTCTAAACAACTTCGGAGAGTTTGTTTGTTTTAGCCGAGAGTTAGCAGTTAGTTAGCGAGAACTATTTAATGACTCTTTTCAATCCGGTTTTTTCCTTGTTCCCCTTAGAGATTTTAAAAATAGCAGAATTCGAAATAAGATTTGACAAAATGTAGGGCTTTGCTTTGTACTACTCATTAGACAACACTTGACAACCCTGAGAGCGTGTATTGTGGGAAAATTTGTGAACATGGGACTTTTCGGTTAGATAGGGATAGAAGGATAGAAGAGAAGACCGTTACCTGAGGGAAACCTGCATCAAGATAATACCGGTACATTATGAGTGTGCCATATAATAAAAAAATGAGATTTAGTTCTGGGTTCTCAATATTATCTTTTTTACTGGCCATTGTAGATTGGATAAAAATAATACCGGTATACAATACTTTGTTGATAAAAATCAGCTGCAGTCTATTTTGCTTAAGTTGACGGTAAGCAGAGAAAACGACAAGAATTTTAAACCATAGGTCATCTCATTTATTATTCCATTTTTCTAATGAAGTAAGTTATTCAGGGTATGCTGAATTTTTCTATAATTCAATGTTTTCAAAATGGACTATAGAGGTAGATGGTACAGCTGTCGCCCTTATACAATAAACTTGCCAGTGTCCAGCGAAAGTGTTAATATGTTGGACAGTTTGATTAAATATTTATATTTTTGGTATATTCAGTACTCTAGTAATAAATTTTATTATATTTTTGGTTCGGCTATATTTGTAAGTATATTTTACTAGATAATAAGTTCGATAGAGAATCATTTAATTTAAAACGAAATTCACAATTCTACTTTATAAGATAAGTAGATACTAAACTATCTTAATATAGTAACTATCTATAGATACTCTATAGATAGTTCAAGCACTCTTGACCATGGAGCTGCGCGAAGGCGGAGCCAAATTCAGGTAAAGGCAGAAAGGTTCTATTGTAAGTGGAATTATACAGTGCATAGTACAATGCGTTTCGCACGGAAGTGGGGACTAAGCCAAATTTCGTCTACTGCTCCGTGGTCAAGAGTGCTTACACGCACTATACCCAGTTATAAAGGTATTCCATATATTTTTAGAAATATTTGTTTAAAATCTGATTTGTTTTAATTTATATTTTTGATTTTGCTATTTGCAAAATTTGCTATTTGTTTGGTTTAGGTTTATTTTGTTAATATATTGATATCTTGGCTGAACTTTCCACCAATCAGAAATAAAAGTTATTAATTAGTAGCAATTATTTATTTATTACTCTCCCATAATCTTCTTTTATGAAATGTGACAGGAATGTGGAACAAACATATGTATAAGTTATGTGTGTTTGTTTTTTTCTTGGACTCTAGATGGCCATCTAGAGCCCATACTGAGCCCATCGTCTGAGGCTCATCAACCCCATTGGAAGTCTTACGTTGCTACAGGGTATCTGTTAATATATTTAACATCACACCAACTTTTGAACAAAAATATAATAAATAACAAATTTTATACCATTTTAAGGTTCTTATAGAAATATTTAATGGGTAAATGCACTTATGATTGACTAGTAATTCCGAAAACGTTCTGTTGTGACGTAGCCTGAAAGGGTCTTTTTAATTTGTATATACCTTTATAAGTGATTTTTAAATAAAATTTTGGGATTTATAAAATACAGCCAACTACAGGAATTTTATTTTCCTTGTGGAAAACGTAAAGTTTTTATAACGCTTATAAAGAGTAACATTTGTTCAATCAGCCTACCTGTCTCCTTCAATGCTGCAGTTTTAAGGTCTTCAGTAATGCCGGAATTAGTCAACGATTCAGTGAAGTTGACCTATCCGGTGACTTCGTTTAACATCTGTCCAGCTTTTCCCTGGCGAGTTTAGAAAAAATACTAGATATCCTCAGAAAATATACAATAATCCAATTAGCTTCATAACGATCGACATAGAAGGGACAGACAGCATCCAGGGAACAAAGGTGTCAATTCGCTTTTGGAGATGATACCTAAAAAGTAAAATATATTTTCTATTTGTAAGTCATATAAATCTAAAGTACTAAAAAACCTAAATAGTTAAAGGCTTCCAAAGATCTGAAAAAATCCAAAGGTTCTTAACTTTATTTCAATTCAACAAAACATATTTTGAATACAAATTTATTAAAATAAGGAAAACAATTACAACTTTTTTGGATTTCAAACTTAACTGAATACTAACGAAATACAAGAAAAATGATGGGCGAACTTCAAAAAGTAAAATAAAAATGTACCTAATAACATTGTTACAGGTCACATGAGGTATGTAATCAAATACTTTACTTTTGTAAAGCTTGTTTGCTTGCTTTCACTGAAGCGAAGTTTTCGATATCATATATATATATATATATATATATATATATATATATATATATATATATATATATATATATATATATATTATATATATATATATATATATATATATATATATATATATATATATATATATATATATCTTCTTCTTCGGGTTCCTTCTCCTAGCGGAGGTTGGAAATCATCATCGCTATTTTAACTTTGTTGGCCGCATTTCTGAATAATTCTAATGAGCTGCAGCCGAACCACTCTCTCAAATTTCTTAGCCAGGACATTTTGCGTCGTCCTGGGTTTCTCTTCCCTTGTATCTTCCCTTGCATAATCAACCTCAGTAATACGTACTTCTCACCCCTCATTAAATGTCCCAGATATTGAATCTTTCTAATTTTAACAGTTTTTATGACTTCACATTCTTTCTTCATTCTTTGTAACACCTCTATATTAGTTACTTTTTCAATCCACGATATTTTATGCATTCTCCTGTAGCACCACATCTCAAAGGAGTTTAATTTTTTGATTTCAGACTGCTTTATTGTCCACGCTTCCATGCCATATAGTAAAGTAGAGAAGACGTAACAACGTAGCATTCTTGTGCGAATCTCTAGATTAAGGTTACGGTTGCAAAGTAATTTCTTCAATTTTATGAACGTGTTTCTTGCCATTTCTATTCTAGATCTGATCTCCTTTACTTGATCTCCATCTTCGGTTAGCCACGTTCCTAAATATTTATATGTTTTTACTCTTTCTATCGTTGTATTATTGATGATCAGGTTATTTACATTTTGTGGTTTTTTTGAGAATATCATTGATTTCGTTTTCTTGAGATTCATTTGCAGTCCGTAACTTTCACATGCATTGTATACATGTTGTATTATGTACTGTAGATCTTCCATGTCACTTGCAAATATGACAGTATCGTCGGCATATCTAATATTATTAATGCTATTTCCGTTGACATAAATACCTTCCACGATATCCAATAAAGCCTCTTGAAAAATCACTTCACTGTAGACGTTGAATAAGAGTGGTGAAAGGATACACCCTTGTCGAACTCCTCTAAGTATACTTACTTCCTCTGTCAGTTCTCCTTCGACTCTTACTCTTGCTTTCTGGTTTTGATACAGATTCGATATAATTTGTAGATCTCTACTATCAATGTTTTTAGTCTTAAGAATACAGAATATATATATATATATATATATATATATATATATATATATATATATATATATATATATCTGAACCTCAGAGCCAAACAGTCTTAAGTCCACTTTTTTCCTATTTTTAGGTTATTATTGTTCCTGTAGTATTTTTTCCGCCCCATTCCAATGGCAATGCGTATTAAGTCCAATTTCTTTTCGTTTTCGAGATAGGTGTAGATTATATATGTTAAGTCCTCTATTAAATAGAACCAAACGGTATTAAAGGTTTTCGATACTGTTTGGCCCTAAATGATATCCAATATGTAGGTATTAAGTCCAGATGTGAGGTTAGTTAACTGGACTTAATACTGTGTTGTTTTAGTGTACATCAGTTGTCAGAATATTAAGTCACATTATTTTGTTCGTTCAGTTAACAGAAAAAACGTGATAAAGGCGCTGTTTTAATATTTAATAAGTGTATATGGACAATATGATGACATCGAGAGGCCAAAAAATATTACAAATTACACTAGCACAAGCCCAGTGCAACGAAATATCTGAAAAACCTGTTATAACCTTACATTTGCCCGAGGAGAACGGTAATTAAATTACATGAAATGTGTGTATCAAAACAAATTTTATTATTTTTTCAATTTTAGCTTTTGTTGCTGTTGCTGCTAACGCCGAAGAAGCTGAGATCGTTATGGAAATATATCCAACCACTAATAGCGTGAAGGACATCCCTCATGAAAATTTGAAAGTTCTTGCAACTGGATGTGACAATGTTACAGGGGATATTATTGCTTTGAATAATGATGTGTACAATACCATATTTTTTAGTAAAAATAATGTGCCTTCTTCCAATAGCGAAGAAATTCTGAGAGAAAATATAGACGGGTGTGAACTACCAGATAATTCACTAGAACATTTTGTTCAAAACAGTGAAAAGCATAAAAATAACGAATTCGAAACATCTTCACAAATTATTGTTCAACATGATGACGATAGACCTTACTATAGAGCAGCTGAAGTAGGTGCAAGTGTGTTACATAAAGAAGTCTATACTGAAGCTGAAGATCCATCTTATCTACCTAATGAAAGCAGTGATACAAATGAACTAGAAGAACAAGAGGAAGAAGTAGAAATACAAGACACTAAAGGAAAGAAAAGAAAAAGAAATACTACCAATTGGAAGAAAAACTTTAGAAAGCAGAAGAAAGCTGCTGGTGAAGAATATCTGTCAGCCACCAATAAGCTTATTGGAAAAAATAAAATGAGACCACCTTGTCGTGATGAATGTAGAAAGCAGTGCAAACAGAATATATCAGTTGAGAGTCGTGCTCTAATTCACTCACAATTTTGGAATGGTACCATCGAACTTGACCAAAAAAGACAATTTATAGCTAGCTGTATCGAAGAAGTTCCAGTTGAGCGTGTACGTGCTAGAACGGGATCTCGTGCTGGAAAAAGAATAACGTCGTTGAAGTATTTTTTAAGTGTAAATGGTAAGAGGCTAAGTGTGTGTCGTACTTATTTTCTTAACACCTTAAATATTTCACAAACTACTGTACGTAACGCATTAACGAAAAGACAACTTGGGGGAATTGTAATACCTGATCAAAGGAGTAAACATGAACCCTCTAATAAAATATCCGCGAACATAAGAAACATTATCAGGGAGCACATACAGAAGTTCCCGTGTATAGAGTCACATTACTCCAGGAATAAATCCCAGAGGAAGTATTTAGGGAGCCATCTCAATATTTCTATAATGTATCGGTGCTTCTATGAGGATTATCTAGAACGTCAAATTCCTAAAGAACATATTCCCAAGCAGTGGTTATATAATGAAATTTTCAATTCTGAATTTAATTTAGCCTTCAAAGAGCCAGAAAATGATACATGTGACACATGTGATGGGTATGTTATCAAACTCAAAGATTCTGTATCCTTTGAAGAACGCCTTGAATTACAAACTAACTATGACTCTCATCTTTTTGATGCAGATCATCGGTACAAACTAAAGCGACAGGATAAAGAGACTTTTAAAACTGAAGCGAACACCAAAATACTTTCGGTGGATTTACAAAAATGTTTACCCACTCCTCTACTAACGAATGCTCAGAGCTTCTATTCTCTAAAGCTATGGACTTTCAATTATACTGTATATGATGCAATAGAGAAATTAGGATATTGTTTCACCTGGGATGAATCTATAGCCGGACGTGGTGGAAATGAAATGGCTTCATGCCTTCTGAAATACATTAATTTAAATGTAAAAGAATCAGTAGAAAGGATTGTTATCTGGAGTGACAACTGTCCATCACAAAATAGAAATATTCAAATGATTATGTGCTATCTTTCGATTCTTAAGCTGAAACCGTCCATAAAATGCATTGAGCATAAGTACCTTTTAAGAGGACATACTCACATGGAGGTGGATACAATTCATGCACGAATAGAAAGACAGAAGAAGGCTTCCAGTCAATTTTCGTTAACAACTCCGTGGGATTGGCGACAGCTTTTCAGACTTTGTGACAATAAATTGGAGGTAGCGGAAATGGAAACCATGGACTTTAAGAACTTTACTCAGTTATCTAAAGAATCCAGATCTTATTTTCAAAATAACAAAAAAACGATAACTAATCAAAACTTTTTAATATCTAAAGTTGTTCACATGAAGTTTTTAGCAGAAACACCTGGAGTTTTACATTTTAAAACAAATTTTAATCAAGAGAATTTTGAACAAGTTGATTTCAATAGAGCAGCCAAAAGACTACCACGCAAAGGAAAATGTAATGATAATTCTAAGGAAGTTGTTCTCCATGCCAATTTAATTTTGAAACCAATAAGAGACACACTTAAGCCCATTTCGACTAAAAAATATAATGACTTGCAGAACTTATTACAATGGGTGCCTAAAAGATTCCATGAATACTTTAAAAATCTTCCACATGGTAACCTCAAGGATGACGACTAAAAATTACAATGATATTTGTTATGAATTTTCTGTTTTAAGTTAGTTTATTATTCCTTTGTAACATTTAGGTCTGATTTCATTTATTTTAAAAAATAAATATTTTTGGTGTCTTTTTGCGTTTTACTATTTAATTGGAATTGATATAATGCTGTTTGTACTTTGCATTGTTCTACTGTAAGTTTCTTAATTAATAGTAGTATCTAGTCCATCGTATCTACAGATTAGTACGAGCCAAACAGTATTAAGTAACAAAATATGGTATTAAGTCACAAGATATTAAGTCCATTATTAGAACCAAAGAGTATTAAGTCCCAATATTAATTTAAAATTATTTAAATAAGTTAAAGTAAGAGGTTAGTTATTATTAGCTTTGTTTAACTTTAAAAAACATAAATGGGAAAATAATAATCCGTGTACTCCTATTTACAATAGGAATTCGTTCGAAAAATACCATTTTTCAAAATCTTCAAATTGCTCTCCTGTAAAATTTAAAATACAGGACTTAATACCGTTTGGCTCTGAGGTCCAGATATATATATATATATATATATATATATATATATATATATATATATATATATATATATATATATATATATATATATATATATATATATATATTTAATTCATTTAGCAGGTCTTCGTTAATGGATAAAACTGCTAAGAAGTTCAAATTTTCTTGGGAAATTGCATTTCTTAAGTAGGTCTTTACCCTTTTTAGTGTCGAAAGATAGCGTTCGCCACTTGCATTTGCGACCATTATGGAGAAAAAAATACGCAGGCAAATATTAACGTTTGGAAACGAAGATATTAAGTTATTTTCGTATAAAACCTGTACCAATTCTAAAGGAGTGTCTATTTTTAATTGGAGAAGAGACGTTAACAAATGCTTTAAATGAACACATTCTTGGGGAAAATACTCATCCAAATTTTTCATGTATTTTTGTTGTAATTCGGTTGCCGATCTGAAAATATCTTTTTCTTCCGTAATTTAGTTTAACCAAATATTCAAATGCTCTTGAACACTATTTATAACTATCAGATCGGCGAATAATCTCCTTTTTAATATTGTCTATTATAAAAATGTAACATTCTGTTCGCAACTTTTTTTTTGGCTTAAACTTACATCCGAATTCTTTTCTCCTAATTGCAATTTTTTTTGATACTCCTCTTCTCAGCATAATTTTCGTTCCCTGTTAACAACATTCCTAAGGCCTCGTAGTGAACAAAACGATCACGTAAGAAATTAAAGTAATCTGCTAAAGATGATAACAAATGAGCGGTTGTATTTTCCTTTTGTACTGCTTTATTAAACTCATTAGCCCTTTGTAAAACGTCAAGCCAGAATGATAAAATTATTCCGTTTTGCAACAAATCAAGTTTTTCCGATAGAGAAGCTGCTTAAACTCTTACATTTTTCTCATTTATATCCGTTGACATTTTAATCAAACCGTAATTGCTTTTTAACGCTTTTACGGCATCAAAACGAGAAGACCAACGGGTTGTATTCACTCTTTTAGGTAACAGTGTCTGCCCCGACTCAGGCGAATCCTTTATTGCACGAGACAATAACTCCCACCTGTATGTAGACACGGAGAAAAAATTGTAGATAGCTTGTACCAACATAAAAAAAGATGTTGCTTCCAAACAACAATCTGCTGCATTTTGGACAACCAAATTTAAAGAGTGAGCAGCACATGGCACAAAGAGAGCTAAATCATTGTAAACTTTAATACGTGCTTGCAAACCAGAATACTTGCCATTCATATTACTGACATTGTCATAAGACTGGCTTCTACAGTTCTTAATATCTAATTTCAATGACTCTAAGCATTCCAATAACTGTTTCCTCAAGTTCTTGTGAGCTATGCCCAGTGTTTTTATAAAATCCCACGAATCTTTTCACGGGATTCCCTTTATTGTTACAATATCTCAAAATCACTGTAAGTCGGTCATGGTGTGTTATGTCAGGTGTTGAATCTATACTTATAGAATAGTATTTGTTTGCCTTTATTTGCTTAACAATTTCATCAATGAATCGATTGGACAAAATATTTAGTAATTCGTTACATATATCTTTTGATAGATATGACGTTGTGCCCTTACCTATTGTGAGAATAGTTCCAGTAAGCCTACTGTACTTCTAGTCCTTGGTATTTTCTTTCTATTCCGTTTTTCGCCAATTCTTTCATGAGTACCTCTAAATTCCAATTCCCTGGTAGCCAGAAACTTTATTACACCTATAATTCTTTCTAGTTCTTTGACCCAATATTCTTTCTTGCTAGTGCTAATTTCCTTTTCGAGTTTACATCAACTCCCCTTGCTTTAATAAGTGAGTCATATAAATTTTCAGATTATCTATATGATGATTGGATCTTTCACGTTCGTCAAATATGTCCTTACTTTTATTCCATAATCAAAATTCTGTTTTAAATTGGTTCTTTTTTTTTCGACTAAGACACAATAAAGGCAAAATATATTACCAGTGCTCTCGGAGTAAATTGCCCAATCGCGGCGAACCACTTCTCTATTAACCAATTTTTTTATAAATATTTGCTTACTGGCATACCTGTTTTGTTCGCCGAAATTTCTTTTTGACATTGAAAAGTCCATATCTGTAAGATTCTGATCGCCCCATTTTTATAGAATCATTTCTGCATATATATGTCAATCTTGCCAAAGTGCTGGATCTTAAAGTTAAAGTTTAAAGGTATGCTTGGCGCGTACCGCACTGGAACCTTCAATCGCCTGGTGCTACAGCCCCGAAAAGACCCCTGGTTAAACCGGCGCTGCGTGATGCCACAGTGTGACTTCGGTCACAATTTATAGGTCACTTTTTTGCTTAGATATTAAAGCCTAAATAAAATTATATAGAGGTACAGTCAAAATCGTTTACAACGACACCAGCTATAACGTACAATCGGATATAACAAACAAAATAGTAGGTCCCATAAAATGACATACAAAAAACGCATTTATATTGCTTATAATGAACAAATCGGTTAGAGCAAACGTATTTCTTGGAACACTAGCAGTTAAAATATTGGTTACAGCGTACAATTTCAAGTACATATCTGTACCTCAGATGATACAACATCCATTTTTTTTCAATTATGACATTTTTACACACTGTATAATAAATAAATAATAAATAATTATAACCAACGCATGATGTAAATGACAGTAGATACAATGTTCAATATAATATTGTTTCCACATCTTAATAAATAAGTTTAAAAGTGCTATCCTGTAAAGTTATGAAAACCGACATTGTATTGTTGTATTTCTCACAAGAGGTCGACCCCAACTAGTGACAGATGACATAAAAGAGTGACTACAATTGATTCAGATGCGCAAAATCGGACTATGAGAGCATGCGAGAGCTATGTCAGCATGGACGTTAGAGCTATTGATGACGATTTCTCACATTTATCGATATTTAGTACCTCCAAGAGAAGAAGGTTCATTAGTAGGATATTACAAAATTTTGTATATCTTACACCATATTTCCCAAGCCAAGAGTTTCTGAATTTGAATTCAGTTGTGTCTAGCCTTCATAAGGCCGTATGTCGAAAGATAGGTAGGCCAGTGTCACGGCTGATTTGCACATCCCACGGGATGGGCAGATCAGTCGGAGGCACAAACGAAGACTCTTCATGTCTAGCCTTCATAGAAAACATGTCACGGAAACAATTTACTATTGAGGAACAGTTTTTAATAATTTGCCGAGTCGATTCCGGTGATTCCGCGAGTTCGATTGCCCGGGAATTTAAAATGTCACGCTCAACAGTTGCTGGAATGATGAAACGGCGAGAGAAAATTATTATGCAATTTAATAAGTGTGAAAAAGGAAAACGCGTTCGGTCATCAAATCACAGTGACATTGAAAGTGCTTTGCTCGATTGGTTCAAACAACAACGCGTAAACAATGTACCCGAGAGTGGGCCGATGCTTCAGGTAAAGGCTGACGCTTTCGCTGTGATTTTGAAGAAGGATTTTAAGTGTAATGCTTCCTGGGTTCAACGTTTCCGAGCTTGCCACAATATTGTCCATGAAAAAATTTCAGGTGAGTCAGCAGTTGTTGACAGATCAATTACAATGACTGGGTTGAAAATGTGTGGCCTACACTCAGGTCCGGTTATAGCGATGATGAAATTTTTAATGCTGACGAGATGGGGTTATTTTTTAGACTGACACCTGATCACACGTTAAAGTTTAAAGGGAGAAATATTCCTGTGGTAAACTCTCAAAAGAGCGAGTTACAGTTCTTGTTGCAGCCAACATGTCCGGTTCCATAAAAAGGAAGCTTTTGGTGATAGGAAAAAGTAAAATGCCGCGCTGTTTTAAAAACGTGAAAAATCTACCTGTTGATTACGATTTCAATAAAAAGCCTGGATGACGTCGGTTATGTTTGAAAAGACTGCAATAAAATGGGACAGTGAACTTTGACAACAAAAGAAACACATAATTTTAATTGTTTAATTGTCGACAACTGTACGTCCCCCCCCCGTTGACACAGATTAAAACAAATTAAACTCGTTTTTATGCCTCCTAATTATTGTACGTCCGTACTGCAGCCCATGGACCAAGGAGTTATAAGAAGTCTTAAAGCATGCTTTCGGAAAGAATTGGTGTACAAAATCATCGAAACGAGAGAGAATAACGACGATACGAAAGTCAGTATTCTTGACGCTATACTAATAATATCAAAGGCATGGGAATCTGTGCGGAAGGAAACGATCATCAACTGTTTTCGTTTTTCCGGCCTAACTATCGACTTACAACCATCAGGAATCGCATACATATTGCACAAACGCATTTGTAGGATGCCGTCTCCCTTCTCAGTTCTGACTTGTTCATTATAATCGATAGAACCCCTTACAGAGAACACTGGCTACAACGTACAAAAACCACCAGTCCCATGAAGTTCGTTATAAACGATTTTGACTTATTTATTAGTTATTTTTGACGTCACTGATATTAGCAACTGTTATTATATCAGTCAAACTTTCGTAGAGAATTGCTAGCTTTATTCCATTCATTCTTTGAAATTTCGTATCTTTTCGTGACAATATTACAAGGTACGGTTTGACTAGTTTCATATAATCTGTCTTATTACGTTCTAGAGCCTATATTACAGCTTAACAATAAGAGTACTTTAGACCAGAGAAATTAGCAAATGGAAAGGCTTTTTCGTGACACTGATACAGGTATCTAACAACTGCTTTTGATGAAGACCGGTAAATTATGTGGAAAAGTGACATAATTTTACTGAAAAGGAGTAGAAAATTCTTTAATATGCGAGTTTCTACAGTTATTTTTGTTAATTTGTTGCTTAATTATTGCAAAAGTAGCTTCAATAGTCGATTTTTTGAAAATTGTTAATATCTTTGTTAAAAATGAATAAAAAACATCACATGTATTCAGCTATAAAAATTTTACGAAGTTTCACTTAGCAGTCATTGCAAAATTGAAATTGTTTATCCCAGAAAAGCTTTAATCTACAACGTTATTATGCGTAAACTATTAGGTTTTCATGAATTTTGAGAGCACCAACATTGAAGAGGAAGACTTATTTAATCAAATTAAATCATTTAAGTACCAAAAGGATTTATTTTAAACATTGTAAAATAGGTTTACAAAAATACTGATTTTAGCGTATAAACATTTAAAATAACTCGAACGCAAATGGTTTTTGTGCATTTTTAGAAAAGGTATTAATAATTTTTAAACAATCGACTTTTGAAGCTATTTTTGCAATAATTAAGCAACAAAATAACAAAAATAATTAAAAATTGTGTCAATTTTTCAAATAATTTATGGGTAAAAAACTACATCGTCACTGGTAATGCTCTTTCTGGTGAAAACCTTGTACCATCAAAATGTTCACATGTACCTAATTTCTAATCTTAATGATGTACCAACCCATTGCAGATTTTTTAGATGATAAATGGATCTGTTTTGTTCATACTTACCCTTACCGTCATGTATGAGTTACGTTCAACACTTCATTTTTTGTGAGATAAGATCACTACCCTATAAAAATTAATAGTCAGTCATGTATATCAAATATGTCCCCATGACGAGTTAGGTTTCTGATGAATCAATTGCATTAGTGGCAAGTGCTGAGCACATGATTTCTGTCAATGACAGTCATCCTCGTCATTTTCAGTGTTTCTACATACCTTGGAGGGCCTCGACCTTTTTAAGTTTCCTTCGCCGTACTGGTCTGTTATGTGTACTTGGGGTTTCCTTTTGGGAGTGCCCATCTTCTCCACAGCTCCTATCCACCTGAGCTTTTCCTAAATTAGTGATTCTTTTTATCATATCAGATTCTAGAACTTGGGCTATATGTTCTGTTCATTGTAGACGGATTTTTTAAATTGTTTATGTCTTTTTCACCGACTTATATGCTTGTATATGTTTGGTAGCTCAAAGTTGTATCTGCGCCTCATGTTCCGTCTTCAAAAACCGTTCCAAAAACTTGGCGTAATATATTTTTTCAAAGGTAGAGAGAGAAGATTATTCGGATTTGTTAGTCCACGCCTCTGATCCATATGTGAGGAACATGTGCAATAAGCTATGGTTTGGAGTATGACCGGTTTAAAACAGATAGCTTTAAAAAATGTGATAAGCGGATTATCAGCAGTTTGTACAGTCTTAATTTTTTCCGAAATAACTCCTATATAAGTAATGATAAAAAGTCGTGGATAATTCGAACTTTTCTATTTCCGCAAAAAGAAGTAGCATTTTTTACTCTCCTAACGCGCCACTTGTTTCAAGGCATTCAAGGTCATTGTACATTGTAAACGTATCTGGCACCTAAATTCTTCCCCACCCCACACGCCCCTTCAGTTGATCTATCTATCTATCTATACAGCCCTTGCTGTCCCATTTTGGACATAGGCCTCATCTTCCTTCTTCCACGTTTCTCTATTGTAGGCAATTTGTATCCACGTCGGGCCTGCGTGTTTCTTCAAGTCATCTGACCATCTCATTTGTAGCCTTCCTATTTTTCGTTTGTAACTATATGGTCTCGACACACACGGATCTTTTGAACTGTTCTCCTTGTCATGGTCAATGTTTCCGCACCGTAAGTCAACACTGGCAAAACACACTGATTAAAGGTTTTTCTTTTAAGGCATATTGGTATATCAGACGATTTGAAAATATGGTTCAGCTTGCCGAAGGCTGCTTAAGTCAGTCTTATACGACGGAGAAGCTCAACGATTTGGTTATCTTTTCCTATGCGGATCTCATGACCTAGGTATTTATAGGCCATTACCTGGTCTATGAATCTTGTTGCTACGCATATATCTTCGCTGACTACAAGATTTGTCATCATCTGGGATTTAGATATATTTATTTTCAATCCCCCTTCTAGCGAGGAAAGGTAGAGCTGATTTAAAAGTTCTTTTGGCCTCATCTATCCTATCAGCTATTAGTACAATATCATCTGCAAACCTTAGATGGCTAAGCTTTTATGCCCTTGTCGGTCAGTTTTGCCCTTTTACATATATATTCCAAAAGCGTAGTGAACAGTTTCGGCGATATGGTTATTATATTAATAAAAATAAGAATTTAACCATTAACAATTTTGTAAATAAGAATACCTTATCTTTTTGAATATTTCAATACTAATCTTCACGTTTAATCACTTTACTAGAAAACCTGGAATTCATATCCGAAGGTACTATTCGTTGCAAGATAATTAGGATGGAATTCCCCAGATTTTTAATAATATAATAGGTATAAAGATGCCGGATTTGGCCACGTGCCTCGTATGTTCAGTTTATATTCGAAACTTAACTTGAAAGGGTGAAGTTATTACGAACGAAAACAATTTTTTTTGTTTAGTACGTTTTTGATCGCATGTAATTTACGGCTCGTCGGTGTTTCCGCGTCTACGGCAGTAATTAACGTCTAGAATATTTCTTTTGCGAATTATATGCAGTGCGTGAGTGATTTTTATTCCATATACCTACGAATATATACGTACCTTTCGCTCGTGCTCGTTTTATTGGATTGTTTGTGATGGCTTCATCATCAACATCATCAAGTTTTACACCGGCACTGTTGCGTAGTCAGTACGTCTGTCTATTCACCAAGAGAGAAGACTATTGTCCTGAATGTTCACGATGTTCTGGTTTCTCAGAATCCCACAAACCCTGTTTGCATTATAGTCGAAAGTTGTGCCAACATAACTGGCGTAGGGGAGTCAACTATATATAGGTTCCTATCAGAAAGAAAAAAACACAGTATAGCTAACCCAAACACAAACGAACACTTAGAGAGAAAAAGCCTATATATAATTGATGAATTTGCCAAAAATGGTATTTGAAGGAAAATTCATGGATTTTTTTTCAAAAAAGAAATACCAAACCTAAACAAAATTTTAGAAGAAATTAGAGACGACCCGGATTAGCCTCATATCGGACGAACTAAATTGTGGCAAGTTTTAAAAGAATTAAATTTCTGGTGGGAGAAATCAGACCGAAAATCACTTTTGATTGACCTTGAGAAGATACGTGTGTAAACTCAGGTCACACTCTAAAAAAAATTTGGTCAGATAAAAATATATATTAAGCTCCAGGCAAGCCTTTATGGAAGGTTGGTCTACTGGTATCTCTCCACCTTCTGGTAAAGGCAATAGATTGATAATTTCTTACATTGGCAGTGAAAAAGGATTTGTTAAGCATGGTTTGTTGAAATTTCAGTCCAAAAGCACAAAAGACTATCACGAGGAGATAACAGCTGATGTTTTCGAAGAGTATTTTGAGCAGATGATTGAACACATACCACCAAATTCAAGTATAGTATTAGATAATGCACCTTATCATTCACGACTAGTAGAAACACTTCTAACGACTGCGTGGAAGAAACAGGATATTCTTGACTGGCTGCGGAATAAGTATCTGCCTTACGAAGATGGAATGGTAAAAGCAGAACTTTTCAAGAAATACGTAGTTGACAAAATGGCGGAGAGGCGAAACATTAAAGTCCTTAGACTTCCACCCTACGACTGCGAAATAAATCCAATTGAACTCATTTGGCACAAATGAAAAGTTATGTGGCTAGAAAAAATACGTCATATAAAATACAAGCTGTACGTGAATTGTTATATGAGTCTTTACACCATATTACAGAACAAAAAATGTGGGATCTTGATAACATAATTGATGCGACCGTAGAGACACAACCGCTAATTATTAACCCTCAAGACGACTCGGATTCCGAAGTTGATCCTATTTATTTTGAATTTGAATAGTTTTCTAATCGTAATTATATAAGGTAAGTAATAGTAGTTGTAATCGTAAGGTATCAAAGGGAAAGGCGCAAAATGTCGCCTGTCAAAATGTTCAATGTCTTTTAAATGTATCCATTTTTTTTTTCAAATCCTGAGAAAACTAAAAAGTGTTTTTGAAAAATTAAAGTCAGAATGAAATATTTATTAGAATAAATAAAAAGTTTCTTTTGCATGCAATATTTTCAATTAAAAATTATACTATACTTTCTCTTTTATTTTCACCCCTGATACATAACATATTAAAATAAACATTTTAGAAGTTTTCAGTAATAAAAGACTGAAACTCAGAAACTTCAGACTTTCTGCACTCAGTAATAATGTAATCTTTCATTCTGCGTTTAAATTTTTCAAAAATATTTATTAGTTTTCTTCGGATTCGAACATAATGGATACATTTAAAACACATTGAATATTTTGCCAGGCGACATTTGACGCCTTTCCCCTTAATTAAATAAATGTATCTTTTACAAATGGCAAGAAACTTTTTATTTTTGAATAAAATAAAGAAGTTTTATTAAAACAAAAATACAATTTAAAAAATATATTTATTTAGTTCAAATAAATGTTTCAATCATATACTCTACGACACTGATCGGTCATCTGTAACCAAAATACCTTCGTAATCGGATTATAAGGTTGACCGCTGTATTGTATTCCTTCAGATACAAGGTGGGTTAGTCGAAAACATCTTAAACCGTCAGTTTCAGGTTGGTTTTTACTATGATATCGTATTACCTATCCTCTCTGTATTTCAGTTCTCTAATTAGGGTTAAACTTGTAGTGAGCTATCGACAAATTGTAAACCGATTATAGGCCATATGTTTTGAACGATAAATCAAACACAGATATTGCTTGATCAAAATAAATCACATATATTTACAATATCTTAAGCACCTTACATGTATGTTTGTAATTATTACTAAAAATGATACAAAACAAATATCAGTCACTGATTCATTTTCTATTAATCACCTACTCAATAGGAGATGAATAGACTGAATAAAATTCATCAATATAAATTAAAAGTTCATATTTACATTTTGTAACGAATCACATATAACGAAAATATAGAAAATCACTACATCAAAATCATTGTCAAAAACTAAAGATTCGTAATGCTAATAATACCTTAGAATTCCATTCAAGTTTTTGAAGATGCAAAACGTCAAGCAGTTTATACTCGAAAAGAGGTACTTTTCAATTGCAAATCCAAACACGCAACGTCCAAATATTCAATATTTATTATAGTTTTACCACATTCACACACCGTCGTATATTTTTACATTTCTTCTTTATCATACTTTCTTAACAGCTACTGGAGAGGAATCTGCAAGACGCTTTGATTTGGATGATGCATCTGAAAAAAAAAAATTAATTGTTAGATAATAATCTAAAAACAGTGTTCCATTTCTTGTATTATGTACTAAATTAATTCATTAATTTCTACATAGGTTATAAGGTGGCCAAAGGTGCATAAAAAGTGCCATCCTTAAAGTAAGCAAGGTGCATAGACTTGTTTGCCTCGGAATCATAGGGGCATGAGGGCACCAGTCGCAGCTATAGGGGTTCTACCTGATTTCCCCCTTTACATATAATTATGAGTAGTTCAGAAAAATTAACAAATAAAAAGCCTTTTTCGTGACACTCTTTGGTACAGGTAAGTAACAACTGCTTTTGATAGAAAAAGTTTGTAAAGTTATTTTTGTTAATTTGTTGCTTAAGCTGCGGATTCAGTAGCAGAGAAGCTGAAACAGTCAACCATATCTTTCATGACTGCGAGATATTAGATTGCAGGCGGCAAACGCTTTTTGAAGACAACCAAGTGACTCCAAAAATATACGGTACCCATTCACTAGACCTGTATAAGTTGGCATAGCATTCCAGAATCATCGAATGGTTATCATGAAGGAAAAAGCATAGGTTAAAATTGAAACCTAATAACTCAAAGTTAGCTGATGTTGATGATTTACTTAGCTGATGGTAAAAATAAAAACAATCGAGTGTGCAACTCAGTAACAGTAATTTCTCTTTAATAGCGTACCGAAATGTGATTGGAATATAAATCGGGATGATTTTATAGTGTTAACAGGCGAAAGATATGAATTACTTCTAGTTATACTATAAGGAAAAGTAAGCAAAAGATTAGTAGGAAGATGCCAGAACTCGTGGTTCGACCGCTCATCGCAAAAATCTTTCTCGCAGCAGTTTCCAAAACTACAATTGCCATTTGGATCGCCAACCTTCGAAAGGAGACCGCGCCATGAGAAGATGATTTTATTCATCGGAACTAATTTTGTCTGATGATTATTACATAGATGACACAAGAAAAAAGTTATTTTGGGGAGTATGACAGTTCACTACATAATGAAGATTATTTGAATTGATCTTTTTTCGCCTTTGTTGACCAAGTTCTATAGTTGAAAAAATTAGTACGAATTGTTTTTAATAAATTTCATTTTATGTTAGGCTAAGGAAAGTCACTTTTAACATTACAAGAAAAGAAAAATGGACTAAGATGGTCAACAAAAGAGCATAAAGATTGGACCCCGTCGCCATGGGATTCAATACAATGGAGTGATGAGTCCAGATCTGAGGTGTGTGTTGGACAGTAGGAGTCGCGTCATTCGCAGGAAAAATGAAGTTTTCCATCCCGACTGTCTAAAGAGAAAAGTCAAATTTCCTGCATCTTTCATGATCTGGGGCAGCATGTCTTCTAAAGGTGTGGGAAAGTTACATTTTATCGATGGGATTGTAAACACGGACAAATATTTAAATATTTTAGAAGAATCTCTTTTACTGATTATGGAACACCGTTTAACATCAGCGGAAGATTTTGTCTTCTAACAAGACGGCGCAGATTGTCATACGTCAAAAAAAGTTTAAAATGGATTGAAGACCATGGCATACCACTTCTGGAATGGGTTTCTAAAATCTCAACTTGTCCTCGATAGAGACTTTGTGGCGCAAAGCTTTGAGAAAACATCCTGCCAGGTCCGTCAACGAATTGAAGGAAAAATTGCAAGAAATATGGGATTCGTTTACATTTACATTACTTACTTTACTTTATCGTATCCGGACATGTCATTCATAAAATTTCTGCCCAGTATCGGGCTACGTCGGTTCCATCTTTGTTGGCGAGCCACAAATCTTCAAGGGTACATCGATGAGGACAGTTTCTGCATGTAAGAAGGTGTTCCATATTCTGTGTTTCTCCACAGTCACAGTTCACATCATCTTGGTTGATTTTTCCCCATTTTGCCATGTTTGATTTTACTGTAGCAACCCCCGTTCTTATCCTATTCAAGGTTTTCCACGTTTTAAAGTCTAGGGTCTGGCCGGTCCATTGAACCTGGGAAGTGGAAAATACTCAGGCGGTCCATCCTTCACTGTTCCAAGGAAACTTTTCCTAGATTTTAGTCGCTTTCGTGGTGTTCGAGCTTTGTATAGGGCATGCCGATCGTCCGCGATCTGTTTAATTTTCTCTATGTGTTCTGCAGCGCCTCTGCGTGTTGAGGGTTCTGCAAAACCCGCTGCTCTATATAGATTTGAAAGTGGCGTTGGTTTCATGCACCCCGTTACTATCCTGCATGTCTCATTTAGCGCAGTATCAACTTGTTTGGTGTGGGCAGATCTGCTCCAAACGGGCATGCATATTCAGCAGTTGAGAAACACAGTGCCTGTGCCGTTGTTCTTAAAACGCCAGGACGTGCGCCCCATTTACTTCCCGTTAGCTTTCTGAGTATGCTGTTCCTAGTTGTTACTTTCCCTCTTGTTTTTATGCAATGTTGTTTGTAGGTGAGGGACCGGTCCAGAGTTACTCCAAGATATATAGGTTGGTTTATGTGTTCTAATGTATTACCATTCCATACAATTTGGAGTTTTCGCTTGGCTTCCTTTGTGCGAAGGTGAAAAGTAATTTACATTACTGACCAACGGCTTCGGGCGGATGAGTTAATAGGTGGTAGGGCACTCTTTTGTCCTGAGATTGAGAAATCGATCTCGAAGGCGGATGAACCAAGATCAACGGCATAAGGATACAGAAGGCAACGAGGAACCACTGTATTAAAGACTCATAGAGTACCCCGAGTATAAATCATCATGGCAAAAAATAGCGATTCTTTGGAAGTTACAGATCATGGTCATCGGAAACCAAGATCCGGCAGGAGGGGAGATTCAATAAGTTGCAGGGCTCCTCGGTCGTCAATCTGCAAAACCCCTGCAAAATGCATAATACATCGATCCGTACCGCCACATGGAATGTAAGAACGCTATTTGAAGCTGGAAAACTACACAATGCTAGTCAAGAGATGTGTCGGTTACAGATCAGTATTTTAGGACTCAGCGAAGTCAGATGGACAAATGCAGGTCAATGCGTCACCCCAAACGGTACCATATATTTTTCAGGACGAAATGACAATCATCATAGTAATGGAGTGGGAATAATGGTCACCAAGGAAATAAGTAAGTCAATTATAAACTTTGTACCCGTGTCAGATAGAGTTATATTTCTGCAACTGTCAACCATTCAGGGCAAACTAAATATAGTTCAAATATATGCTCCTACAGCGGAGAGTAGTGAAAAAGACAGAATAATTTTATAAAACCATTGAACAAACACTGAAAGTTGTTAAGTCTAGAGACATTGCAATAATAATGGGAGATTGGAATTCGAAAATTGGGAAAGGAGAATGTGGCAAATGGGTTGGAAAATATGGTCTCGGCCAAAGAAATGAAAGAGGTGATCGGCTGTTGCAATTTTGCCAGGAAAATAATTTTATAATTAAAAACACATTTTATGATCGCCTAGAAGACGAGTATACACGTGGAAATCTCCTGGGGACACTAAAGACCATATTATACGAAATCAAATAGATTATATAACCATAAACAACAGATATAAAAACACAATCGAATCTGTGAAAACGTATCCAGGAGCAGATATAGGGTCAGACCACAATCCAGTAGTGGCACAATTCGAATAAAACTTAAAAGAGTACAAACACCTAAGCCCAAACAAGTAATAGATATCAATCGTTTAAAGGATGAAACAATTAAACATCAGGTAGAAACAAGCATTCAGGCAAATCTTGAAAAACTTGAAAAGACAGAGAAGATACCAGAACTAGACATTAATAAACACTGGGCCATTATTAAAAAGAACGTGCTGGAGCCCGCTAAAAATATTCTGAAGAGAGAAAAACCAAAGAAACAGAAAGAATGGATGAGTGACGAAATTTTGTTATTGATGAATTCTCGAAGACTATCGAAAGGTAAAAGTGAAGAACAGTATAAGCAAATTAACACAGAGATCAAAAGAAAAATCCGCGACGCTAAAAAACAATGGTTACAAGACAAATGTAAGGAGATTAAAACTTGGAAGCCAAATATGATTCGCTCTATCTTCACAAGAAAGTTAAAGAAATGATCAACAATAGAAACAGGAAGCAGACAGTACTTATAGATCAACGAGGGAACATGATAATGGAAACAGAGGTGAAACTAAAACATTGGCAGACATACATAGAAGAACTGTTTGACGATCAAAGGCAACCTCCTTGTGATAATTTTCCAGAGGAGACAGGTCCAGAAATAAGCAAAGAAGAAGTAATGCAAGCGGTGAAGTCATCAAAGAATAGCAAAGCTCCAGGACCAGACGAGCTACCAGCGGATATACTAAAGTTGATAGACGAAGATCGAATCCATTTGTTAGTAGACTTATTTAACAAGATTTATGAAAACAGTATAATTCCTGAAGAATGGCTAAGATCAACCTTTGTCCCTCTTCCCAAGAAGGCACATGCTAAGCAGTGCAGTGATCATCGCACGATCAGTCTGATGAGCCATACTTAAAAATATTCCTCAAAATAATTTACAATAGAATTTACAGAAAATTGGAAGAAGATATCGGAGAAACTAAGTTTGGATTCCGGGAGGGATATGGAACTCGCGAAGCATTATTTGCCTTTAACATCTTTACACAGAGGTGTTTGGATGTGAATCAAGATGTATTTGCTTGTTTCATTAATTACAACAAGGCGTTTGATAACGTCAAGCATGACCAACTTTTAGAGATCTTGAAAGCTAAACAGTTAGACACTCGCGATATAAGAATAATATCTACTCTGTATTATAATCAGAAGGCAGTTGCACGCATAGAAAATAGCACAACAAATGAAATTCAAATTAAAAAAGGAGTTAGCCAAGGATGTGTGCTGTCACCAATGCTATTTAATTCTCTATTCGGAAGAAATTATGAAGAAAGCATTGGAGGATGAAGAGATTGGGATAAAAGTTAACGGCCAACCAATTAATAATATTAGATACGCAGATGTAACGGTTTTAATGGCGGAGACAGTAGAAGACCTGCAAGCCATTTTAAACAAGGTGGTCACAGCTAGTGAAGAGGAAGAGTTAACAGAAGAAGACGACGACGAAGAATGTCAAGAAGACGAAATTCATGATTATTTCAAAAAAAACAAAGATTGAATGCAAACCTGTACATTCACAATAACGAAATCGAACGGGTGCACAAATATAAATACTTGGGAACAAGTGTTAATAACAACAATGACATCACAGAAGAAATAAAAACTAGAATTGGAAAGGCTCGAGCTGCTTTTGTTAATATGAAGGACATTCTGGGAAGTCATGACATTAACCTAAACCTGAAAATGAGATTGGTTAGATGCTACATCTTTTCGATACTGCTGTACGGAGTAGAGACTTGGACTTTAAACAAGAGCAATCGATAAACTAGAGGCCTTCGAAATGTGGATATATAGAAGAATTTTGAAAATACCTTGGACAGACAAAATAACAAATAGTGTAGTTCTTCGAAGAATGAACAAAGAACGGGAGCTGTTGATCACCATCAAGAGAAGAAAGCTGGAATATCTTGGTCATGTGATGAGAGGGAAAAAGTACCGATTGCTCCAGTTAATTATCCAAGGAAAGATTCAGGGCAAACGAAGCGTGGGGAGACGACGTATATCTTGGCTGCGCAATTTAAGAGACTGGTTCCAATGCACATCTAACCAATTATAAAGCAACAGCTTCAAAGATACGAATAGCAATCTGCGCCTTTATTTTTGTTCTCTAAAATTTAATTTTCTTATCAATCTAACGTTGAGTCAACTGATATGTGAAGGGGCTTGTATAATGTATGAATATTAAGTTTTCCAATAAAAAATAACATTAGAATCTATTCAAACCCTCAGCACTAGTCAAGGACGCCATATTTTTCGTAGTTATTTCTTAAGGAAAAAAATAATTATGCTATTTCAATAGCGTTAACTATAAATTCCTGAATCAATATTGTTCTACAGCAGTTTTATTTTGACATGTGGTATTTGTATGCAACTAATTTAATAAACCATTTTGTTAAGTAAGTTTTGTTAGACATGCATCTTTAAAATATTTATACAAATGAGCGCTACCTAGGTTAATTATAATGAAATCGTTTTCCTAATTTAGTTCTATGTCTATTTTTGTTTTAAGTTTCTATGTAGAAGTTGAGCACAATTTCACTTCATCAACCATAGTGGTGTATCCATGTACTAAATTTACTACATATATAGCACTCCAGTTTTGATCGTTATATGACACTACTACTGCATTCTTATGACGATTGTCTATTACTGTCATCTTATTTTGCGAATTCATCAATCAGCCAATCGCGTCCACTGCTGGACATAGGCCTCCCTCCGTTCTTTCCAGTGTTCTCTACACTGGGCCGTTTGTAGCCAGTTTCCCGCTACACGTTTTATATCATCGGACCATCTAGTCGGTGGTCGTCCTCGGCTTCTTTTATAGTTTCTGGGCCTCCATTCCATAATACGTCTTGTCCACCGTCCATCTTGTGTTCTGGCTAAGTGCCCTGCCCAGTTCCACTTAAGCGTCGTGGTTCTTTCGATGACGTCTTGAACTCCTGATCTTTGCCTGATTTGTTGCTTTGTTATATGGTCACAAAGGCTCACGTTCAGCACTGCACGTTCCATGGCTCGTTGTGTAAGTTTATTCGCAGATTTTTGCGTGAGTGTTAAAGTCTCTGCTCCATAAGTTTGTACAGGTAAAACACATTGGTTATAAACCTTTCGCTTGAGACACATATTGCGAATTGGTCACAAATTAATTATTCTATATACACTCCCTGCTCAAATTATTAGACTCACCATAAAAATTTCAGTTTTTTGATTTCAGTCGCACTCTTGGATACTAACGTGTTGAATGGGTTGCATAATTATCGGGTACATAGTTACGTAGAAAATGGTAACTAATTGTTTTACATTTTGAGTTTTTTTTTACTTAAAACATAGATTATTGGTCAATTTATATAAAATTTACACTAGTAAGTATTCATATTATTACATAATTTAATCTTAGAGATTATCTCTTAGAGAGATAAAGACGTTTAATCTTAGATTGGAATTTTTAGATGGGCAAATCTAAAGATCTTTGTGGTAAAAAAAATTTTGTCCATTACTGCTCCATTAGAGAATTCAACACTTAACCGGAGAGAGATAGCACGAAAATGTGGTATATTCCAGCCATCAGTGAGAATATTGAGTCAAAAACTCAAAGAGAAGCGACCTGTGACATCAGTTCGGAAGGGTCGGTGTGGCAAAAAAACTTCAGTCACCCCCAGGGTGCAACGAATTTGATAAAATTTAGCTGTAACACACAGAAGAGCCACCCATAGAGATTTAAGAAATAATTTGGAAGAAGCGGATACTCAGTATCGGTGGCCATCGAACACCACAAATGTTCAAAAAAAGCTTAGCTTGGGCCAAGAACCATAAAGACTGGTCAATTGATGATTAACGTAAGTTAAATTATTACAAATCATTTTAGTTTTGCGCTTTTAAATTTTTATTCACATTCACAAATTTGCTTCAGCGATGAAGCCACATTTCAAATTCTGGATGATAAGGCCCAGTTTGTCCGAAGACGTCCAGGGGAAAAATATGAAAAGCGGTGTGTAACTAATACAATTAAACATTCCACCTCAGTAATCATATGGTCAGTGATTAGTGGCAAAAGTATGGGACGAGTGTATGTTGTAGAAGGAAACATGCGACAAGACCAATCAATATAAAAGAGTTTTGCAGACAAAATTGGTTCCACACGTGAACGAATGGTTTGGTAAATTTGTAATAAATTCTGATTAATCCTTTTTATTAACACAGGCCGCATTAACATTACCAAAGTATACTTTTCGAAAGGTTTTTGGTGAGCTGAATATGAATCTGAGCTCCAAATTGCCGAATTGGTTCTGGTTTTTGAGATATTCTAACCCAAAAGTGTACAAATAGCCATTTTTTAAGTTAGGTAGACCCGTTGATATTTTCTATCTTAAAATAATAAGCATTACACCTTAACCTATAAGATTTTCTCTTTCAAAAATGGTATGGTACATACTAACAATATATATACATATATATTTATATATATATATATATATATATGATATATATATATATATATATATATATATATATATATATATATATATTATATATATAATCTCTTGCTTTAATTCAAACGATCGTTTGAGTGTCTTATGTCTATGTTCAACTGAAACGTCATTAAGTGACCAGCAGTAATCTGTCATCATTCGTACATCAAAACGACCTTGAAAATGACGCGTTTTACGACTGTTTGAAATCTTGGTGAAATCGCTCCCCTATATCTTCTCTAAATACACCTACATTTTCAGGGAAATAATTTAGGTGAGAAACCAAAACGTATAATTACAAACTCATCAAGCAGCCTAGTTCTTGAAAACTGTTTTCCTAGAAAATTGTGAACAACTTATTTAAAATTAACCCATGCTTCTTTTTCAGAAAATTTCATAGTTTTCTCCAAATGCCATCTTTCATTAGCTTCATGATGTCAGGGCCTACAAAAACAGTAGAGGCGGCTTGTAGGGGTTGATAGGGTTAGAGGTGTTTTGTTTCAATCAGTACACACAATTACTGTATGTGATTTTATTTTGATATGATTCCACAAGCAATTAATCTTAGGGATTCATGAGGTGGGTTTAGAAAAAAAATTGTGGACTGAACGGGTGGGTTGGGTTTGCGGTATGTCGGTTTAAGATTGTTGAATTTGGATTGTCAGCTTTGACTTTGTTGGAAAGATTTTATGAAACTAAGAAACTTTAAAATGCAATATCTGATGTTGAGATTGTTATAAGAGTTTCTGGGAGAAAAATTATATTGCGAAGCTACATAACCACAAAAACAGCTATTTTTGCACTTTTGGGTTAGGATATCTCAGAGATCAGAGACAATTTGTAGCTCAGATTCGGATTCGGCGCGCAAAACATCCTTCTGCAAGGTAAATTCGTATCTCTGGGTTTGAATATTGGTAAAATTTTGTCGGCATGTGAAACCTCTTTGATATTTTTTACTATAATATACATTTTTTAAAAAATTTATTAAAAATCCTTTGTAAAAGGTAGATAAATATATACCTTTTACAAAGGATTTTTAATAAATTTTTTAATATATGGTATACAGCCAACTACAGGAACGTAGATTCCTTGTGGATACATTTTTTATGTCAACAATGACGTAAATTTCACTAAATAGCATAAATTTCCCTTTTTTTAGTCATTGGGTAAGTCACGAAAAAATTCGTGAGCATATTGTTTTACCAATAAAAAATTTACTTACCTTGCAGCCACCTAACCTGGGTAGCGGGTCCGTAACCTTTTTCATTTTTAGCAGCAATACGGAATATTATTGCTGCTTTCGTCGTTGTGTCTAGATGGGCAGCAGACAAGGAGGTATTACTTACAACACACTTATTATTCGGGCCGCAATAAACTCGTACAAAGGCCAGTTGACCAGCGTTGGTATTAACTTTATCCTATTAAAAAAGAAAAATATTACTACAATTAAACTGTGTATGTGCTTTACATTTTATCTGATACTGAAATAAATCAGTGCCAAGGGGCCATTCCCTAGGCGTATCTACTAATGACTTCGTAATTATCTAATTATATGTATTACAAAGTTTCATGAACTTGACTAACTCATTTGAGGACACCAATCTAAGAACGAAACTATGAAATCTGACATTACTGAAAACAATCAATTGTCTGCAGGGCGTTCTCAAAGCAAGACAGGATCAACTAGTTTTTGGATTATTAAAATAATTCGAGTATTTATTTTTTCTGCAACAGTCGTTTTTATTCTATATTGATGATGCGCTTTCCGTTCATAGTTTTGAAACATCTCTAAAACTCTATCAGGCAACAAACACGAGAGCACTATTGTTCTAGTTCTAAAACCCTATTTTGTCTCCATGTCAAAAAAACATTCTAATTCGTGTCATGTGGAATACGAAATATTATTTAAGACATTTTTACACCAAAATATTGCAAAAAGAGTCGATTATATGGTGAAAATATGTTCAAATATGGTAGGGATTGGAGAGTCGACCATCTACCACATTAGAAGCTAAGAAAAGGATCACATTGTAAAGCAACCACTCTATATGTTGTACAAAATGAAATTAAGTCCAGAAAGTGGGGTTGGATCGGTCACACACTCCGAAAAAATAGTTCCAGTATCACAAAGACTGCCCTAGAGTGGAATCCCCAAGGGAAAAGAAAAAGAGGTCGCCCAGTACAAACTTGGAGAAGATCCATCATGGACGAGACAAGGGGCCAAGGAAAGTCTTGGAATGAGGTAAAGGCCTTAGCGCAAAATAGAACCCGATATCGCGTTTTCCCTGAAGCTCTATGCTCCACTTAGGAGTTCAAGAACCATATATAGAATAATACACAAATGTATACATTTTTATTTATATCTCTGTATCAGAACTTGGATTTTAAAAGCTGTCATATTGTCTGATAATCACTGCATGTCCTTGCATTCACTGCATTCCCTAACTGTGACAACATATAAAGTGGAAAATGTACTGAACTATTTTAAACAACTTAAAAACAATTATTGCAGAAATGTAGGCAATTTGTAAAACAATTTTTGGATTACTATAATAAAAATCCCAATCCATTAATATTACCTTACACAAGACAGCAGTTTCACATATTTTATAATTATTAAAACTTTTTCAAGTCAGTAGATATAGTATATATGAATATTCAACATACCTATAGAAATATTTTATGTTTAAAATAAAAAGAAGGTGCTGATTCAAACATACTTCAGAGATATATCGCTAATCAGTAACCTGACCCGAAGGCACGCCTATGTCTGCCAGTGACAATAAATGTAGACTCATTTCTACCCATTCGGACCTTTTGCAGTGTTTATAACTCTCCAAATATCCAATAAAGTTATTTATAATTAAAAACATAAATGATATATAGACTTACCTTTGCTTTCACAGCCAAATAAACAGAATATTCTAATATTTCACCTTGGTTGGCACTAGGAGGTTCCCAAGATAAATTTGCCCCTTCTACCGATTTGGTTATTTTGATTGCAGAAGGTGCACCTGGGAAGCCTGGTAGACAAGTTTTAAATGCTGATACCTAATAAAGTAAAATACTATATAAGTTCAGGTGTCTATAGGAATTACAAATTTACATATAAATGGTAACCAAACAAATATTCAAGTGGTTTGATAAACCACTTACCCCACAATGAGAATCGGACAAGATGAAATAGAACAAGTTTAGGATTATATATATCTTGGTCAAACTATAAAACTTAACAAAGATAACCAAACAGCAGAGATCAAGAGACGAGTTAGACTGGCATGGGCGGCATTTGGCAAACTAAGCTACATTCTTAAAAACAAAAGATATCCACAGCATCTTAAGACCAAAGTATATAATCAATGCGTACTCCCTGTTCTTACTTATGGTTCCCAAACGTGGACATCTACAAAAGCAAACATGGACAAAATCATAAAAACCCAAAGAGCAATGGAAAGACAAATGTTGCACATAAGACTAATGGATAAGAAGAGAAACGAGTGGATAAGACAGAAAACAAAAGTGAGGGATGTTCGACAAAAGTTGCAAAATTGAAATTGAGATTTGCCGGACACAATATAAGACAAAAAGAAGACCGATGGAACAAAATTCTTATAAGTTGGAGACCGTGGGAATATAAACGAAGCAGAGGAAGGCCCCAAATGAGATGGGCAGATGATATCAAGAAGCACGTGGGCTCTAGATGGATGACTGTAGCGACAGACAGAGAAGAATGGAAAAGGATTGGGAGGCCTATGTCCAAAGATGGACCGAAGAAGGCTAATTAGATAGATAAATTGATAAACCAAGATGACTATTAATGGTTATGGGCAATTAATCAATACAGCAAAGCAAAGAACAGTTGGTCATTTTGTTACATCCACTATACGATTTTTCTGTATCCCTCTGTACTGATAAATATATATTTTATATTATTCTGTCTTAATTTTATGATAAAATATGGTAACAATATTTCTATATATGTGCTTTGCTAGTCCTCGAATAGTTAGAATATCCTTAGTAATTCCCTTTTCGTTCTCACTATTGGTACTTAATCAGCGTCCAATGCCCTTAAGGCCTCTATAACAAGAATTTGAAAAGTCTTGTTGACAACAGATCCCTGTCTCAAATTTAATTTTTTTTATCATACTTAAACATACACTATAAAGTCCGGCTATCCAATAGATAGAATCCCAAGGCCGCGTGATCACTGACTGTCGGAGAGTAGCAGGGTTGTGATTGGCTGTCTGCAGACTTACATGCGTTTGAAACTGAAACGGGAGAAGCCTTGTACACAACGCACAGTATTAAATGAAATCAGTTTGTGTTAGATTATCGTTTGTTTTAAATATGGATGAAAATCCTCTTTCGCCTCCAAGAAAAAGGGCAAAAAAAAACAAATTTACTGTTGAAGAAAAATGTGTAATTTTAAATACATGTAAAAAAACATCTGAGGAGTTAAACGCAGAGAAGGGCTGCGAAAGTGTTATTAAATTCACTGCTGAAGCTACAGGTAAATTGTTAATATTATGTTATTAATAATAATAAAAATAATTGTAGGTATTAACAAATCATCTGTTTATAATACTTATAATGGTGAATTTAAACCTCCAAAACATTACCAAAGATCTAAAAAAGTGCTTGATGAAATTACGGATCAACATAAGAGCACGATTCGACGAATTGTTCAGAGTTTATTTTTACTAAATGAGCTTGTAACGGTTCAGAAAATTATGCAAAAAATTTCAGAAAACACGAACATTCCAAATTTAAAGGAAACTACTGTGAAAAAAATTTTGAAATTAATTAATTTTCGGTGAGTACAATTTTAATACCAACTAACTAATATTAAATCTCATATAAATAATAATAAACTGGCTAAAATTCTCTCTCTAATAATAAAACTTTTATCTGAAATGATTCATTCTTATTTTAGGTTTAAGAAAAGATGTCGAAATAGTGTTTTAAAGAAAAAAAGTGAAATTATATCATGGAGGTGACGATACTTGCAATCCATAAGACAATATATGCAGGAAGACCGTACTATTTATTATTTGAATGAAACTTGGGTGAGCGCTGGTCATACTGTTGACATAGTGTGGGCTGACATGTCAATCATCAGTGCTCAACAAGCATATGTTGAAGGCCTTTCTACAGGATTTAAACATCCTTCTGGGAAAGGCAAACGACTTATTGTTTTACATATCGGATCTAAAAATGGATTTGTGGAAAACGGACTACTTTTGTTTGAATCCAAAAAAATAACGACTACCATGAAGACATGAAATCCAACCTTTTTGAAGAGTGGCTGAAAAGGGTTTTGCCAACTTTAGCTAAAACGGCAGTTATTGTCCTAGATAATGTGTCCTACCCGAGCAGAAAAATGAAAAGATACCAACTAGTGCTATGCGAAAAGCTAATATTCAAAAATGATTGCGACAAAAAAATATTATATTTACTGATGACATGGTCAAAGCTGAGTTACTAACGCTAGTAAAAAATCATCCCATGGAACAAAAGTATGTGGTAGATGAAACTATTAAATCTTCAGGTAGATGTGTGCGTAAATTGCTTCGTTAGCACTGCGAGCTAAACCCCATTGGAGCTAATCTGGGCACAAGTAAAGGGTGAATTTTTCAGCTAAGCACTGAATAATGTTATATCGGATTCCTGGAAAAATGCTATCAACGATCACATCAAAGATGTGGAAACTAGATTTTATTGTAGAACAGTAGTTAGAACCACTGATTATTAATTTAGGTGACGACGAATCCCAGGACACAAATAGTAATAATTTATTAATTAAGAATAAAAGTAACATCTTTTTGTCATATTTAATTTTTTTTATTTAAAACGCCCAACTTGAAAAAAATTCCAATTCAGTCGAATTCGGACAAAGGCTGAAAAACAATACCTGAAATCCGAGACTTTTCAATGAAAATCGGGCCATTTTTTTTAAATATAGAACTTTAATATCATCATTTTATTGATTATTTAACTTACATTATTTGCGGCTTCAAACTGATTTCCGACATAAAATAAATTTTTACATAAAATCATATTGCAACGCAACAGATTTGATTTTGGTTCAAAGCATGTAATGGTTTGGGAATTAATCATTCGATGGGATTCATTTTAAATAGCGCGAACGAAATCAAAAAGTTTGTTTACTTAAAATGGTTGACAAAACCGAAAAAACAAACATTCATCAGTAATCATTACATCGTTGTATGCAGCATGCCTCGTAATACAGATGATTCATGTGTATACATGAATTGTTATTGTTTTTGAATCGTCTTTTCAGAAGACGATAATTAAAATACAGAAATTTCAATTTGATATGATTTTTCATACTACATCAATCAATAATAAATTGTAAATATCATAAATCCATTATTACAGTGACAAATAGGATTATGTTTTAAATACGTATATTATGGGTTTTACCGCATTCACTGCGATAATTGTATCCCTCTTCTTGACCTAGTGTAAATCGAACTTGTGACATTGGGGACTGTAACTCGTAACCAGCGCATGGCGTTCACGTGATAATTCTATCTGTTTAGCGGCCCAACTATGTAATTTTGCCTGTTGCATGCGCGGGGGATCCAAGCAATTGCTATCTACAGTCACTCTTAATCTACCTTAAATTTTTAAAATAATAAACTTGGCATTTAACGCAAGTAAATATAAAGTATGATCTGGTACTCTTCTGACTCTCATGATCATTTTTTTATTATATCCTATATATATATATATATATATATATATATATATATATATATATATATATATATTTGATGGCACGCTATATACATTATATGTACTACACGTATCACGTCGCAGAGGCCTTCTTTAAGTCAATAAATCAAAATTTGTCTTATAGTATATCTATTTTTATTCATAGTGCCATATGATATCTCGTATGTCGCTATAAGTTCAATAATAATGCAGATATTTTGTAGTGCCCTTTTGGTAGTCTGTTTTTTCCATCTTAATATTTTCGCCATATCGTCCCCTTTCATTTAATACATTACACGCTCCAATCGGACCAATATCAACGGAGATATGGTGTTTTGCCTTTTGGTAATGCCGCCATGTGTTTTTCTGTCTAACATATTGGCTACCCACTCTTCTTTCTAATGATGTATTTTACGTCACGATCCGACTAACTATTCTACACCCACCACAAAACACTAAAAAAATATTTGAATCATCAATAGGGCTGTTCATCCCAAAAGAGTGTCAGCCATTATTTCCGTACAGTGTTTTGTACAACAAATATGTCAGGTTAGGTTAGTAATATAAAATAACAATAATGTGCATGTGAACACATAATTAGGATAAAAATATCAAAAAAATTAGTTATTGAAAAAAAAATCTAATATAAAGAAAAAAGTGCCTCAATTAGCAAATTTTTTAATCGATTATTATTATGGTACCTTGTCGCCAATTCTTTTTAATGCCTACTCCGAAGAGATCCTGAAAAACGGTCTTGAGGGTAAAACAGCTGGAATAAAGGTAAATGGAGCTCCCATTAACAACATTAGATATGCGGACGACACTGTGATCTTAGCAGAAAACATTAAGACCTTCAGAGTACGAGTATGATCTAACAATGAATGTCAAGAAGACGAAATTTATGAGAATATCGTAAACTCAAAGAAATAATGGGAATCTTCTATTAAACGGAACCAACGTAGAACAAGTGGACAAATTTGCATATCTGGGAACAATGATTAACTCCACAAATGATTACATTCAGGGGATCAAACTAAGAATAGAAAAGGTTACAGCAAATTTCAACAAAATGAAAAGAGTGCTATGTACCAGGGATTTAAAACTGGAACTAAGAGTTAGGTAGGCAAGATGCTATGTTTTTTCGACTTTATTTTATGGAATGGAATCTTGGACCTTGAATGCGACATCAATGAAAAAACTGGAATCATTCGAGCTGTGGGTGTATAGAAGAATTCTAATAATGATGAATGGTGAATTCTAAGGATGAATAAAGAAATGGAAATTTTAAATGCAATTAAAACAAGAAAATTAGAATATCTCGGATATATTACACGTGGAGAGAAATACACTTTGCTTCAACTGATTATGCAGGGAAAGATCCAAGGAAAGAGAAGCATAGGGAGGCCTTGAATGTCATGGATGCGCAACCTGAGAGAGTGGTACGGACGTACATCAAATGAACTTCAGAGCAGCCGTCTCAAAAGTCCGAATAACTATGATGATTGCAGACCTCCGCCGTGGAGATGGCACTTGACGAAGAAGATTATGGTATCTGTACAAAAAAGGAACAACGAAGCGATGTCGTTAATGAAGTATCTATACAGTTGTGTCAAGTAAAAAACTAACTTAATTGGCCTCTAAGAATTATAATTAAGTACACCACTTCTTTAGAACTTTATATTTTGTATTTACTATTAATAATCATCAAAACTAAAATTAGGTTAGATAAAAAAATGAATTTAACCTACCTCACTCCAATCACTTCGACCTAATGAATTGATAGCTGCCACTCTGAACTTGTATGCAGTACCCGGTTCGAGATTAAAGCCTGCGGGGTAATTTACAGTAGAAGGCAAAGTGTCCAAGGTCAGATCAGCAGTGTCTTCATTTAACAAAAAATAACTCTTTACATCACAACTATTTCCTCGAATGAAACCAACAGTATACCACGTGTCTTTAAGAGGCACTTCAGGATCATGGGCATTATTTTCAGCCAAAGCAGCAGAAGCTAATGCTGCTAAAGGATCATCGTCAGGGGCAAGAATTCCTTTTTTCACTTCAGTAGCCATTTCATCTGTTTTTAAAATTTTGTTATTTTGACTGTAATTGTGATAATCTGGATCAACTGATGGTTCTTTTTTAACGTCTGTTTCCATTCTCACTGAGTCACTGGAAGTGCATTCGCCTAAATCTTCTTTTTTAACTTCAGTCTCCATATCTACCTCCGACTTCGTCTCATTTTCTTCTGGAGATTTTGTGATACTTGATTCGATCTGACTAGACTGTTCAGATTTTACTTCAGCTTCCAAATTAACTGGTTCGTTTTCTAGTTTTTTATCAGCTTCCACATTGTTTTCACTTTCCAATCTTTCTTCGAGTTCTAATTTGTTTTCACTTGTCTCAGCTTCCAAGTTGTCTTTGCTGTCTGATTGTTCTTCAGCTTCTAATCTCATGTCAATGTCTGTTCCTACATCAGCTTCCGATTCGGCCTCAATTTTTTTAATTTCATCTGGTTTTGCTTCAGCTTCCGATTTTGTTTCCGAGTCTGATTTTACCTCACCGCTTAAGCTTTCTTCAGATTGTTTAGGTGTTGAATCTGACTCCCAGTCCATTTTTACAATTTCAGCATTTGAAGAAGCGGGCGCAATTTCATTAACGGTAGCTTGCGTAGAATCAGCTTCAGCTGTTGTAGTTGAAGGTTTCATTTCTTCATCTACATCATCCACCCCACCTCCATACAATCCTAAACGATACCTATAACAAAATATATACTGCGTAACCTATGTTCCAATTAAATGAATATAATCCTTACCTAAAACTTTTAGGTGGTCTCTGTAATCTAGTACCTCCTTTCAATCCAAGTTGCTGCATAATAGAACCAGATCCTAAGAGTCCTGTTGCAACTTGCATCGGAACAGCAACATTGGATGTACTGCTGCCCTGCGAAAGAACTACGGTTTGTGTAGTATTTTCCTCAGATCCATCTAATTTTCCCATGCCTCCTTTCTCAGGTGCAGGATCTATCAGACCAGCTTCTGCAGCTATGGCAGCAAGGGCTGCATCTGTTGTGGCTGGACTATCAAAGGAAGTCGAAGCTAGTACAAAATTCAACCATTTTATTTAAATTTATGAATAATCTCTGCTTAGAATATTTTCTTGTACACTTGATAAGATCTATTTATATATAATTCTAACAGACCCAACTTACCTATATTTGCATTTGGTTGTTTGGGACGAGAAATTACCATTAATTTTGGTTGATCCCCGCTGTTGGTAGAGTGATTTATTGTTGAACTAATTGGTAGCCGGACAATCTTGCCTACTGCAGCAGACTGATTAGGTTGCACCAGGGTCAGTGTTTTGTTAGTACCTGTCGCCATCTGTACAGTAACTGGTTTCCCTCCGATCATTACCTGTTTCTAAAAAAAAAAACAAAAAAGGTCATTCTCAAAAGGTCTTGCAGATACCAACATAAACACTAACAAATTAAAGAATCAAACTCACATTTTTACATAGATTTAAAATTAGAAGAACACACTGATAATAGGTTGCGAGTCAAAAAGTTGCTGCAAATATTTTAATTCAATTAATAGTAATTAATTTTTGACAAAAATTATACTTCGTTCATTTACTTTTTAAATAAAATAAATGCTGCTCATGACGTATATGCATATTTTTTATACCAAATTAATGTTAATTTTTTTTTCTTAATATGATGGTATAAGTGTGCCTGAGAAAAAATGGTCGAAAATTGGGGTTGCTAGGTGTTAAAAACACGGGGTATTAAAGACAGCTAGCGCTGTCTAATCAGCCACGGCTGATCGTGAAGAGATCTGGCTGAAATCAACCCTCCTGTTGGAAAATACATTCTGTTTCAAAACGTCGCACTAGCAACATGTGTTAATAATATATTTGTAACATTTATTTTTATTTCATTATTACAAACAATTAAGTTTTTTTTTATATATTTACATTTACATAAAAGTAATAAACACTTTCATTTGCGGTTTTGAGTTCTTTACTAAAACCACGGGAAGTAATAACATTAACCAACAAGTAACTGGAAGAATTCGGGATTCCGTTTTCCACTGGACAGTTACCACTAACACTTATGGTCCTTATTGTCGAATGCTTGCTACTTTGGAAACACAAAAATCAAAGGTTAGTGCTTTTCCTTTTACCATTATTTCATTTTTTACATTCTCACATGAGATTTACATTTGATTTGTTACAATTCAGTGAAAAACTACTTCTATCTTAATTTGTTTGTTACTAATCACTATTTCGTACAATACACAAGACATTTATTTGATTATTGTACTTGGTATAAACGCGGTGGTGTAGTATTAGAGTTTTATTCCTTATTTTACATTAAAAGGGAACTAATTTGATTTATTTTTAAATATTACTTGCATTCTGACACTACATCACTCAACATATATATTTTTACATCTTATTTGGATATATTTTGTATCTTGAATAATTTACATACACTTTTGGGTTCTATAACCAATACGGTTAGTCAATTTACGACTCGTAAACACATTATCGTCATTTCTATATCCTTTCTGGATAGATTTGACATATTTTCTTATTTTACAACTTTTGGGTACTCTTTACCAACCGATTCGGCCTTCCAGCTATTCGGGCACGTTTTATAAATAAATAAAGCTACATCTAAAACACTTTACTCGTTTACGCATTTTTCGTGCTATTTCATTACAGTAATCTTATTGCTTTATTTACTTACATTTTCATTTAAGTTCTTCTTCTTCTTTTTATATAGACATGACTCTGTCTGTTTTTCAATGTGCCTCCAGTAAGTTGTCATTCCATCGTTTTCGTGGTCTTCCTACTGATCGTCTTCCTATTGGGAAACCGTCTCTTGCCGTCTTTACTACTCTATTTGTTGTCATTCGGCTTATATGATCGTTCCATTCTACTCTTCTTTTTCTTACCCAGTTTTTGATGTTCTCCACCTTGCATCTATGTCGTATATCTGTACTTCTAGCTCTGTCCCATAGTGTCTTACCATCGATTTTTCTAAGTGTTTTCATCTCTGCTGTTTCTAACATCCTTTTTGTCCTCTCTGTGTCAGGTCTCGGGTCTTTCGAGTCGGGATACTTTTCCATAAACATTTTATGTATTGTAGCAAGAATATACTTTTTCAATACATAGAATAATGAATTTCTTTCAGATCAAACGATTTTGTCTTTTTTTATTTGAAAACAAACCTTGTCTTCAAATTATATCTGGATTTCACAGATTTACCTATTATCTCTTGGAGTGGTATCAGCAGTTGGTAGGTGACATAATCATCACATATACGTTTCACCACACCCAAATAAACTCAAAAAAGCTTTCTTACATACCTTTTTAGGGACTCTCTTCAAACGAAACATGAAACAAAAAGTTATGAGGTCTGTCAATGTGTTTATTGGTTTTCTGAGATTTTCTGCTTCTCTTAATAGGTGTTACTTCTATCATATCTTGTAAATAGAAGCCTTATGAATTAATTAACTCCAGTTTTTCGCGCCGTAACATTTTTCCCGAATGATTAATATATGCATCGCCCTTTATTTTAGCCTTATTAATTATTTCACTTTTATACTTGGAACGATTAATAACGCCCTTCTATCTTTTCATTTGTTTATTTTCAATATTACCCTATTTTCATTTTCAAAACTACTAATTTTGTATAAACGATGCACAACAAAACAAAAATTAAATAAGCTGACTCTGGACTGGTGAGACCACCAACCCGTCACCTCAGCTTTGCGACAGCAGTTAGTTAGCTCCGGAGAAGTGGTCTTTTCGAAGTAAACAGAAAACTTTGCTCGCTTAGAGAGCGCTGGCCTTTTCGAAATAACCAATTTAATTGTCTGATGATCGACATTTGATCAGTGGTAGGTCTGTTCTTTAAAAAGTCTGCTTAGCGGGATTTAATGCAATTATCATCAAAGTGTTAAAGTGGTACGTGAAGTATCAGGGAAAAAACTTAGTATGGAAACCCTCTAAAGTTGGAGCAATCAAACACGTTTCTGTTCTTGTCAAACATGTGTCAATATCTTAAAAACAAGAACGACAGACGTTTGTCCAACAAACAAAAAACAGCACACAAAAGATATTTTTCAAAATTAGAAGATACTTACTGTATTTTTTGACAAAGTCATAGTCTTAGGAGATCCAACAACTTGCATAGGCATTGATATGGTAATAGGTTTGCCAGCAATTTTAACGCCTTGTAGATTTGTTAAAGATGTGGTAGTTACGACTGGTTGGTTATTTACAGAAGTAGTTTTTACATTGCTTAAATTTACAGATTGTGCATTGGTTAATGTTTGTATATTTTTCAAACCGGCATTTGAATTTACAACTAGAACTTGTTGATTACCTGCAAAAGAAAACAAATAAATTATAAGCCTTTTAAACTTTCAAAAAGTTGGAAACAGGAACAAGAAGATTTACAATATACTGCTCGCGATGGGACAGTTTGGAACAAATATCTACCACCTCAGTCACGTGTAAGGTAAGTGGTGGCTCAAGTGCTACACATATTTTCTTACTAAATTTGTGGGTTTTACTAATTGCGTTGTATATTGTTTAGATCCATCAATATACTAAATCCTGTGCCAGGTCCCACCAGATATGCCACTCAACGAATTACCGATGAACCTATATCTTCAATGAGATTGTTTTTCACTGATAAAATGCTCAATTTACTCTTAGTGGAAACTGACAGAGAACATGGTCGCATATGTAATGAAAATATAATTGATGGATTCCACCGTTACTTGATGGAAATTCATTATATGTACCAAAAAAATATACACATTTTTAAATACTCTCCGCATTTTAAAGTTTATTTCATTGAATTTAAAGCAATACCGAGTAATTTAAAATTAATTTTATTCGGCTAGTTTTTTTAAATTGTAGTGTTTAATAAAAACATACTCGCATAGTGCTCAAAAATTTGTTACCTTCCCCTATGGGGACTGGAATTGACTCAAGGACGCTTTTAAGTGCCTCTAACAATATTGTTAGGTCATCTGAAGTAATGGAGCCTGAAGAAAACGTGGTACCGTTAAAAAATAGAGGATTTAACATAAATTCAGATAAGTATAATCTTGAAAATATTTTTGTGTATATTGAAAGGATAGATAACACCGATCTTGGTCGCTTACATCCAATTACAATAGGTCATATTTTGTACAAAAAACTAGGAATTTCTAATATCATTCAAGTAAGGGGAATTGGTAGGAACAGAATTAAGGTAGTAGTAGCTTCTATACACGATGCAAATAGTCTTATAAATAATAGTAAACTAAAGGAAGAAAATTTAAAAGCCTTTATTCCCGATCACTTATTAGAAAGCAAGGGTTTAATTCGGGATATTGATACTCAATTTGATACTGTATATTTACAGGAAAATATTGAATCTCCTTCACGTATCTTAAATATTAAACGAACGCATAGAAAAGTTGAAAAAATGGTACAATTGAGTATGTTGCAAAACGAACTGTTATTGTAGCTTTTGAAGGTAATATACTGCCTCAGTATGTTATTATAAATCGAGTTTTTTGTCCAGTCGAACAATTTGTAGGTAGGGTTACTCAGTGTTATAGGTGTATGAGATACGGTCACATTTCAAAACAGTGTAGAAGTTCTCAAAATCTATGTATTCGATGTGGAGAGAATAAAGACGAAAATCATTCTTGCGAAAATTCAGACATTAGTTGCATTCATTGTAAGAGTACTGCACATGTTTCGGTTTCAAAAAATTGTCCTTCTTACCAAAAACAACAAAAAATTAAAAATATGATTAAAAATAAATTTCCTTTATCGAGGCAAGGAAATTAATGAAAACTCGTATTCAAGCTCTAGCCAAAATAAGTTTTCAATTTATCGAATCGATAAAATTTTCCTATATTACACAAAATAAAATCCTAACATCTGCGCAATCTACTTCTAATGCAGCTACGAGTACCAATTTTAATCCAACTTTTCGCCGAACAATTACTCAGTTCCTAACAAAAAGAGGAAAGCCAATTCTTCTCCTGCTGTATCTTCCAACTCTGTTCAGCCACCTCCCATGTTTTTCAGATTTGGACCATCTCAACCTCTACCTGCTAATCCACCCCGTTCCGCTTCTCACAGTGGAAAAAGGGAGAACCAAGATCGAGCTCGAGCTATGACTAACTTTGTAATTAGTTTTTTAAAAAATATACGTACATTGGACGATTTGAAATCTTTAGATAATGAAATAATAAATCATGAAATTACTTCTATTGGAGGGTACAAAAAAGGTTACATAATTTTCTCTGTCTTAAATAAATTAAAAATCATGCAATGGAATTGTAGATCTGCTGCCGTCGACAAAAACAGTTTAACACATTTTTTAAATGATAATGATATTGATGTTGCCTTGTTGAGTGAGACATGGTTTAAACCCGATAAACAATATAATTTTAGGGGTTATAAGATTATTCGTCGCGACCGATATGACGGTTACGCTGAATTGGCTATACTTATAAAATCAATTCATCTTTTTGAAGAAATTTGTATTACACAAATTTTAATGACGATATACTTGTTTGTGGAATCACTTTAAAATTTAATAACTCTGATATTAATTTTGCTTCAATTTATAGACCTCCAGATATTCGATCGACTTCCAAAGATTGGTGTAAAATTTTGGAACAATTTAATTTTCCTTGCATTATAGGTGGTGATATGAACGCGCCTATTTTTTAATTTGTTAATTTCCATAGATTCTAAGCTGTCTTTGTTAGAATAAGTCGTACCCATAGACAAAGAATGTAACACTTACTTCGGGTGAGTAGGAAGGTTAAGTGGGGAACTAAGGAACCCCACTAAACATGTTTATGCTGGAATTTGAAAATAAAGAAAGCATTGACAGAATTTTAGGAATATGGTTAACAATATCTTAGCAATAAGGAATTAAAGTTACCATTGATGCAATCAAGAACTCAAAATTGATTTCTCGGAGAAAAAAAAAGGCTATGGACACACAAGGCACTATTGGACTAAACCGGCTAGATGTGTCAAATGTGCCAGTAAACACCCCACAAGCGAATGTACAAAACCCGTAAACCAGAAACCTAAATGCGTTCTCTGTGGAGAGCTTCACTCTGCTAACTATACTACTATAAAGTGGCACTATAAAAATGACACGAGCCGTTCATCGTGTTTCGGAGCGCATGTAAAGACGCCGGTCCCATTGGGCTAGTATGCATCAACATTAGCTACTTGAAACCTGGTTAAAGATGTAATTGGCGTTAGAATCTGGCCAAAAGGATCTTCCCGATAAACATGCCATACAATATTATTATTACCACTGTCTCCGTTCACTTGACTGGTCTCTCTAATTCTTCATTTAAAAAACTCTCAAATTTCATTTTCCATTACTTTCTGATATCCTTTTCGTGAACTGACCGAACTCCAGAGGACCGAAGACGTGTCGTTGTTGAAAGTCTAACTACACATAAGGTAACAGATTTGTATATACTAACCTGAGTAATTATAATAGTACAACTGTCAGTTCTTCACTCTCTTGCTTCTCGTCTCCCGGCGCGCCGAATGACTTATTAACGATTGTATTTGTAAACTACAGGGTACATTCAATATATTGTAGACTCTAATTTGGTTTTAATGATCCTTTCGGCCGATTCAGACAGAGACTAGGAGAGTACAGGAGTCTGCTTATGCATATCTCCGGCTTCAAAAGTAAGCCCATAACCTCAGCTCTTTACAGGACCTGAGACCTAGGAGTCCTTACCCCTATCCCGAAAATCCCTTATCTTCTCGTAAATCCACGAAGACGAACCAGTCAGTTCGGACCAGTGGGGCCAGCAAGCCTTGCAGCCGCTCGCAGGGTTAGCATCCTTTGAGGGTCTATAAAGTATTTCAGTGGTGACAGCGGAGTCGCGCTCCTGTATTACATCTGGTGACAGCCAGAAAACGTGTGTATTACATCTGGTGACAGCCAGAAAGTGTGCGTATTACACCAGTATTTTATTATTTTCATCTAGGATACACCTAATCTGATTAAAATCTTTAGCTGTATTTGCTCTGGACATTTTATATAGTAAACAGTATGGAGACAGTGATCATCAAAATAACAAAACGAATGTATGTGGCGGAAATAAGAATGCTTAGATGAATGAGTGGATTAACAAAAAGGATAAAATTAAGAATAAGTATATTAGGGGAAGTCTAGGATTTGCACCAATTGATACCAAAACATGGGTTAAGATTGATCGGGCATGTTCAATGTCGAGACGCTACATCACCAATATGAAGAATTGCTGATTGTCAATATGAAGTTGCTGGAAGCCTGGAAGGATTAGAAAAGGAAAACCAAAAGAAGACCTGGGGAGACGCTTAGGCACTACATATCGGTAAAGAGGGTTGATATTGGTATGACCCAAGATATAAACTGATGGGAGAAATATAATTAGGAAAGCTGAGTGTTCAATCACAAATTAGTCCATTAATTTGTAATCTCACATTAATCTTAATTTCTTGAATTTGTATAGTTTCACCGTGTATAATTGTGAAACATATCAATTAGTAGCATAATTAGTTTGTTTAACTTCCTGCAAACTATTGCCTAATGTTTTATTGAGGACATGCCTGCAATCTTTTCCTCGGATAAAATATAATTTAAAACTATATTTTATCATCGTCGATCGAGAAGAAGCGGACAAGGAGAATTAGAAACAATTCGAACTTATAATTACATTAGAATTTGTCCACTGACCCCGCATAAGGATAACGGCGAAGAGAATGGTGATAATCTAGGAAAAAGAATAGGTTACTTACCGATTGTAGGAATCTGTCCCATAGTTTTCAGAGGAACTAATTTCCCAGTTGCCTTATCTAAATGGTATGGAATCGTTTTTATAGATGTTTGAACTTTATTGGCTGCCGTAGTTGGTATAATTTTTACAATGGTATTTTTGGGAGATTGAGGTAAAACATTTGGTTTTGCCTGAACCATGTTGCTTCCTTTTGGTAGTGTCGCTAACGTCATGCCTATGGGGAAAAATACCATTATTCGCGTTTTTTATGGTTTATTTGGGTTAGTTATATAAAAATTTTAGTACACTTACTACAATTTTATCTATTATACATACACATACATTCAAAAGTATTACAAGACTCTTTAAGGACAGGTAACCGGGTAGCACCGATAAGCGATCTGACCAATTTACTTGTTTTAATATGCGAATAGTGTTCAATGAAATACTCATTATTCAAGTGTTTTTGAGAGAAGGAATTTGTTAAAGATTATTTGCGATTTGTTTTCTTAGGCTTTAGTTGTTTTAAATACCAATAAAGCATATGAAAATTTTCTTTGCTTTCATTTGATTTAAATGTTCATAAAACTTGTTACACTTAACGTTTTGTATAATCTTTGATAATAGAGATACTGAGATGATATTTTTTACGCAAATATTGGGAATATCTAAAGCTATCTCGCAATATTAATAAGATGTAGCGTTTGTTTCTAATATATTTCAGAGGGTGTTGCAAAATAAGATTAAAAACAACTTTATTTTTACTGTATATGGGTAAAATTTTCGCGACAAGTACAGTAATTCCTTATAAACAAACCTAATTAAAATAAAAAATATTTATTACTTAATATTTTGCGGAAATGTATAATGATCTACTTTGTCTCCTGATATGAACTTTACAGAACATGTTTGAGATAGACTTTCTAGGACAATTCGAGCTCAAAGAAATTTTTTAAAAAATTCGAGACGTTTATTGTAGTTATTACTAAAGGAATGACAGACAATTCGTTAAGAACTGATGACAAGCCTTGTTACAGAATGCAGAGGAACAGGAGTGAACATACAGGGTTTTTCAAAAAGGTATGTCATAAATTATATATTAATATGTCATAATTATACCTTAGTACAAAAGTGTACACAAAAAAAGTTAAAGCCCTTTGAAGTTACAAAATAATTTTTTTTTGCATTATCTCCAAAACTAATACATTATGTAATAAAAATGGACACGTTACTTTCTTGTTCTGATTTCAGAACACAAAAGAAACAACAAAATCTAAGCCCATAGAAAAATTTTAAGGGGGTGTGCAGCCCTAAATCCCATCAAACTTTTGAGTACGTTCAAATAAAATGAATTTTGTGGCATCATTAGTTTAACACATTATTTTTAAAACTTTTTTGCCTCTTCTCACTTTTTCGAAAAACTAGTTTTTCCTAGTTGGCCATAAAATTACAATTAGTTTCTACGGATACAATAATTACAAACAATTCCATCAATAATAGTCAATAATTTGAAGCTATCATTTATTGAATGAATAAGATTAATATTAAAAATTTTGATATTACAATGGCCTACACATTGAAATTATGATTTCAATAAACTATCGGGAATATCGTAGGTGAATGTCAAGAAAATAGTGCAGCAGCCGCAAGGCGTTATGGAGTAAAATACCCCAATCGAAATACACCCGATAGACGATTATTTCTGACCATTGATCGTCGTTTACGGGAAACGGGTACATTCCAACCGCAAGTTGCTGGCAAGAGTGGTCGTCCAATAATGGATGCAACTGATGAAGGCATTTTAGAAATCATTGAAGAAGTCCCTGGAACAAGTACAAGGGTAATAGCTGCTTAACTAAATGTTCCTCGCGTAAGGGTTTTGAGGCTTTGAAGATCGTGCTTAACTTCTTTGGTTTAAAGATTATCCTAAAAGGAGTGGATTTTGCGATAGTTGTTAATGGAAAACAGTCGAAATGTTAATTTTATTAGAAATATTTTGTTTACCGAGGTTTACCTTCAGTAGAAATAGAATAACAAACCATCAAAACAAGCACATTTGGGCCGACCAAAAACCTCATGCCAAAAAAAAACGACACATCACCAAAAGACTTTCGAAGTTAATGTTTGGGCAGGAATTGTGGATAACAATCTAATAGGTCCAGTATTTCTTCCCAACAATTTAAATGGTGATAATTATTTGCAGTTCTTGACAAACGATTTACAAGAGTATTTGGAAGAAGTAAATATTGCAATAAGGCATAATATGTGTTTTATACAAGATGGCACTCCACCACATTACAGTAATGAAGTCCGGGAATACTTTTGCAGGCAGTATCCAGGTCGGTCCATTGGAAGGGGTCGTGACGCACTTATTTCTTGGCCACCCAGTAGCCCAGGTCTTAACCCCATGGACTTTTCCTTTTGGGATTTTACGAAAGAGAAAGTGTATTCTGTAACAATAGAGGACGAGCAACAATTGAGGGTTAGAATAATTGAAGCTGCAAATCAATTTCGTCAGAAAATATGATTTTTCAGCGCATTCGGTCTTCCTTATTAAAACGATACCGAATGTGTATTGAAGAAAATGGCGGTCATTTTGAACATTTATTGTAATATCATATTTATATAGGTTATAGACATTTTTTGTACTTGTTAATTCATTTAAGTCATTTATTTAGTTGCACGTAATTTTTTAAAGGTTAATGAAAAGGGCAGTAACTCAATAATAACTGTTTTTTTGAAAAAAGTGATAAGAGGCAAATTAAAAAAAATAATGTGTTAAACTAATGATGCCATAAAATTCATTTGATTTGAACGTACTCAAAAGTTTGGGAGGATTTAGGGCTGCACACCCCCCTTAGATTTTGTTGTTTCTTTTTTATGAAAAATGCTTTCAGAACAAGAAAGTAACGTGTCCGTTTTTATTACAAAATGTCAAGTATTGTAGGAGATAACGCAAAAAAATAATTTTTATTTTGTAACTTCAAAGGACTGTAACTTTTTTTGTGTACACTTTTGTACTAAGGTAAGTTGGATTCAATCAATTTATTTTTGTCCCCGGAATGCGTGATTTAATTTATGATATTCCTTTTTGAAACACCCTGTACACACTACTAAATATTTTTCTTTTTTTACATTTTTAATTCTCTCTATGTAAAGCCTATTATTCGGGCAGTAGGTAGTGGACTTAGTCATCTCCTTCTAATTGTTTGCAAACCATTAATTAACTGAAAATTGGTTTGTAATTGACATATATCAACCCTTTTTGCATGAAGCTGGATTATGTAAAACTTTTGAATATATGTGGTTGGGTGTCCAAACGGAATTTTATAGTTCTATCTTACCTGTACTAGTTTTGACAAAAGTTACAACTTGCTGTGGAGCTCCTCCCTTTTGAATAATATTGCCTCCTTGTTTCATTATTAATTGTTTGCCTGCTACTTGAGGACTGCCTTCTCTGATAATAGTTCCTGCAGTACCTTGAATCTTGACTGGTCCTAAAAAAATCATTATATATATATATATATATATATATATATATATATATATATATATATATATATATATATATATTTATGAAGAAACAAGAAGTCGAGAGAATTCACATCGGTTCCGATTTGAGCAAACTGCCAATGAAAATTTACTGGAAGCTATTGGATGATAATAGGAATAACATTTTATTCTGACATTATATCTACAGTTTACTCTCACACTCTTTACGTAAAGTAAAGACGTTAAAATGAGAATGCATTGAATTGTTTAATTCAAGTTCCACCATTCTCCTACACATGCTTTAAGGTTTCTCCTATTGTCAGGGAGACTTGTGAGAACTCAAGTTGAACTGAAATGCTGTTTATCTATATGGCCCTTATAGTATTGCAATCTTTATTTTAATTTATTTAAAAGTCTTCAAACACTAACACTAAAACACAATTAATTTATAACATTTATTTATGTAACCCCACAATTAATTATTTTAGACTAAATTCTAAAATATAATTTTCTTAGTTGCTTCAGTCGTTTGAGAACCCTGCGGAAGTCTCTCGACATTAGACCAGTGAGTGGTAGAGGTAATGGATTTTAACAAGAGCCATGAGTCATGCCGATTCAGTACACAAGTTTACCTGATATTTTCAAGGTCATAGCTCTTGTCAAAATCCATTACTTCTATCACTCGATAGAACGCCAAAATGTTATATCAGGGGTGTGGCATTGGGGCTCGCACAATAGTACTATACAGCATATAATAGTATACATGGACACGCTATATGTTCTAGCAGTGAGCACAGTTAGTACTAATGCAAATATTTTATTAAAACTAATCTACAAATTCGTTTTCTTCCTTTTTTGGTTTTTCTAAATTGTAAAAGATAATTATTTGAAGCGATATTCAAAATTTCTTTAAATTAGTCAAAAAAGGCAAAAGTGTCATGTATGTATTAGGGAGAGCGCCCACCAAACTGGCGTGGGAAGTGGCAAGTAGCACGCGTCTAGCATGTTAATTAAAATGTAACCAATGAAAACGAATGATTCAGCGCACACCAAAATGACAATGACGTCATTCATTCTAATCATTCGTTTGCATTGGTTACATTTTAAGTAACATGCTAGACGCATGCTACTTGCTTCTTGCCACTTGCCACGCCAGTTTGGTGGGCGCTCTCACTTATATGTCTTACCTCTTGCAGCAATGGGTGAAATAATTTTAGGTGAATGAACCTGGTTAGTACTTGTAGTTGTTTTAATAGTTGGTGCCGGCTGAAGTGAACTGGTTTGAACTGGAGCACTTGCCTTTGGTACAGCTGCCAACGCTGGAATTACTGGTGCAGTGGTAGCTGGAATTTTCGATGCAGCAGGTGGAGGTAAATCATATTTTTGTATCTACAAAAGAACGCCAATGAATATAAATTTCAAGAATAAAACATCAACTGATGAACGAGTAAAAAGAGCATTCACGCCAAAAATAAAGTAAAAAATACTTTACCTTTACAATATAAAAGCGTACTAATATAATTTAGAGAAACATTGCTGGTACCGTTCAACTTAAAAGGTTTGAAAATAAAAAAAATAGATATAGCAGATAAAACAAAATTTCTAAGACAGACGAGTATGGAAATCCATATGAAGAAGTCGACACTTTAGCGGGGTAGATAAGGCTGTAGAAAAAAGCCAAACATATATTTTAATCAAATTAGACATCCTAGAAGAAAACATTAAAATACTATTTCATAAAAATGTGTCTAAAACAAATATTTTTTGATAGTCTTTAATAGAGAAGCAGTTGAACTATTAGTAAGGATGTCTCTCAATTAAAAAATAAATAGAAATAGATGGCGGATTTTTGTTACAGAACTTTCAAAAAAATATTTAATGAATACTTCAGTTATGTTTCTCGGTATTATTCTTCATCTAGCTGTATTGTTTTTGATCGCTATACAGAAAATTTGAGTGTACTAAAATAGCTGAGCGTCTTCCGACAATAAAGCAGCAATTTTTGTAGCTGAAGATATTGATACCTTGGTTAGCTCCTGTCAAATTGTGGCTTACAAATAAAAATATATACTTTTGGAAACTTCTTCTTCCTCTTTATAAGCAATTTTGCTTCTTCATTGGCGGATTAATACCTCTATAAAACGTTGTCCGATACTTCTTTTGCCGATTGGTGACTTGTCTCTTGCTATTTTGACGACACGGGTTTCCTCCATTCTGCTTATGTGGTTATTCCAATCTTTTTTTCTATTTTGTGTCCATTCATTTACACCCTGTACGCTACATTTTCTTCTAATGTCTTCACTTATCTTTCGATCTCTGAGACTATTTCTCTATATTTTTCGATTTCTCTTTTTGGTCTACATAAACGACCTTCCAAATGCGGTGGTTAGTAGTTCCTCAAACCTTGTAAATTTCGCTGATGACTCAAATGTGCTTTTCTGGGAAAAAATTTTAGAAACACTCCACACAGTGGCAGAGCAAATTCTAAGCAAGGCTGAACAGTGGTTCAGTGGAAATCGGTTGTTGCTTAATACTGATAAGACAGTTTTTGTCTACTTTAGAACCAGCCAGTCACGAGAACAGTTTCCAGATACAATTAATTTTCTATCAGAAAACACGGAACCTGCTAGATCAGTTAAATTTCTTGGTATTCATATTGACCAGAATCTGAATTGGGGGGAACAAATACAAAATACAACAAAAAAACTGAATAGAGCCTGCTACTCATTAAGAGTGTTAAAGAGCTATCTAGACCAGGGGATTTTACTATCAGTATATTATGCAAACTTTTATTCTGTTATGCGATATGGAGTAATCTTCTGGGGTGCTGCAGTAGATAGCTCAACTGTCTTTATAGTCCAAAAAAGGCAGTCCGGGTGATCTTAGGACTAAAGGCAGGAGAATCCTGTAGAGGCCGATTCAAGTCACTCAATATACTCACTTTCTCAGCCATCTATATATTTGAATGTATTATGTTCCTTTTTAAAAATTTTTCTTTGTTTTATCACCTGCTTCCCAATCATGAATATAATACAAGAAGCCTTAATTTGAATTTGCCACTTCACAGATTGTCTATAACAGAGAGAAGTCCTTTGTATGCGTGTGTTAAATTTTATAATAGTCTACCATCTGACATTAAACAGGAAACACACTATAGAGCTTTTAAAAGAAAGGTTTTTCAACACCTAGTTGACATTGAGCCGTATACTGTGGCGGAGTGCCTGGCCTATCCTTCTCCTTGATCAGCATATTTAATTTGTAATGTTAATATATTTTAAATGTGTGATGTCAATATATATTTTTTTAATCTGTAATTAATAATGTGACGTTATTTGCTCAATTATGTTTAAAAATTTATGCAAATAAAAATTTACTCTACTCTATTTCCTGTAATTGTTCTCAGTATTCTCATCTCTGCTGATTCCAGTAGCCTTTGCGTTGTGGCTGTGTCGGTCTTGTTTCTGAGGCATATGTCATTATTGGTCTTACACAGGCTTTATAAATTCTTGACTTCATCTCAGTGTTAATGTGTCTGTTTCACCAAATCCTATCCTGCCAGTCTATCTGCTTTTTGTACTTGATCTCTCACTTCTTTGTCCAGGTCTCCATAGCTGGACAGTGAAATTCTCAGGTATTTTATTTCCATTACTTGTTCAATACCGATGCCATCAATTTTTATTTTACATCTGGTTGGTTCTTTACTGACTACTAATGCTTTAGTTTTCTGAGATGAGAATGTCATATTAAATTCTTTTGCTCTTATGTTATGTTTTTGAAAATTAGTATACAATAAGTTTAAGGTCATTAGTTGGATGATGTCATAAACTGGATGAGACCCATGAGGAGCAGAGAAGAGGCCCATGTTCAGCAGTAAACTTTTGAGACTGGATGATGATGAAGAGTTGGATTTATGCATGATTTTTCCGGATGCGACATCACATTAGCTTTTCATTATCAAGGAAAGCAAAATAGTATCAAATTACTTTCTGGTGATACTCATATTCACAAAGTGAGGCGACCACTTTAGCAATCCAAATGCTTCACAGGAGCAAATAAAAAATGCAGGTTTTAAAATATTAGCTGCTTTGTATATAGGTAAAAGTTCTAAAATTGAATAGAATACTCTCCGATGTTTGTTTAAGATGCCAGATGCTAGATGTCTGCAGCAGAACAACACTTTTATAGAGTATAATATACCAAAACAAATTAGATCACAAAATTATTTTGAAAAAATTATTAAATCGATTTTAATGAAATTTTGTGTGATGATTAAACATATTAAAGATTTTCTTTCTCGGAATATGCAAGGTTAGAAGTTAGTTTAGTCTAGAAAATAAACTCACAAAAAAGTCTTTTTTTTTAACTGTTTTCTTTGTGTTTTTTAGTATTTTTTCAATAATAATAATTCGTAAGGTTTATATATGTATATTTTATTATATTGTGGATGCACATACATTAGAATATTTGCATATGCTGATTTACTGTGCAGCAACAGCAATTGCTAATGTTATGGCATTAAGATCAGAAAACGACGGGGAACTAATATCGGAAGGACTGAAAACAGAATTGCACCCTGCAGGGAGTGCAGTATTGCGCAGGGATATTGGTCAAATTACGGAATACATCCGAGGAGTAAGAAGTCGAAAAGTAATTAAAAAAGCTGAAGAAATTATTCTGATACTTCAAGACACTCACAACATGATCCAGAAAAGAACACAGCTCAACACTGCCTAGACACATTAAAACAAAAACTCTCCGTTTATTCAAGTCGCCTAAGGAGATACAATGTTAGTAACAAACGTAAATGCGACAACATACTTTTTGAGTATGCAGAGAAGGCTTTCTATAGGAAACTGAATTCCACTGTAGAAATTGTAAATAAATTCTACCTAAGCCAAGAAGAATTTCATGAGTTTTGGGAAACCAACTTTCGACGCCAGCTACTCATAACAACAATGCTGGATGGATTGAAGACACAACGAACAACTGTCAACACTACAGGAATATTCCTTATGAACCTTTCACCAGTGAAGAAGTCTCGAACATTATCAAAGAGCTTCATAACTGGAAATCTCCTGGACCAGACGGAGTTCAAAACTTCTGGCTAAAGAAGTTTTGGAGTGTTCATGAGCTTTTAACAGTATTTATTAATAATATTTCTAATTCACAGGAAATACCACCATTTCTTACTCAGGGAACCACTTATCTAATACCGAAGGATCAAAATAACACCCAAGATAAAGCCAAGTATCGCCCAATTACTGTGTTCTGAACAATATCATAGAGCCTCAACAGAAAGGATGCGCTAAGGGCTTCATGGGCTGCAAAGAACAACTTATTATCGACTCAGTCATTTCTAACCAGGCATACACCAAAAAAAAACCTTTTTACTGCCTTCATTGACTACAAGAAGGCTTTTGATTCAGTGCCGCATGAATGGCTTATAGATGTACTGAAAATATATAAAGTCGATGATAATCTCGTGACTTTTTTGAAGCATATAATGTCAGAGTGGAAGACTAAAATTCACCTACAAATACCTGGTGAAACCAATATCGAAACTGAAGATATCCCTATTAACCGGGCCTTTCCAGGGGACTCGTTGAATCCACTTTGGTTCTGTCTAGCGATGAACCCACTATCTCAGCTACTGAACTCCACTGACTCAGGTTTTAGCATCAAAAATAACAATACTGTTGTGGCGAAGCTTAATCATCTGTTGTATATGGATGATTTGAAATTAATGGCTTCCACTCGAAACCACTTAAATCAGATGTTAAAAACTGTAGAAACTTTTTCAAATGATATCAGTATGCATTTTGGACTAGACAAGTGCCGTATACTAAATATAGTCAGAGGAAAGGTTCAGCCCGGAGGTTTCGATATGCAAGATGGCCAAAACATCGAGACAATGGGTGAAAATGATATGTATAAATATCTCGGAGTAAAGCAAGCGCGGAAAATTGACCATAAACAAATGAAAACCGAACTAATTTCGGAGTTCGTACAAGAGTAAGACAACTAAATCGGTCATATCCTAACACCAAAAATGTGTTTAAGGCATTAAATACGTACGCCTGTTCCCCGCTGAGCTACTCATTTGGTATTATAAAGTGGTCAAAAACAGATATAGATGATTACTTTCAGCGGAAAGTAAGAACACTTCTCACAAAGGCGCAAAAACATCATCCACGTTGTGCAGTAGAAAAAACAACATTACCCCGGTATCAAGGGAGGACGTAGGTGAGCAACTGTATAAATAGGTTACTAATTTAAGAACTTATTTTCTTAAACGTGACTTATTGCATCTGACTAAGCAAGAAAAAATGCGCACCTGAAAATGACAACTAAAAGCTATATTGGGAGCGCACTGTGCTTACAGACCAACCAGTGGCATATAATAGACCCGATCTCATACTAGTTAATAAAATTACTAGGTAAGCAACACTTATTAATGTGGCGATACCCAACAGTTATAATTTACGTGTTAAATACAACGAAAATATTGCCACGTACTGAGATCTAGAAATACAAATCAGACGACAATGGAGAATGGAAAGTGTCCAGACAGTACCGATTATTCTATCTACTGCTGGTGTTATTCCCAAAAACCTTCTAGAGAACATAAAACAGCTGGGTCTAAATGAACATCTCCATAAGGCCCTGCAGAAAGCTGTACTCCTCGTGATGTCCAGATGTGTACGAAAATTTTTGGGAGGTACTCCAACATACCAAGTCACCTAAGGCTCGATAACCTTAGAGCTCAATGCTTTTGACACCTTAGGTATCGGGGGTGGGTGAATTTTTCCCTTAGAGGGAGTGTGAGCCGTATGGCTAAATCTGGATTTGTAAGGTTTAAACTAGCATTGACGTATGTAAAATTTAATTATAAAACATATTTATATCCTATACAAAATTATTCCAAAACTAATAGTTCTTGAGATATATGCAAGAAAAATAGGAAAAATATCGAATTTTTTAAATGTTCATATTTTGTTTAATAAAAAGCATAATAAAAACAATTCATTTAAGTCTTTATAATATAAAAGGGAACCACTGAATTATTATGAATATTACCTGTAAGATGTATGTCTGCACAGATAGTGCTCCCGTCCAATTGACTTCAAGGGTATGTGTTCCTGCTTTAACTAAAGATACACGACTAGGAGCAGGAGGTTTATCTACATCTAAATACCACAAATCTTTGCAGCACACCTAAAATATATAGCATCATTCAATAACTATTTATGGATAATTGTGGAAGCTATTACCTGATTTTTCCAAGCTTTTCTATATCCATCTCGACCAGACCAAACATACAACCTTGTACTAATTCCCACTGCACAGTGGCCTGCTCTGGCACAAGGTAGAACAGCTTGTTGGATATTTATTTCATCCCAGCTCATTGTTTCTAAGTTGAGACATGCCAAAGTATTTGTACACTTCCATGCTGTTTCAATGGCGTTTATATCTTTAGAAAGAGTTGAAGGAACCCATCCCCCAAAAACAAACATTTTATGGCCAATTAATGTGGAAGTATGCAGAGATCTAGGTAGAGGTGTAATTCCTGAAACTTGGGGTTTCACCCAAGTCATTGTCTCTGTTTCCAGAAACCACAAATCACCTAACCTGCACCCACTCATACCTCCATATATAATTAAAAAAGAGTTCTGGTTTTTATCCACATATGCTACAGCAGTATGAGATTCTCTTGGAGTGGGAGCTGGTCCATTTGTTTGGGGAATATTCCATTGCATAGGGTTACTTTTAATATCTAATGTAAAAAGATCATTCAAATATCTTGGAATATTGTTTTTGGGATCTGTACTATCATTTGCTAATCCTCCAAAGAGATACACTTTTGAATTAACTACAGTAAAACTATGTCCTAATCTTGGACAGGGGAGAGTGCCAAATTTTGGTTCCTTTGGCTTAAGCTTCTTCCATTCCCATTTTGCAGCCTGAAGTAAAAAATATACAGATTAACTATCATTAGTAAATTTTTTAATTATGGTAATTGTAACAGAAACCGCAGTAACTGATATAGCTGTGTAATTGAAGAGTATTTTTCCAGTAAAGTTACACCACCTTTACATTTTATAACAAATTAGACAAAAATGATTATGTTAGTTTTTAACAACAGTACATGATGTAAATATACATAGTCAACCTTGCATACAATTTTTTGGTTTTTTTAAACCAATTAGAAAAGCAAAAATCTAAAACAGATAAAAGTCCTGGAAAGCTATTTTTTATGTTATTTAATCAAGAACATCATATTTAAAAAGTATAGAAAATGAAAGTTATTTAGCAAAGTGATATAAACCTTACAACAGGTAAATTGCGGAAACATGAGGATTGATATAAATATAAAGGAATATTTTTAGTTTATACATTTATTTTTTCTCTATATGTGCTCAAAAAATCAATTGTAAAGTAAGATGGCCTCAGTTATTAAAATTTGTAATAGATTATAGGTTTCTATAACAAATTTCTATACCTTGTCAACACATTGTTTAGCACATTTATTACATCAGTAGCTATATTTTTACAGAAAAATAACATACAAATGCTATTGAATACCCTGATATATATGAATTCTATATGAAAATTTGAAAATATGAAAAATTTGGGGTTTTGTCAATTCCAATTTGAACAGGTTTGAGGGAATCATGATATGGTAAAATCTGAGTACATATTGTTAATAAAAAGTTTTTATTAATTGATCATTCACGATACTATGGTTTCTCCATAGTTTTGTTTTGAATATTTTTATAATTGAGTCATGTATTCATTCCCTCATTCCACTTCATAACTACAATAGAACCTCTTTAAGTCGAACATTGAAAGACCAAAACCTACATAGAATTCTCAACTCTCTATTAGTCGAAATAATCAGTTAGTCCCTGCAAGATAATTTTGGTACATATTTTCGATCTATAACTAGAAAAATTAAATTGGACCTCTGTATCTCAAACATGTCTTTTTTTGAGACAAAATACTATCGAATACAATCAACCACTCATTCTGGCTTTTGTAGATTTCCATAAAGCCTTTGACAGGGTAGAGTTTAACAAAATCCTGAAAGCACTACAAGCATGCCGCATTGACTACCGATATACAAGGTTAATTTACGATACATACAAGAACGCAACTATGTCGGTGAAACTACATCAACTACATACATACGAAAACTCAGATCACATCCCAATCGGCAGAGGAGTCCGACAGGGTGATACCTTATCGCCTAAACTGTTTACCGCAGTACTAGAATATGCTTGTAAAAAACTTAACTGGGAAGAGAAAAGCCTGAACATTGACGGTAGAAGATTAACAAATTTGAAATTCGCAGACAATGTAGTTTTGTTCTTGGACAACCTCAAGGAGATATGTACAAGGCTTCAGTTAGTGTGTGCCAGTGTGGGTCTTAAAATAAACATCTCCAAAACAAAATTCATGACAAACCTAGTACCTAGCGGAAATATCAATATTGGAGACAACGAAGTAGAGCTGGTAGAAAAATACATATATCTTGGACACGAAATAAAGATCACAAGAGACAACCAAACATGCGAACTACGAAGAAGAATAAACCTAGCATGGGCAGCCTATGGAAAACTCAAAGACATCTTTAAAAGCGATATACCAATTTCTTTAAAACGTAAAACATTTGACCAATGTGTGTTGCCTGTGATGACCTATGGTGCCGAAACTTTGACATTGACAGCTACAAGTTCTAAAACGCTGCAAATAGCTCAGAGGAAAATGGAAAGATCAATGCTGAGTATATCGCTTCGTGACCGAGTTAGAAATGAAGACTTAAGACGAAGAACAGGAGTTACCGATGTAATTTCCCGAATTGCCACACTGAAATGGAACTGGGCCTGACACGTCGTCCGAATCAGTGATGAAAGGTGGACGAACAGATTGCTTGAGTGAAGGCTGAGGTTAGACAAAAGAAGTAGAGGAAGACTTCCTACACGTCTCAACTGACGACGATCTCAAGAACATGTCAAGAAATTGAATGAAAAATGAGGGAGGCCTATGTCCAGCAGTGGACGCAAAGGGCTGGGTGATGATCTCAAACATGGCAATATTTTATTTTGGCAATACGGGTGCTTGCTTGGTGTTTGATTTTATTATTTTTGATTTCATTTGAACTTTAGCGAGAAGCAAGTCACTTATTGTTGATTGAAAAATTGTCAGTAGTTTGGTTCTGCCGTAATACACATCAATTTTTACAACAGTCTACAAATATACTTGTTAAAACATGAGTGGTGTGAAACAAAAACTGAAAATTTTAGAGTCTCGCTGAAAAATTAGAAGTGTTAGAAACTGTGAAGAGCTGTCAAAAGAAGAATTACTGAACAAGTTAGCCTACTTATGAGTACTCTGTCAAAAATAATAAAAAAAAATGAATAATAACAATAAGAAAACATTCAAAATGGTAAAAATTTGCCTGGCAAAAGACGAGGAATTGGTGAATTCCTAAGCTTGGCGAAGTGCTTACTAAAATAGTTTGAACAGTGGCGAAGCCAAAATACCAATGTTAGTGGACCAGTGTTACAACTGCTTGCACAACTGTTCTGCTTAATATGTTAGCCAATACTATAGATAGAGAACAACCAAATTATCTACAGCAAAAAAGACTAATTTTTTATTGCCATATTTTTTATTTTTAGGATGCTATGAATGTAGATTTATAATAAATAAAAATGTTATTTATTTCAACTATCTAACATAAAGTTAGTAAGAATTATACTTTCAACCTTTTAATGTCTAAAATCCAAGTTGAAAACTCCTATATAAATTTTTTGATGTCTCTCTTGATGTTCGATTTATAGAGGTTCTACTGTTTATTTTTTTGTAATATGATACTATATTTTGTTTGATACATTTGTAAGTAGCTGTCTTCTTTTTGTTTTTTTTTGCTTTAATAGTATATCTGCTTCTTCATTTTCTTTTATATCACAATGTGTTTTCACCTATGAATGTTATTTGTATGTGATTATCTTTTATTCTGTAAGTATTTTACTATTTTGACAGTTTTCTGATAAATTCATTCCTTAAGTATTGTATTTTGACATTTTAAATTCTATTTAAGAGCCTCCAATTTTGCTATTAATTCTGCAGAGTAAACAGACATCTGTTATTTAATCGAATTTTATTAAAAATATTGTCATTAAGGGCCAAAATGGAGAAGCAGCACTGCCTGTGGTTTCGGAATAAATTATCTATATTATCAGCAAATACTTTATGTATGATTTAACTAGGAATTAATGAGTAACTTAATCTGCCATATATAACGGATTGACATTCCTTATAAATGTTTCATTTATTGAAGGTTGGATGATTCAATGTTTCCATTAAAGCTGGCGATTTTTGTGCTTCCAATACTCTTGGGTTAAATCCATTACATATAATATTTGGATTCTTCCTATTAGATTAGTTTTTCATATGATTACTCAACACTTTAGTTAGAAATTTTGAAGCCAGAATTATTCTTCGATAAGTAGGTGGATTTTTTGCAGCTTCAGAACATACTCAATGACTAAGTACTTTCTCTAGCTCATTGGCTAAAAAGAAGCTATGTATCTTTTGTAATATAGATCATCTGATCTACTAAATCCAACAAGAAATTATAGTTTTTACTACGCAAAATTAATATTACTAGAACAATTAATATAAAACTTACCTAGCCATATTAAACTAGCCAGCTTGAATCATGTTGAAATTGGATATACTGAGCTGATCAATTGTAAAAACTTTTTTGTAAAAAAAATACTGTAGAAAAAGTAATTTTGTAAAAAAATGGTAAATATTGTGGTTGGTATAACTATTAAATTTTGTATGTTTACTTGGTTATTTTGCTTAATTTGAATATAACTTCTCTTCTGGTATATACTATTTGCATAAAGGTCGCTTTACATTTACGAGTACTCGGATCCGAGTAGCTCGGATTTGAGTTACGAGTGGAACTGCGATCGTTTACATTAAATCCGAGCGATCAGAGTAGTTTCAAAGAGAATTTAAAAATGGCGCCATCAAGAAAGAAACGAGCTGCTGTTGCATTAGTGTTATTTAACATTTTAAAGGAGAATAAATAACGACAAAAAATTAAGACAAAGAAAAGCATTTGGGTGAAACAACATTTACAAGAGGTTTGTTAAAATTAATGATTACCTAATTTAATCTAATTTAAAGCATTATTTCCTTTGATAATGTCCCGATACTCCTTTAGTTTCACATTCCATAAACATTCAAAAGAACGATAAAGATCGATAAATTGATCCATTTGATCTGCAAAAAATCTTAGTTCCGCCATTTTTAATTTGGAATTTCCACCACTTTGACGCTCACTCGTACTGCTACTCGGTTTGCGTTCAACTTCAATCCGAGCTCGGATCCGAGTGACAAGAGGCTCCGAGTAGACATTTATACTTCCGAGTTGCACTCCGAGTAGAGTAACTAGGATCCGAGTACTCGTAAATGTAAAGCGGACTTAATACTACAACATTCTTTAATATCAAGTACCTTTTGGTATCAAACAGAGCATTATCCCTCCTATAAAGTAACATACAATAGAGGTATAGAAATAATTTTCAATTAAAAAGCTTTTACATGAAGTCAATTTATATTTTGATATCGAAATTCCTTGTAAATTTAACACCTACTCTTAAATATTCTAATAATTTAATTTGTCAATTTTTATTTTTATAGAAAACTATATTTGTATAACTATAGAAACAGTGGACAGGAAAACTGTCATAGCTGTCAACCTTAGAAATTACTGGGAAAAATAATCTTTTTTAATATATATTTATTAAATGCAAAATACAGAAGAAATAATACGACAATAATATGCATTAATCAGTAACTGAAGAATCCCTTGATGTTCCTTTCAAATTAGTAGAACTTGTGGCATCTACTATACTAGCAGCATAAATTCAACAATAGTTACCTGTAACTCATAAAGTTCATTACTATATTTTCCATACTCCACCATTCCCCCAAAAACTAGTAATTTGGTTCCATCCACTACAAAACCAAAAGCAGCACATCCTGGAGGTACATCACCTTTAGTAACGGGAATAAACCATTGATTTGTTGCTACAAGAAAGAAGATGAGTAAACAACTAATATTAAAGATTAGGACCATCTTTTTCTATTCAATGAACAAACTAAAATGGTAGAAAAAGAGATACTACACTAAGGTAATTTATTAAATATTTTGTTACCATTGCTTTCCGATTTCAACTATTATTGATATCTGGTCAACTAAGGATTGTGTGCTTTTCATAATCAATTCTCTTTTACCAGATAATCGCCATTTCAAGATTTAACTAGGTAGTATCAAAGAATAGACACTTATGTGTTCATATTCTTTGGCATGATTTACATTGCCTAAATAGTGTACTTCTATTTTAATGTCATGGGTTTGTCACAGAAAAAAATAGAAGATACTGGAAATTTTCAAGCAAATTAAGGTTCATTAACACATTATGACAAAAGCTGGTATTTTTCAATAGTATTTGAAATCACTGCATGTTTATTCAACAAACTAATAAAAAGAGTACCAGGTATTACTCTTTTATCATTATATTTCAGTATTCATGCGCCATATTGACATAAATTAAACATTTTAATGATATATAAATGCTCTTTCTAAATATCCTTTATTGATTCCGTTATATATTAAAGTAAAAACAGCTTTAAACTGTACATAAATGGTAACAACAGAACAGATATTAACTGAAGAAGGTTTAAACTTCAATCTGATTACCTGTATTAAAAACATGAAGCTCATCAACAATTCCTTCATTTCCGCCCCCAAAACAACCATTAAGTCTTTAATAATAATTGCACGATGTCCATGTCTTGGACGAGGATGAGGTCCAGTTGTATCTGCCACTACTTTCCACTTTAACGCCTTACCAGCCATTATGTGATTATTGGACTGTATTTGAGCATTGAATATAGTTGAACCAATGTGTAAGTACACTTCAATTTGTTCAGAAACAGGATACAATTTCCACAATCATTAAAAAACAAACATGTATGTTGATTTTGGATGGAAGTTTTGAAAACTCATAACTTCAACCCCCAAGCGGCAAAACGTTATAAAAGATGACTTTCTACATGGTCGGTAAAATCACTTTCCTCGCATCATTTTTACCGACGTTTGACTAAACAGAGAGTTCCGCCATCTAGAAGAAAGTAGTATACTATACGTAGTACCTACCTTTTTGGCTTTTATTTTTATTTTTTCTGTTCTTTTGAGATTCTTTATCTTTGCAATTTGTAATTTTTTATGTTATGTGTTTATATTCTAATTATTAAGTATTATTTATTAAAGCAGCAGAAGTGCTTTACCAAATAAGTTTTGAAATGTTCTAAGAGATGTCACTATCAGTAAGTTTGGTTTGTATTCGCGTTGTCAAACGACTATAGATGGCAGCACCTGTTTTGAAAGATGGCGGACGAAATAGGGATATCGTTTGTTGACATTGTAAAATTAATAATAGGGAAATTACTTAACTTCTGATTACTTCTCTTCTTATCGCTCATTATTTTTAAAATTTGATGAAACTAGTACCAGTTTTAAAATCCACTATTTTAAATTTTGTGACATTTTATCCCTATTTTATTAGTTATCTATCTTAACAACAGTTGGCAGCACGGTCATAATAAAATCAAACAATATAAGCGTCTATATTCTTTGATAAAATCCCTTTTACACAAAATATTACAATTTCCTCCACATTTTACGTGAGATTCAGTAAAATATAAAAATTTTTTCTGGTATTTTTAACAATTATAATAAGTTGTAGTATTTCATGAAGAATGGATTTACATAATTTAACCTAACGGTGGCTCCATCTCGGAAAATTTTGAAACCTATTTGACTGCTCTGCTTTTAGTAAATTCTAAAGATGTCAATGACGTATAATAAACCCCTTATAGGCGAGCAAACGAAGTAAATACTACTAAAATCTACCAATTTTCCGCAGCAAGATGAATCGCTGCGAAACTATTTGATTCGGGAAGTGTCAGGAAATATTGTAAACAAAATTCGTAGTGGTAAAATTAAATTGTATTTCGTGAATTAAAAAAAAAAATGTATTTTTAAAGGGCATAGAAAATTAGTATTTTTGAGATCAAGTACCTAAATTCAAGTTCAAGCCTTATTCTACCAACTTCAAATGAAAATTCTGGATTTACTTATTTTATTTTAAAAGTGTTTTTTTAATTTTGAATGGCGGGCGCTTATTTATACAATGAGAATTCAAACCAGCAATACCTATCAGAAATGATATAAGAATTTGTGTCCACTGCAGTTTCTTGTACAAGAAATGTGCAAATTTGTGCACAAAACCATAAAACTTCTGTCATCATGGCGGCTGGAGGAGAACTTTGATATTATACAATTTGGCGAATGGATTTAGTGTCCGCAGTCATTTAAACACAAAACAAACAACAATAGACCAAGTAGACATCAGATACAAGTGTCCACCGACAATAACCAAAATTTGAACAGCAGTAGCCAAATTGAAAAACAATAAATCACAGGTATTAGATCAAATAGCATCGGAACTGCTGAAAGTAGTAGATGTATTACCAAAAACAATACATAACCGCTCTAAGAATTCGTGATGAGTTTAAAGATTATTGTATATCTCCAAATAAGAGAGTAGAATTTCAAGAGCATACCATTCAAACAAATAATTTGTAAAAAAAAACAATAAATTATTACAACCAAATTATTTATTATTTTTGTCTTCCCTTACACCCTGTTGAATATCTTCAAAAATTGTGGTTTCCAATTTAGTTTTAATATTGGGATATTTTATTTCTTTCATTTTTGCACCACAGTATTTTAAAAAATAATCAGCAGCATCTGGCTTGGGGTCCTCAGGTACTGCAGTTTTATTTTTATAGGTGTCAAAATTTCGGGCAATCATGTCCCGAATATTTCCAGTAAAAGAACTTGCATAGTGTCATACAGAGCACAAATATTCGTGCAAGAAACGATACAAGAAAACATAAATAACTTTCTATATCAGAAACGATATAAGAACTGATACAAGAAACTGCATAGTGTCATACGGCCTTTAGATCTTGTTTCTCTCTTTTATACCCGCCGCAGCTCGAGCGCCCGTCCTGTCATAAGCGCTTCATTAACGAGTAAAAAACAATGTTCTAAAATGAAATAAGCTCAAAATATTTATCGAGAAATGATAGAACAAGGTTTTAACTTGAATTTAGGTCCTTGGTGAATTAAAAAATTATATTTTTGACTTGTGTTTTTGAGCCTTGAAAATCGTAATTTTGCCTTTTTTGAGTTTGGAATAGTTTATAAATCAAAACCATTAAGTTTCGAGACAAATTCCAAGAGACGTATTTTGTCCAGAATGATCCAAAAAATCAAGGAAGACTTGAAGAGGCTTATGTTCAGATGTGGACGTGAATGGCTAGACGAAGAAGAAGAAGAAGAAGAAGATCCAAAAAATAAAAAAAAAACTATCGGGGCCGAAAAATTGTTACAATTTGTTTAAAAAAATTTAAATAACTTTTCGCCTGGACTACCCTTATTTTGGGGTATCGCATGAAAGTGATTACCTATGCAAAAAAATCTCATGGGAATATTTTTTCGAACGATTCCAAGCTTTTCGTCTTGTTTATTAAAAATCATGTGGAGAAAATTATAAAAATTATAAGAAATATTTTAAAAACTAGAAAAAAGTACATTTATTGGTAAACTGTGACAGCCAGAGCAATTTTGATAACGGAATCATCTACGTGAAAAACGTGATAGTATGTCACTTATGATGGATTGAGTAGTTCATTTACCTTTTTAGAATGCTCATAAAGTAGTTTTATGTTGGGCGAGCTCCTTGTTTTAATCTACCAACTTTGTGAACATTAATATTGCCGTTTATTTAGTTGTATTTACTATAAGCAGTATTTAATTCTGAAAAGAGAAAGAAGGTGTATAAAAAGCTAAATCTGGAAGTTAAAACTATATATTGGCTGTACATCATTGACATCACTGAATTGTAACATATCGATGAGTACGGTGATAAAAAAGTCGCCAGTACCTTACTTCTGTAGTTAATCTGACTGCTCTACAGAAACATGTAATCCTGAATATCACAGGAGTTCTATTTTGGTATTAGCTGAGCAAGCTTATACCTACCGTTAGCAAGGAGCAAGAATAAAAACCAAATAGTACTCCACGAAGTGTCTAAAGGCCACTTTAGACCGTCGGTGTCTTATTTCCGCGTTGAGTTTTTCAAGACGCTTAATGGAAAAATTGATATTAAAACATCCTAAACAGGGTGAGAAGAAAAATGAACAATTTCTAATAGTTCCTCCAACTATGTTGTAAATTTCTCCCCTTTAGGACAAAAACTTGCTCCACAATTTACCAGTTCTTCCACTCGTAGCTGTTGAAAAGTAAACGTGGGTTGCTTATAATGGCAATCATTGTGTGGCCTAGCCTCATTTTCGCAATATCACAGGCGGTTAAATTAATCTGATTGTAGCCTGTAAGTATGTAGTACCCATCGAGCAAAAAGCATCGAGCAAAAAATAAAAGAGGGAATGTAAAGGTAGTGGGGACAAAAATATTGTTAGACAGGAAGTGCTATCTTGAGAGGCCACTTTAAACAAGGATAGACAGTCTCTTTCCTTGTTTAAGAAGTCAAATTTAGTTTGGATTATGTTATTGTTTGTCCCAACTGTCACATGAAATTTTATTTATATTGAAGTTTTTTACCAATTGTGTCACTTTTTAGACTATTATCGTTAATATTTAATCAAAACTTTCTTGTCTGAAAAATATTTTACAGCTATTCTTAACAAGTTAGAAAATTTAAATTTAGCGCCATTGCATTTCCGGATATGCCCGCTATCAGAGGCCACTTTTTTGGTCTCCTTTTCATAACGATTAGATTCCCTCTTTTATCTTTTTGCTCGATGGCAAAAAGACAATAGAGGGAATGTAAAGGTAGTGGGGGCAAAAATATTGTTAGACAGGAAGTGCGATCTTTAGAGGCCACATTAAACAAGGAAAGAGAGTCTCACTCCTTGTTTGACATCAATGACGTATAATATATAGACTACGCAGTCCCCTATTCTCGCTATAGAATCGAGTGTCCGAAAGATCTCGGCTCAAGGTTGAAGGTTTGTTTATTAGAACAGCGGCGTGTTCATTTATATTTTAATGACAATAATTATTTTTTTAATTAAAATTAAATATTTATGATTTCTTTTTGTCCCATCTATAAGAGAAATAATTATTTTGATAAAATAGTATGGCATTTTACTAAAATAGTAAGTAAATAACTCTCAACAATTTAAAATAAAATTTGCTTGTCACACAAAATGGAGAAAATGCTTTCATACGTCCATGATGTTTTCAAACACAAGATCAACTTCGTGATGCTTCGTAAGAAATCATGAACTTCGTGTATCTTCGTATCAAAACAATAAACAATAACAAAGGTATTCATGTTTTGGACACTTTTTAAAGCGTTCACTTAAAAGTTGATATCTGATATCTCATTTCAATGAGATATCAGATATCAACTTTTATATGTCAGTTCGTTTAATGTCTGTGTCACGTTTTACGTTTTGAATCTTGACAAAGGCAAAGGTTTCCTGCCGAAACGTTGATTAATTGAAATGGAAAATAAAATCTAGTTCCACATGTAATATATCTTTATTGAACCTAACCCAAGAAATATTAATTTTATATTAAATATATATATATATATATATATATATATATATATATATATATATATATATTAAAACCCACTAGCTAGCTCATAAGGAGTAAAAGGTTTGAACCTACGTCTCACAACAGTTGGTACTAGTAAGTCACGCACAATACAGTTTGATATAAACCATGGTTCGTTGGCTATCATTCTCGATGATTTAGATTTTAGGATCAGATGCTTAACCCGTTGGTAGGATATCGTATGTTCAAATAGCTTAATGAGCCATCTTGTAAATCATCACTTTGTCATCAAGTGATAACTTTGATGTGTGACCATCATCCAGTATAATTTTATACAGTTTAAAACAAAGTTGTTTTCTTTTTGTAAATATGCGTTTCTTCCACGTTAGTTGTCTGTCCAAGTTATTTGACCAAATAACAAATCCAACATGTTTGGCATCATCGTCCTATGATATAATATGTTTATTGTTTATGACCGCAGGTGGGTAGTTTTGTCGTCGATTCCAGAAGGATATGTAAGTTCATTTTGTTTCATTCAATTTAATTTGATTTAATTTGATGGCATAGTTAACGTGTTAATGGAGTTAACGAGCTCCAAGATTTAGTTAATTAAGAGTTGAGTGTTCATCGTAGTATTTTTCTCCAAAGTAACTATCTTTAAGATATGATTCCAGGATAGGAAAACAGTTAAGTTTTTTAATCTTTTCTAATACTAGTGTACTTTATCAAAAACTTACATCTAGAAACAACAGAGCTAAGTCTTTTTGTCTTTCAGGGCTTATATTATTTATATTTAGGCAGGGCTTTATTATTATTTTGTTTTTAACTTGTTGAATTTTTTTTTACATTTGGGTGATCTTCACAAAATCCAAATCCAAAACGCTGATTTGGTAATTTAATAAAAGTAGTTCTACTCTGGATTTACCTACTTTTCTAACAATTTTAATAATATAGAAAGCAAGCTTATTATTTTGTGTGAGGTCATACTTTCAGTTGGTTTACCAGGTTTGGGTACTAGAATTACCTATGCTATTTTTTAGTAAATTGAAAAATATTAAGCTTACTAATAGCTTTGCGTATTTGACCAGGTTTTGTTTTTAGCAACGGAGATTTTAGTAAATAGGGAAACTAGAAGTAATTGCATATTTACGAGTATATCACGCTCGTGGTCATTAGAGTCTGATGCGTTTGGTAGATAACATGTACTAGAAGCTTCGCTAATAAAGCAGCTTTTATTTTGTAACCACTGGTCCTGTTTATAGCAGATTTAGTAGCTTTATTAGTTGAGCACATCTGTTGCAAAAAGACTTCTTAAGTATTTTTAAATGTCATTTGTTCTTAAGTTTACTGTGTATTCTTATACCTGACTACAGGACACTTTATTCTTTGGTAAAATTCAAGTTGTCACCGTATGCTGACTGTTTTTCCTTGATTATATTTAGTAGGTCATTTTCATTTGTGATTTTTGTATTTCTGAAATAAAAAGCTGCATCTTCTATGGTTCCCATAAGGTGTTTCATAGCTTTTTCATTATCATTAAGCAGTATTGCTTAACTTGATACAATTTCCAAGTTTGTTGTACAGCGATCGTAGTACATATTTATCTAATAATTATACGTGAATTGAAAGTAACTATGATCGGATAATAATCTGATGACATGTCAAAATAAAATATTGAAGAAAAATTGATAAGTACAGCTTACTTTTCGCAAAAGTCTAGTAAATATATTTACTCCTGTCAGTAGGCCAATGTGCTGGTTTACTTGTAGATCAGTATTTAAGATAACTATCTATTATATGTTTTTGAAGTTGTCGTTTCTCGGATCCATTATCCTGGATTTTTAAAAGTTATGTTTAGCCAGATAGTCACTACCTGCAAGAAATTGATTGTCAAGTGTTTAGAATATATGATTTTTTTAATTAGTTATTTTTATAGTTTGTCGCGTCGAGTAGATTGCTGAAATAAAAATATTTTTTTTTATAATTGCAGCACCCGTATGGGCAGTATTATAAGGGTAATTTATGTTATAAATTAAGAATTTTGACATTCTACAATAGCTTTTTGTTGTAAAATTAGTTGTAGATTTGAGTAAAAGGGCAATGTCGCTGTTTTTGATAAAAGATTTTACTGCCTCAGTATTTTGCGCCAGTTCATTGGTATTGCATAAGGTCATTTAAAAAAAATATTCATCTTATTCATAAGTTGAACATATTTTCAGTTTACTTATTAGGGTTTGATCATACTTTTAAATTCCGATATGTTATGTGAGGAAGTATATGTATTATATATTTGTGTAGTGCTGTTTCCTAACTGTTCCATGGATTGTCCATTATTTTCTAATTTACAACTTGCAAATGCATGGTATGAAGTTAAATTGGTATAACCTATGATGCAGATTGAGTCTTGGGTCGAAGTGAAAAATATCTTTTTTTAATTGTAATAATAAGTAATTGGCCGGATGATTGCATTTGCATAACACACATTTAAAATACGCATGATTTTGTTCTCTTAGAAACTGATATCAATCGCCTGGTTAGCTGAATATTTTACTAATCTTAGTCTAAGATTAAAGTAGGAAGGAAATTAAAACAAAAGTTTTATGAAACAAAAAATAATATATTTCTTTTGAGTCACGTGATGGTAAAGCAACTGAATAAAAATAAACTTAAAAACAAATACATAATAAAATACACATATAAGTACACCTTTCCTTATGTGTCCAAGTTCAGGTTGGAATTATATAAGAAACACACCACACTTAGATGTATGCGAATTGATGTTTTCGTTTGAGTGGAACTACACGGTAGCCGTGGAGATTTACATTGACTTTCTTTTACAAGTTATGATGGTGTTTATGCGGCTTCACCTTCTTCACCTTCTTCTTTCTCGGCTGCTGTTAAGAGGGTGATAAGGGCCTGGGTGTCGATCCTGTTGTTGTCGTCGATTTCCATGGCATCGAAGGCATCATCGACTTCTTTGCCGGTGAATTTTTCTCCCCAGGTCATGAGGGCGTGACGGAATCTGAAATAAAAAAATATATTCCTTTTAAAATCATGCATTTTTTTTACAAAAAGTAAATACGTTTTAACTTTTACAGAAGATAGCATTGCCTGATATTTATCGTAAATAATTTAAAATGTTAGAAATAATAATTTCGTTGAATAAGTGGTAGGTTCTCGTTGCACAGCATAGAAGGGTATCACGATAGCATGATTGTTAGGAAGGAAATAGTTTTAGCCATGTATTTATTTTATTCGAACTTAATCAATCAGGGCAGTGAGCGAATAGGCAAACTAGCATGAGATTTAAAACTACCAGGCTGGCAGTCAACGTCACAAATACTATTGTAGCCTTAAAAACAGATTCGGTGCCGAATATAAGAATATAATTACATTAGTTAGAGGCATAATAAAATTAATGTAACAGCAAGAATAAATTTTAGAGGTATTTAATAGGAAAATTAGCTTAAAAAATAACAGGACCTGAATGAGGTTGGGTAAAGAAGGGGGCTTTACTGTAAAAACAAATTTTAAAAGAGTCATTAAGATATTCATATTGATTTGTTTGATATTCTTACCTGTCTCCATCAATGGTGCCGTTTTCGTCAAAGGATCTGAAAGCTTTGACGACAACTTCATCATCGTCAGTACCGCCTGAATCAGCCATACGGGTTCCGAACAATCCCAACAATTGAGTGAAGTTGATTGGTCCGGGTGCTTCGTTGATCATCTCGTCGAGCTCTTTTTCACTGGCGAGTTTACCAACAGCATCGAAGGTTGCCCTCAAATCGCTCTTGGAGATGATACCTGAAAACAAAACAAAATATATTTTCTATTTGTAAGGTATCCAGTGCAGCAATTTAACGCAATAACTGCTAAAAGACTAAATGTTTGAAAGCAATATATGTAAGAACAGGAATCCTCGAACTGAAAAACTACTGTCTGCAAGAAGGTACTATTGTTCTAGTAACTTCAAATGGTATACAATAATAAATACCATTCGAAATCAAAATTATCCGTTGTATCAGTGCTTAGTTTGAATTCTACGCAAAATATTGAATAGGAAAGGCTTTTTCAAAATGTAAATAGAAAAGCTGATGAATTTTTCTATAGCAATATGTAAAACATGAAAAAATAAAAAAATAATAATAAAAAAGAGACTAAATAGAGATGCACAAAGAAAAAAATTGTAAAATGTTTTGATATATACATTTTTATGAAGAAAGATGTATTTTTCAACTGTTTCATTATGGCACAAAACAATAGTAATATATCTTACCATCTTTGTCGTGGTCCATAAGTTGGAAAGCTTCTTTGAATTCAGCTACTTGAGATTGCGAAAACATGGAGAAGACATTGGAACCAGACCTTTTGGCTTTCTTGGAGGAACTCTTTGAGGAGGACCTGGTTTCGGCGGGGGCAGGAGCGACAGCAGGAGCTTCTCCTTCTTCCTTCTTCTTCTTCTTAACCTTCTTTTCTTTATCCGCCTGAAAAATAAAAACGTCCCGTTAAAGCTTTTGTGCCAAATGATAAATACAGATGGATTATCATAAAAATAGATGTGAGACAATATGACATAAGTAAGTTTGAGCATAAGTCCTAACTCACATCACAGTATATGTAGTTATAGTTGGTAATTGCTTCACTTTCTATTAGTTACAATAGTTTAACTTGTTAATTTATGCTTCAGCCCCCAAAGTAAGTTTTAATACTACGTTACGTCATTCTACAAAGAAAGGAAGATGCTGTGTATTAAAAAATGTCTATAAAAGAGAATTAAAATTTCCAAAATAAAAACTGTAGGATAGATATTTTAATAACTAAGAAATCTAAGGAAAGAGAATACCCAGCTCAATAAAAAATAGGAATGAAGATGAAGAAATAAATTGTAAATGAAAAAACACATAAGGGATTAAAGTTATTTTATAATTTTTTTAATAATGAGTTGATTGGAATTATTTGTAAAACGAAGATACATTTATTAATTACTATTTCCTAAAGTAATTTTATTAGTCCAAACAAAAATAGGAATTAATCAATAAATAGTGCAAAGAAATATTTTCTGACTATAAAAATAAATCTTAAGTCGTAGTAAATCGTTGACAATCATCCAGATATTCTCAATACCTATCCTAAATTCAAATCTTAAAAAAATCAAGAATTTCAGGTCACTTTAAATCTATTTTGGCACGCCACCAAATAGAGAGAACATTTCCAATCTCATATTTGTTCTAAAAATATCCCAATATGAGTTCGTGTTACTACGATGTCATAAGCACGAAATTATTTTTAGATCCCTGGAAATGTTGTTCCAAATTTTTTAGGCTCATTCAAGGTTTTCAATATTTTTCGCAATTACAGCATTTAACATTATAACAACAAATTACATTTTTACTGATAGATCACTTGGTATATAAATCCTAAAGAAATATACAGTTATTATTATTCTTTCATTGAAAATAGTTCATTCATTTATATAAATTTTAATAGAAAACAAATTAATATAATTAATTAATATATAACTATTATATAATTTATATTAATAAACAAATTTTATAGAAATAAAATGGTAGATAATAAACGTAAGTAGTACGTAAAATTTTAGGGAAAGAAATTATGTTTCGATTGAAATGGGTTAATAAATAGATGAATAAATAGATCAAAAACTGAATTGTTAATTAAAACGATTAATTAAAATGATATAGTGATACCATTGAGTTAAAATTTACAAAATAGTTATTATACAAAATAGCGTTTACTTTGGTAACTTAAAATATATGTCCTAATTATCACTAACATGTTCCAGTCAACTTAACTCATAAGTGAACATATATAATTTGCCCCTAATATACCCATTCCGATTTTGAGTTCATTCTAACCAACTCTTCGTAATTTTTCTAAAAGGGTTATAAGGATCTTAACAAATTCAATATTTTTTAAAAATTATATCAAAATAGCCTGAATATAGGAAAATGTCAAAAGCTAAGATTAAATTTACATATATATTGACATATTATTCAAAAAAATTAATTTAGCGTTACTTTTTAGTTCTTTAATGAAAAATTATTAAAGTTTTAAACTTTATAAAACTTTTTAATTTAGAAAGCGTGCAATATATAAAGAAATATAGAAAAATGAAATAATTACTCTAGCTACAAATTATTTTTAGCTTGTAATAAATAATAAATATTACTTTAATTAATTCTAAATACAAGACCAAAAAATAGAGAAATGATTTGCACAATTTTATTTAGAACTTTAGTTTTACACAAGACATAATTTAATTTTGGTTTTACTTGCTGGTCATTTGAAATTCGTATAATACACGTTTAAAAATATTTAAAGGATATAGTAAATTTTTTTAAAAAAGCAGTTAAAACAATAATAAAAATTACCGAAAAAATATTGTTAAAAAATCCTTTTAGTTTCATGTAAAAACATATGTAAATTTAAATAACTTGATCGCATATTTGACAAAATTCGGAAAAAAGGAGTAACTCATGACGTAATTTTTCTCTGCTGCATATATTCGCAATCGCTTTATTAAAAAAAACGAGTGTTATATAACTATAGATCTATTACCATGGTTTAAAATTATCACTCTAACACAAAGAAATCACATCACAAGACACTTCCACAAACACAGGGACATCCATTTAATCCTTATGTCTATAACATTTCCCTTCAGTTCGTCCTTAGGGAACTTTAGTTCAACTTACCATGGTTGTCAACGATGTTAGTTTCTCCAAGTAACACCCGCAACTGGGAGACTAGCTACAAAAACTTTCTTAAATAACATAAGGCGTCGGCTCCCGGCGATGCGTAGCGACGCTTGCCGTCTTTAACCCGTTTTGCGCGCGCCATATATAGCTTCTGCTCAGAATAGATTATCTTTTCCACCGGTCAGCGCAACGTGAAACACTATCGTGGAATTCGGGGTTTGGTGTTTGGGTGGTGTTTAGATTTAAAATTACCTATTGAGTAGTTTTACGGGGTGATTTGGATTTCATACCTGTTTTTTTACTGAAGATTTCTTATTCTTCTTTAGCGTCTAAGTTAGTGATCATCACAGTTGTACAAATTTTAGATCATATATAAGGCCTCTTCGACACACTTTATTTACTCTTTACCAGCTTTTTTTCACATATTCTTATTTTCTTCTCTTTTAGTTAGAAACTATCCTGATAATTCTGTTATTTCTTTTCAGGCGTTGGTAGATCAATCCAATACCATGGTAGGTTTGGTGTTTTTTTTAGTATCCGGTAATATGACGTGCTAATCTCCATCATCTTCTTCATTAAGTGCCATCTTCGTTATGGAGGTTGGCAATCATCATAGCCACTATAACTTTCTAAGTACCTGCATTAAGAGTGCAATCCGTAAGATTCCCTTAGATTCAGTCAAGATATTCATCTTCTTTCGACACTCCTGCTCTCTGTTTTATCTTGGATTATGTGGAGCATTTATTTCCTTACAATATATGTACGAGATATTAGAGTTTTCTTTCTTTTACTGCCATTTCAACTTCTTTTTATTTCTTAGTTCTTATAAGGTCACCTATAAAATTTTCAAAATCCTTCCACTACTCAAGTTGTCAGAGACGAAAATGCTACTGAACCCCTAAAAATCATACTAACAAGCTGAATTTTGCTTAAAATGTCAATTTTAGGACGCTAAAATAGATGCAAAAAAGTTTACCATATGTACCTCCGGTGTTTCCTCTAAAATCCCCCACTTAGAGGGGGGAAACCCCGATTTAACAATAATCTGTACGCCATAGAAAAAAATGTTTCAAATAAAAATGTAGCTAAGATAATTTTAAACAATAGTACATTGTTTACCGGGTAGGAAAAGCTTAACATTCCTGGACGACTGTGAAGATTGCTAAGTCGAGGCGCAAGCCGAGACTTAGCAACACAGAGTCCAGGAATGTGGCTTTTCCTACGAGGTAAACATACTATTTTTCCGCAAATCGTTTAAAATTCGACAGATATTGATTGATTTAAAAAAAACGCGATAATTTTATTCCCAAATAAATGGTGCTTTGAAATTCCTAATACAATTACTTGGGTTACTATGGAAACGTATTGAGGTTGAATTGTCAAACTTTTCTATCATTTATGTAGAACACTAACAACTGTACGGAAATATCATTTCCTTACAGTAAGGAAATGACATTTCCTTACAGTAAGGAAGTCCTGACTTTTTCTTCAAGAAATTTTGACAGGAATGTCAAAATTTCCTGGCGATTTGCGGAAAAAACGTTTATTAGCATTTTTTATGTAGAATAAACCGTCTCTCAGAAACAATGATTGAAGCGATCGGTGATTTTGAATGTCAGTTACGCGCGTGAAATCAATCTTCATTAAAATTTGTATTAGCTCCACGATAAAAATTCAATAACTTTTGATCCTAGTGTCATATCGCCAAAAATTAGGATTTATTTTAAAGGTGAAAAGTGCAGCTTTCGTATACAATTTTTGTATTTTGCAGCAAATGAACTAAGGTTTTATAGAGATGTTAAATATGTAAAAGGTGGCACGATTTTTGCCATTTTTTGTGATTCTCATAAGATCAATACAACGTACTTCTTTCATTGACCGGCCACTATAAAATTTCTATAACTAGAAACTAACCTTCAAAACCTATAGGATGAAATTTTAATTTTGACTTTTGGCAAATGTTGGCATTTCAAATATGCTTAAAAACGCTGATTTAAACTTTCACATTACAAACAATCTAAAACGTTTAAAACTGCTCTTTTTTTAATTTCACTAGTATGTTTTTCAAAACGTACTTAACTTCTGCTATAAATTATACCTCAAAAATCGTGTTCTTGGAGCCATTTTCTGTGACGTGCGATTATTTGTTATGTAAAATTTTAAATTTTGCGTTTTTAGTTATATTTCAAATGCTTCATATTGGTTACCAAAACTCAAAATCAAATTTTCATGTTATAGGTTTTGAAGGCTGATCTTCAACAATGAAAATTTTACGACGACTGGTCAATGAAAGTAACAAATAGTATTGATCTCACGAAAATTGTAAAAAATGTCAAAAATCGTTTAAAGTTTATTTATTGAACGGTTTTTATAGAAACTGATTACATTTGCGGCAAAATACAAAAGTTGCATACGAAAGCAGCACTCTTCACCTTTAAAACGCAATTTTTTTTGTGGATATGATACTTTGATTAAAATATATCGACTTTATACCGTCGAGTTCATACAAATTTTATTTAACATTTATTTTGAGCGCGTAAATGACATTCAAAATCGCCGGTTGTTTCAAGCTTTATTTCTGAGAGAACGGTTCATTTTACTCTAAAAGTGCCAATAAACATTTTTGTTCAAAATTATATCAGCTACATTTTTTATTTAAAACATTTTTTTCTACAGAGTACAGATTCTTAGTAAATCGATCTTTTTTTGCATTTTTACTCCCCTACGAGGGGGATTTTAGGAGAAAGGCCGGGGGTTAACGTGGTAAACTTTTTTGTATCTTTGATGCTTGTTCGTATAATTTTTAGGGGTCTGGACTATACATGTATCCATCGCAAAGGAATTTAGTCTTTATATTCCCTTTTAATTAAGCTTCCATGATTCGATTGCCTATTGTCAACTATCTATTACAAAGAATCTTTTTTAAACTTTATACAGTTAAAAAAAGTGTGTTTGCTCTATTCCCAATTTTACTTTAGAAGTAAAAGTCTCAGTATTATTGTTCTTATTAATTTTCGTGTTTTTAACGTTAAAGGAAAGTCCATATTCTTCATTTTTCCTCATTAATTATTATTATTTCTATATTTTCTAAATTATCAGCTATTATTACAGTATTATCAGTGTGTCTAATATTGTTAATTCAAAACCCATTTACTTTTCTCCATGCTGTCTCTGATTCAATAATTTTCCATACGATTTCCTCAGCGTAAGCGTTAAAGAAGAGAGGTGACAATATACTACTGTACTATACCCTATATTTGTCTGACTTCCTCGCTTCGATTTCGACATCTTCAGATATTTCTCTTCTTCTTTTTATATTTCCATAACCCTTATCGATCGTTAGATATCATGTTGGCTACCATATTTACTATCGTAACTTTGTTGACACCAAACACCAAACCTACCATGGTATTGGATTGATCTACCAACACCTGAAAAGTAATAGTTTCTAACCTGATAGTTTGTAACTAAAAGAGAAGAAAATATGAATATGTGAAAAAAGATGGTAAAGAGTACCTAAATAAAGTGTGTCGAAGAGGTCTTATCTTTGATCTAAAATTTGTGCAACTGTGATGATTACTAACTTAGACTGTAAAGAAGAATCAGAAATCTTCAGTAGAAAAACAGGTATGAAATCCAAATCACGCCGTAAAAGGAGCCTATACTCCTTATAATAACGTAGAAAGAATAGAGACATTAATCTTTATAAAAGCTGATTTGGTTTTCCTATTCGGGTTTTATTTCAGTAGAGGGGTGCTATTGGCTGTTTATGTTGGTACCAAGGTATGTACAGCTGATCACACTGTGAATTGGCTGTTTGTTAATCAAAAGTTGTGTATTTAGTTATTCTGTGTTTTTTTTTTATTGAAATCCATTCCATATTCTCTACCTATATTCTATATGAGCGACATTATTATTTGTAAAATCTCACTCCTCTATCTATGGAGATTGCTTCTGTTAACTTGTCATCCACTTTAATGTTGGCGGTTTGGTTGGGTTATATAAATTATATTATATTATAGTTCTTAAGTCTTTATTATCTAAGCCCACTTCTTTCAATATGGTTATGCAGATGGTTATTACTTGTAGCCGATAAATCATCCCTTTAATCCTATCTAAATGATACTCCAGTGCTGATTGATATACTTCCCAGTTTGTTTTACGAGGGTTGTGATTTTAAAACAGAGGATTCGATGGACTGAACAATACACCTCATCTGATATATGCCATTTTTTAACAGTTTCAGTCACATGAGTCGTGACCAATGCTATATCAATAATTATTACAAACAAACACAAAATCACTCTTTAAACATTTCTAACACTATTGATCACGTTTTTTAAATACTATATTTAAATCCTAAAATATTAAAAAATTCAAATTATATTTAATAAAAACGAAATAATAAAAAAGGAACACATTTAGAAGAAAACATGGGCAGGCTACTTTAGATCCTTTTGTTGAAGCTGACGATAATGAACCACCAAATCACAAGTGACAACAAAGTGACAAAAAAAAAAATAAATATGAAAAAAGCGGTAAAGGAAGCATTTAGGAATAAACAAGTCAAAAATTGGAACCAGGGGAGGACAAAATACCAAATGAACTTCTAAAGTACGGAGTACCAAATCTGACCAAACAACTAGTAAATCTAATCTAAAAAATAATAGAACAAAAATTATAGAGAAATTAATTTATTAAACACAATACTAAAATTAACAACCAAAGTGATAACTAATAAACTGAATGAAATTATAACACTAGTAGAAGAACAACAAGGTTTTAGGTCAAAAAGATCATGCATCTTCTTCTTATGGTGCCTATCCGTTATGGAAATTGGACACTAACATGGCTATTCTGACTTTGTTGACTGCTGCCCTGAAAAGTCCGGTAGTGGTTAAGTAAAACCATTTTCGCAGGTTATGCAGCCAGGATATTCTTCTTCGTCCTGGACCTCTTTTGCCCGATGTACTCAAGCTTACGTTGTTACAATCCTTTCTGTCACCTTTATTTTTGTATAGTTTGCTGATATATGCAGTTTTCCATTCTGGGTGTAGCTCTTCACCTCTCAAGAATTACTTAACATCCAAGAGCTAAATTAGTTTGTCAGGGCCATATTTTTCATCTGTTCTACTACCTCAGATTGTTCTTCAGACTTCTTTACTTCTTGCGGTGCCTATACAATTTTCTACGTTATCGCAGGCTTTATTGCGCATCTCATTTTTGGTTTTATTAACTTTTTTTTTACTTCTTTGTGTAAACTGTTGTACTGTTGCCGATCGTAAAGATTCTGTTGCTAGCCATTTATTATATATTTCTTTTCTTCCCCACGATATCTATTTCTTTAATACACGATTCATTTTCAATCTTTAACCTACCCATTCATCACTTTACACTTCTTCAATAGCCACCATTACAGTTTCGTCAACAGCTTTCATGATTTCGTTGTACGTATTCATTGGTACAGAGTAACAAACATTGTGAGAAATTTCAAAATCAACCTCATTCAATATAGAAAATGTGTAGACTCATTTTCAAAACCTTGTAAATTATATATCTTTGTTGAAATATCTTGTAGTATCATTGAACTTTAATTTTCAATTTGTCAAAATAAAAAACATACTTTTTATTTTCTTTAACGAATCCTTTTATAGCCAGAATCCTGAGTTTCCATTTTGCCTCATTTTATTATTAAAAAGATAAGATTTTTTTTTTATTTACTTTCTTTCTGACTTTCTTTTAAATAAACCCTTTCAGTATCTCCAGTCTAGATATATTCACCCACTTCCTAACGTTCGCCGTTGTGTCCTTCCAAGCATCTACCAGCGGGTAACATTTTAACATTGTGGACGTCTTTAAACCTAGGTTTATTTGTTTAATTTAAATTTAAAGACCTAACAACCATCTGGTTTATTTTTACGTTACCCAAAATAGCTCTTAACTTCTGGGGATCATTTTACATATTCCAGGTTTATTGTACATCACACATCTAGGACCAGTTCTCGTCTTTATTTTCGCTATGCTCGTCTTCAGTATATCTCTGTGGCTCTTGCTATTTTTCATCCATTCGTTCCATGCACATATTTACCAGCTTTATAGTAAATTGCACACATCGCAAAAGCTAGATCCACCTTCAATCGGATGGGGGCATTCTTCAAGAGTCACAACCTCTTTCTTGATACAAAAGTAAGAATGCTGCGATGCTACGTCTTCTCTGTCCTTTTATATGGTGTTGAATCGTGGACCTTAAACGAAGATATGAGCAAAAAACTGGAAGCATTTGAGATGTGGCTATATCGGAGAATACTTAAGATCCCGTGGACTGACCGAGTCACAAATGAGGAGGTCCTTAGAAGAATGAATAAGAACCAAGAGATACTGACCACCATTAAATCTCAAAAGTTACAATTCTTTGGGCATATTATGCGAAATGAATCCAGATATGCTCTCCTTCAAGCCATCCTACAAGGAAAAATATTTGGAAAGCGAGGTCCAGGAAGAAGAAGAACATCTTGGTTGAAGAACCTCAGAATCTGGTTTAATACAACATCTATGCAGCTTTTCCGCGTTGCTGCAGATAAGATAAAGATTGCCATGATGATCGCCAACATTCGTAACGGCTAGGCACATCAAGAAGAAGAAGAATAGTAAACAGCTATACAAGGAAGATTATTTTTTCTATGCAGCTATAAAATTATGTTTTGATACAATCAGTCCTAAATTTGTTTAAAATTTAGAACATAAATGTAGATATTAGATATGTTCGTTAATAACTTGAAAGTAACTCCCTCTTTAGGTAGCAAGGAAAACATCCTCTGTTAAGCCTTATTGATTTTATACTGAACTGTGCGTTTGGGAACACATTGTCTGGGTTTACATTTCTCTTTTGCTAGGTCATAACAGTTAAGCATGTCTCTCGCGTTCTATAAATATATAATAGGATTTAAATAGTTACTTAAATGTTATTATGAAAATGTTACAATGATGTCTATCGTATTTAAGAAAAATAGATGAACAGAAACTCCACACGAAATGGAAAGAAATCCGTAAGTTTTTTATTGTATATATAAATATGTTCATATATTGTAATTAAAAGCATACGAGGCAGTTTAAACATACTTTATTTTTTAATTATATTGAAACATTTTTGGAAAAAATATATCAATCAAAATAAAAAATTACTTGTTATAAAGATATTTAGGTTAGGTACAAAATAATGTGAAATAGGAGGATTCAACAGCCAAAGTTTCGAAAGTAAATGTTTGTATTTCCAATCTCCGTTCAAGAATTTCATCTCATCCTACTTTCTGGTGTCATGATTATAATGTGTTCTTTAATTTCATTCTACTAACACCATACAATATTTGTTAAAAAAAATCAGTTTTCAATCCCAAAAACCAATCAAACAACATTTAGAACTTTCAATAGTCTTACAGCACTTTTAACTCGCATCTGTTATTCACAAACAAACCTTATTTCTCAGCAACTAAACACTTCCAACTAAAAAACTTTACAAAAAAATTCCAATTTCTCATTCTAAGAAAAAACGATCTTCAATTTCTTTATCTTCTTCCTCAGTTTAGTTATACAGTGGTATACAGTGATAATGTATTCTGATCAGTTGACACGGAAAATATTCGGGAGATCTTATGTCGGAAGACCTTAATTTTACAATCATTTCTAAAATAATTACAACTGAAGAAAATTGTATACAACGGCCACGTCACAAACTCTTGAACAATTTCGTTATCTCCGTTATACTCTTACCAAAGAATACAGACGCATACTATATTCTTTGCTCTTACCACCGTTGCCAGGCACAAAAAATTTATTTCCCCAAATCGTGATTCAAAAGTTGCCAGATTATGAACAGATTTATATATTTCAGTTATTAACAAATTTTTCCCTACATATGTAAAATATGTTGCGCTGTGTGCTACCTGCCATGTAGGTTACCGATATTACATCCAGCCATAGGAGTTTTCAACAGTTCTTGTTTGTTTCGAGCTTCTGTCATATGGCGTATATTAATATTTATACACTGATTATTTGACATATAATAGAAGCTCAAAACAAATGAGAAGCGTTGTAAAGTCCTATTGGTGACACAGGCATCGTAATTGTTTTTGACATTAATGACAGTATGAGAGTTAATATATAGAATTACAGGAAATGACAAATGACAATGCTTCATGACTCCTAGAAGTCTTGATAATTTTATTTGTTTCTTGTAAGTCGGGGAACCCCGGACCTATACACGTGGTTTATAATAGATGCCAGTGTTAGGGAACCTCAGGCACTATCATTGTTCGCAGTAGCGCCAATTCACCAAACTGTATTGAGTTTTTCCTATATTTGGAATCAGTCACCACGATCTTATCTTGTCCTTGTAGTACTTTTTAATATTCACATAATTACGGGACTTTCAAAAATAACTATTTTTAAGGCCTATCCTCGATAATCCTAACGGTAAAATTCAGTGAGCTATCTATTTCAAAAATATCTTTCTTTACGAAAACAAAATCCATTCACGAAGAATATTCTAAAAGTCATCTGGTACTAAATTTTATATTTTTACCTACTTACAATCCCCTATTGTGAAGTCTTGGGTGTATACAATAAAGCGAGCGGGAGGTCTTCTATTCATTGCGATTATGGGGTAATTAGAATAATACGAGTAAACCAGAGTAATATTATTTATTGAATAATTAATTTACAACTTAGCAAGGGTACATACAGGTAACAAATAATCGTCCTGTAAATAATTCATAAATTAAATCACAAACTTTTATAAAATTTTATAACAAAATAATGTATAACAAGATATAAGTGTATTGGTTTTTTTATGTCTTATATTTTCTTTTGTTATTGTTTTTTTGCTGACAAATTGGCTTTTAACGTATATTACAGTTTGATGATAAATATTCTGAAATGGAAAATGTTGAGATGTGGCGAATAAAATCATTCATGAAATTAAAATGAAGGGATTTACGTCTATTAGTGGTGCGATTTATAAAATTAGTAGCTCAAATCGCGGGAGGAATATATGCATTAGTTTTCAAATATTTATTATTTACGATATAATTTCTAAATTGAACCACTTTCACTTCTTTAGGTAACAATGTATCTGTCTTGACAACTAAATAGGTAATTAGACAAAATAACGATTATTATTAATTTCAAAACGGGAGTTTAAAGAATTAGAAGAAGGTAGTCCGGGCCCAGTTAAACAATCAAGTTTATTCCAGTGGAAGCAATCAGGAGGATTGTTTTTCGTTTTGGCTCAGCTGACATGCTCTCTCTAGAACTAGAACCCATGAAACTATGGTAAAAAGCATGCTTTTATTTACACGGTTGTGAAACGAGACGATTAACAGAGACATCGAAGAAAGATATGTCGCTGAAATGGATGCAATAAAGTATGAGAATAGAAGGTACAGTCATGGATGGCATACAATGAAGGCATCTCAAATGGTACGGACATGTCCAATGAATGAAAGACAGTAGACTCCCGAAACAAGTACATCTATGAACAACTACAGGAATCCAGAAGAAAGGACTACCGTAGAAAACACGGATGGAACGAATAAAAAACTCAATGCGCTCGAAAGTACTTAAAGAACAATGGAACAACCGAATTCAATGAAAAATGGACGTCGGAAGACGTTTTATACGGATTATATCATATTACGAGTATAGGTACATTGTTATTATATCATATTATATCTATTTATATAATACATTATATACACGATATTGAAGGAGGTTACAACATAGACAATCAACAAAATCTACATTGTCAACTACATAGTGAAGACCCAACAATAATAGAAGTGTCAAATGCCGTCTTAAAACATAAAGTAAATAAAGCCACAGGAATCGATTAAATCTGCTGGGAAATGTATGAAAAGGTGATGATCAACTTTTTGCAGTAATCCATAAACTAATAGTACTTATATGGCAGAATGAATTGGTACCAGAAGAGTGGCTAAATGAAATAATATGCGTTGCATAAAGGGCTATCAGCTGGATTGTAAGAACTATAGAGGCATTACTCTGTTAGCATCTGCGTATAAAATCTTCGGCAATGTATTGTTTGAAAGACAAACATTTTACAAAGGATATTGTTGATTTACTGCTGCATAATCAACTATACATCAAATTCAAACACATGGGCAGATTCTAGAAAAGTCACTAGAATATAACATAGATACACGTTATGACAGCCTATGACAGTGTTAAGCAATGATAGACTTTGGTTGGGATCCCACCGAAGTTAGTTAAGTTGACCCAACTAACAATGTAAAACGTGAGTTCGTGCGTTAGAATTGAAGGAGAAAACTCCATGTGCTTTGACGTTAATGATGGTATAAGACAGGGGGAGGCGCTGGCTTGTCTCTTCTTTAATGTTGCCTTGGAAAAGGCAACCAGAAAATACAATATTATAATGAATGTAACTATTTTTAATAGAACCATAAGAGACATGGTGCAGTGTTTTACAAGGCTTGCGGACGCGGCAAGTGAATTAGGACTTGTGGTCCTAATTAGAAATGGTAAATGAGGAAAAACCAAATATAGGTTGGTTTTCCAACAGATAATTCAAATTAACAACCATACCTTTGAGCAAGTCAAAGAATTCACTTATCTTGGATCGCTAGTAAACGCAACAAACACGACAAGCAACGAAATAAAACGACGCATAGCAATAGAAAACAGAACTGTTCACGGTCTCCAGAAACATTTAAAAAATAAAAATATAAAACGTGCAGTAAAGCTCGATATATACAAGAACTTTTTGATAAGACCGATTTTGATATATGGGGCTAAAACGCGGATCTTATCTCAAAATGATGAAAGACTTCTTGGTATTTTTGAGAGAAAAATTCTTAGAAAGATTTTTGAGGTCGTAAATGAAAATGGAGTATAGCGTCTCAGAGACTTAGATGGGCTGGACACATTACTAGGATGTCAGATCACGAATACATGAAGAGATTAACATTTTCAAAACCAGAGGGCAGAAGAAGTTAAAAATGACCACGAAGAAGATGGATTGATAATGTGTCAGAAGCGGATTCTAAGGGTCAGAAGATGAAGGGAAGTTGCCAGGAATCAACAGGAGTGGCGATTTCTGTGCGAGCAGGCCAAGACGGATTGTCTAGGCATTTATGATGATGGTTGATGATGATATATACATGGTTAAATACCGAAACCTCGTAAGTCAAAATCTACAACTTTTCAGTAGAGCGAAAAAAACGTCACTGCTTAGTACACGTGTTTTCTTTTTCTACTTTCTTTTCTGATGTAATAATTCGATAAATTTATTTCTGTTGTAATAATTAAGTAAGTATTGAGAAAAAAAATATGTACCAAGCGGCGAAGTTTTTTCGCTCTCCTGAAAAGTTGTAGATTTTGACTTTTGACATTTCGGTATTTAACACACGATATATTGAAAATCAACTTCATATTGAAAAGTTTATTTCCTCTTTCAAGAAATTCTACAATGCGAAAGAAGATTGAATGCAGAGAAGAAAATATTAAAAGTAGAAAAAAATTTAAATGCGTAGGTATAACAAAAAATAATGAAAGGCTTACCAACATTTAAATTATAAAAAAATGTTGGTTAATTTACATAAAATTAAAAATAGTAAAAGGCTGTTGTACATCTTGAATAACATAAAACAACAATAACAGTTCTTCACAAAACAACATTTAACAAAAATTTAAAAGATTAGTTAATTTTGAAGTAATGATCTACATGAAAACACTGTGATTATTAAAATTTTTTAAATCATAAATACATGGCTGACACAGACTAATATATTATGATTATAGCGTATATACCTAGGTGTGTATAAAAGTTGAGAGAATCTATGACAACAAAAAATAAGTAAGCTTTTTTCTTCCAAAAAGCAAACTAGTTTGAAAATTAGTTTGAAATATTAGTTCAAAATATTTTCTGTTCAAAACTTTTGTTTCTGCAAACTTAAACAGTGTGGAAGATTAAAAAAATCTTTTGAACTAAAACACCAAGATACAGAACCCAAAAGATTCTGTATCTTAGTACTTCTAAACTAGAACAAATACTGGTGCTACTGTAAATTATACGGAGAATATAAAGAACACGTATGTTATAACAATTGGACAAAAGCTTCGACTGCAATGAAAAGTCAAATAATTCTAGACGGTTTTAAATGGCACATGCACGCCATGACTTACAAATTGTTAATAGCCGATGGAGATAGTACTGTTCATCAAAAAATGTTAGAAAATAGACCATATTATGGAAATAATTTTGTTGAGAAAACTGAATGTCGTAACCATCTCATAAGAAACTATTGTACAAGATTAAAAAAATTATCTTCTTCTTCTGATGCACTCCATTACTAGAAGTTAGCGAGCACCGCATCAAAATCTTCTTTAGCTGTGAAAATTAGCTGTGAATAAACAAAAAAACATGGCTAACTTTGACCCAAATTAACCTAGGTCAAATTTTTTTATTTGAAAATTCGGGGAAAATACTAGCTTTTCGAATGTAAAAAAAGATTTCTTCTAAGGGCAATGTTTTTAAAGTTCTAAATGTTTATAAACTAGATAATTTCAAAAATTTGGCATCAGGATTTTTGATTATGATAAATCATTTTTTTATCATTTTTTAATACATATTGATAGTATCTTTTGCTTTCATTTGTCGCCCACAGCATTACCCTATCTTTAATATTTTCTGTCTTATTTTATTGTAAAAAAAGACCTCTGGGATAAACAAATACAAAAACTTTTAAACTGATTAATATATCGGTTCCAAATTTTGAGGGTTTGTTAAGTATCCCAATACCCAACCTTCGCTGGAACTCTAAAGTAAAGTTGTTGTATTCAAAGTTTTTAACGAATATCAATTGTCACTTATTTTGCAGTTTGTAAAGCAACAAATTGACTTTTCAACTTACAAAAATCAGCATTTTGAAGCTTTGTCAATATGCTAAAAGATAAAATTTTGTAATTTTATGTCAAGTATTTAGCTTTCTAATGAGTGGAAAAAATCGCGTTTCTTGCATTACATTAAATCATTAAAAAACGGCTCCGAACTTTAGACAGGAAACAGGTAGGTTTTGTTCTTATATGTCTACAATAACTAAAATAGTTGTCAGCTACCTGGATTATTGATTGTCACGAGAAAATCCTTATTACTCTGGACTAATATGACTGGACAAGCAAGTGACGAAATATATTATGTAAACTTTACTAACAAAAACGTTCAAAATAAATAGTCCAATAAATATAATTAATCAAATTCCATATTCAAATACTGCAAACTATTTGGGTATTACTCTGAGCTCATGTAAAAAAGAAAAGAAAATAATAATTCTGATTGAAATACAAAAAAATGTACTAACCGATTGACCAAAATTCTACTCTGCTTCTACATAATAAATTATAATTATATAAGTAAATATTGAAACAATAGTATTATTATAAAAACAGTATAAGCATTTAGAAGGAAAATGTCACAACTCAACAGAAAATATTTCTATTCATATAAAAATTTAATCAAATTATAGGTACTTACTGCTTATTTATATAAAATTTCCTCAATCGTCGTCGACTTTTTCGTCCGGAGCATAAACGTCTTCGCGAACTACCCATTTTAAAAACAACAAAACACACTGGTTTGTCAAAACTAGTCAAAAGTCGAAATAAGCCCTAATAATGTTATTCAACATTATTTATGACCCTCCAACTTTCTTACCTACTCGTCGGCGAGAGTCTACAAACTATCAACAAGGACAGCTTGTACTGACCGAGAGAGAGAGTACATTTAGCACAATTTAACATTTTTTAAATAGTTTATATGAAATAGCTGCTTTGTCTTACACTTTATGTTAAAAATAAAAACAGATTCGGAAAGTGGGTAAAATTCTGTAGTGCCCTATTTCAAAAAAAAAATTTTTACGTTTATTTTAACCAAAAATATTTAAAAAAAAAATATTGTTTAAACAATTTATTAATTTACAATCAAATAGTGCACTAGAACTTTTTAAGACCTTTCATATAAAAAAAGAATCATCTCAATATCTGCCATAGTTTTTGCGTTATTTGATATAAACTTTTACATTGGAATTTAGTTATGCCCAGAATCGCGAGGAATGGCCTTAACTTAATTTAATAACATATTTTAGCCTGTTATATTCCCCAGATAGGTATACGTCATTTAAAAAAAAATATCCCCAGATCTGGCATCTCTGGCTTTTACTGTTTTGGGTTGCTTTTACTGGTTCGGCTTAGGTACCTTCGGGTAGATTCGGTCAGCTTTCAGTAGCCTCGGTTATGTGTCGTCGAGTGTTTGTCGCGCCCTCCTATGATTTTCTAAATATACCCTACCCTGTATATCGATGTTATAATTTTCTGAATACACTCTACATTAATTATCAACGTTCTCACCTGAATACCTACACACCTGTGTGCACCTCAAACCTATGTGATAAAATCAAAATTTTTTTCGCACCGTCGGTACAATTTTACAACCCCAAACGACTATTATATGGTGCCTGTTCAATCACAGTACCAGAATTGTAGAAAGTGACTTATATCTTCAATGTAGACCTTTGCGGTTTGAGGGGAAAGAAAATCGACGAGTCAAAGGTGTGCGGTTTTTATTAAAAACATAATCAGGATTTTACAACGAATTAATTGCCATAAAAATTATTTTCTTGTTCTATAGATGCCTTAAATGAAGAAAACTAATCCTTGTTAAATATTTTTTGGAAAAACCCTTTATCCGTTTAAATTAATAAACTTATGATTGTTTCAAGAATTAAATTTAATTCCTATTATCAAATGAAATTTATTGACTGAGAAAAAGGGTCGTTTAGTAACTTTTAGCACATGTAAACTGAACTGAATTACTTAAACAATTCTTGGTACGAAACAGTACTGGTAATAAATGGATTACCTTAATAAATATTTATTTCCATAAAATATAAAAAATATGTTCAAATAATAACTAACATTATACATAATCTAATCTGAGACATCTATGTTTTCTTCAGATTCATCAGTAGTAGCCTAGATCCACAACTACTGGTTCCATGGTAATTTCAATGAAGTTATCAAGGTTCCACATATTCCTCTATTCTTTCACTAGATGCTAGATACATTTTATCCACGACTGTAACGTCACATTGCTGAAGGCACTATTAAGCTGATTTTTTACATAATTGAATTTGAAAATAACATTGTTCCTTGCTACTTCATTATTATTTGAGCCCACATACGTTCTATCGGGTTTAACTCACAATGGTATGGCGGGAATCGACCTACAATTACGCCTCGTTCTCGCGCCATTTCATCTACTACTTATTTAGGATATTTATCTTTATGACACCGTGTTAAGTTTAGTTACTCAAAATTGGTTAATTGAATTTCATATATTTTTTAGTAAGTCCATCCGCAATCTCGACTTTTTCCATTGGTTGGTACCTATTCTACACGCCAGCTGTGATATGGAGCGTTATCCATAACAATAACAGATCCTGGTTCGATTTTTAACAGAATATCTGAAAACTATTTTTCATAATGATCTGCATCCATTTCCTCATGTCCAAAAATCCAGTCTTTTCAGAAGCAAATGCATTTAAACCTCCTTCAACAAATCATGAGTCGCTACCAATATGGCTAATAATAAGCCGTTTTCCCTTTCCAGATGGGGCTTTTAAACCTGTCGACAAACCAGTTAGGAAAGCTTGTCGTTTGTTTTTCACATTTAAATTCTGCCAAATTTTTGTCACAGTATGTCCTTGATTTAACCATATTTCATTTGTATATATTTTTTTCATCTCTTCAAAATTCTGCTATTTGTTTCAGATACTGTCTGCATAAAAAATTCTTATTTTTCTTAGGAGTACTATTCTCTTTCTCTTAAATACCTTTAAAGTTCATTTCACGTAAAGTACGTAACAAAACACGACTTGATATTTTTGGAATATTCTCATTAGATTGAAGAGAAGAAACAATTTTTTTATAGTTGGTAATTCCTTTTTGAAATAATATTCATGTATTGCACATATTATTCATTATTATAGTTTGTTTCATCGTCTGTTTTAATTACTCTGTACCACTAGCTTCGGAAACTTTTGTCAAAATACTACATAATGTCAAAGTCTATTAATGACTTAGTCCTTCAAACACATTTTCGGTCATAGTATTTTCTTCGGGTGTTAAATTGACCTACCCAAAATGGACGCCTATGACCAATGCTAGAAATTCGCAATTAATCGAATCGATTCAACTCTGGTTGATAAATAATCGTACCAGTTTTTGATTTTTTTTTAAATAGAAGCGTTATGGAGTTATTTAAAAGAAACTTATTACAAGGCGCCATCTTCAAAGAGCTCTAGCTCCCTTAGGAAGCATTTTAGGACTAGGTGAATTGGGTTAAATTGTTTAAAAACTGTCTGAGGAATCTCCGGTCTTATTTTGTCAAGAGAGTTTCTGGTCACCTTTTATATGCAAATACCGACAATAAAGGAAAATGACAAAAAAATACACAGGAAGACAAAAACATCAGTTAAAACAAGAAATCAACTCATTCTATCAGGAAATAAAAAATATTGAAAAATGGTCCCACGATAAAATAACACATTTTTGTCAAGCATGACGGTAGAATATTAATTTGTGTGGAAAAAATTTTGCAACGGTAGAAGTTAAATGTTTGAAGTTAAATATTAACGAAAACAAAGCGAACAAACTAAAGTGCAAACCATAAGAACGTAGAAAATAAAGGGAATGCTTAAAGAGGGAGGAGAAAAATTACATCAGTAGATTCTCCAACTAATCAAACAAATATGGGAAAGTAAGCTGAAACATATCACAAAATACTAACCCAACGCATGAAAAGTAGAATAAATAAAGTTGCTGAAAACTTGTTAGATAAATATAAAGAGGGCTTTAGACTAAACAGATCATTAACAGACCAGATATTTACTTTAAAGACAATACAGAATATCCGTCATACAGTCAGACTCAGTAACCATCACTTTAATTGACCTAAATGCCGTAACACAAAGATTATAATTATATCAACATCGGTGGAACAGGCACACACTCTTGTCGCCTAGGCTCCTATTAAGGCATTATAAAAAAACAATACTAGGTTACGTACAAAGTATACACAATTGAATAAGAAAAAAATTGTAGTTGCGAATACAAAACTACAGACTATTCAATCTTTGTTACTACTTTGCCTACAACTATTATATCTTAAATTGTTTTTAATGATTACATTTTATCAACATACTTCAGTTCTATTGAATTGGAATATCCTTCTATTTACGTCTTCTGCGTAAATATTAAACACAATCATCGATAACAACTTAATGCTCAAAAGGGAGTAGATAAATTACATCAGCGCGTTTTTCAACTAATCGAACAAATATAAAAAGTTAGCTAATACCACAAGATAAGACAAGAAAATAGCACATCTGAAACATGCTAGAAAATACTAGCCCAATGCATGAAAAGTAAAATGGATAAAAGAACATGTTGACACCTTGTTAGGCGATTACGAAGAGGGCTTCACACCAAATAGATCAGTTAAATATTAGATATTTCTTCTTCTTCATGTACCATGTCCTTTCAGAACGTTGGTTACCATCATAGCTATTTTAATTTTATTCACCGCCACCCTAAATAGCATCATTGTATCAACACCATACCAATCTCGCAAGTTCTTCAACCATGAGGTTTTTTTTGGACGAGGACGGAGAATCTTCTCCGTCCAGGAAACTTTTAAAATTCTTCTATAGCACCACATTTCGAAAGCTTCGAGGCGATTAGGTCGATTTTATTTACAGTCCAGGACTCGACACCATAAAGTAAGACCGAGAACACGTAGCAGCGAAGTAGGCGGATCCTCAATGCCAATTTTAGGTCTCTGTTACATAACACCTTGGACATCCTTCTAAAAGCAACTCTAGCCTGCTCTATCCTAGATTTAATTTCTGCGTTACAATTTAATTGCTGTCAATTTTTAATAGACAGTAACAGACTGTTTAAGATAAACGATTTTACCAACTTGCTTAAGTTGGGTATTATTTACATATATAGACGGATTTTATATGCTGTTGTTTAATTATTATTACAAGTATTAAGATATTTGCTTTGCAGAAAATAAAAAATGGGCAGTTTTTTTGCCTGTACCTTACGTAGAAGACAGTAAAAATCACTTCTCTCCTAAGGTCCCCCACATACTATTAATTTTTAATCGTACAACTATTTAGTTGTTTGTCAGAAGACTACTGCATCAAATTAAGGCTCGCATACTATCTTCTAAATAGTTGCTCGACAGAATGGTTATAAAACCTCATTGATCACATTTTGACTAAAAAATTGCACGACTATAGATCAATAACTCAATTTTAAATATTAAACAAATGAAATACATCATAACAGTTCTTTAAATCTACTCTAAATTCCACAGAGACTCTTTTGGATAAACAAAATAAGACGACAAGTACTGACGAACATTTAAACCCCCGATAATATTTCTTTCTCTCGACAAGGAAAATAAATTCCTGTAGCTGGCTGTATACCATAAATCACAAATATTTTTATTAAAAAAACCCTTATAAATAAATAGATAATATTTATAAATAAAATAATAAAAACCCTATCGGGCTACATCACAGAACGTTTTCGGAATGGCTATTCCATCATCAGTGCTTTCTTGGTTTACATGTTTGAAGCCACTATATACATGGGTAAAAATACTTTAAATATAGGTCAATTAATAGGATGTCTAATTAATGTAACTTAAACATTCTTAAACCCTTATACTCTGTTTTTTAACCAGGAGGAGTAAACCAAAAAGACAGATTCACACTCAAGAAAGTTACTAGAAAAGTCACCAAATACATCTTCTTTTTTGTTGATTATCTCGGCCTTGCGGTAATCGAGTAATCAATATTGGACAACCTCACACGTCAATTTTAACCTAACTTCGTTTATTTATGTTTGAATAATAAAATAATTTTTTTTCAATTCACTTCCAATATATATTACAATAAAAAAGGACGTTTTTCACATTTGGTCCCATGTATATATATTTAAATATCGGGTGATCCAGTTTTATAGATCTCTTAAGTCTATGGTATTTAATTATAATTTAGAGAATATTTTGATCGGGAGAGTCAATAATGTTACAGATCTAAGTATGGTTTTTCTCAGAAATTTGTCTTTTAATAGTAGACCATATTCTTATTCTGGTATGATCAATTTCTTGAATCTAGTTTTTTTTCTTACCAGATACTTTGTATAAATAAGTGTGTACTTACAATTTCTTTAATGCTGGATTCTTGTTTAATTTTGACAGTGAGTTTGTCCCATTTGTTATCAACAAATAAAATTTACTAAAAAATACTGGATTTCTGTGAGATAATCAACAAATCCAATCTATTATGTTACATTCTTGCATAATTTTGCAGTTTTCTTGTGATGATCTACAACCAGGAAGAACAAAACCAACTGTATCATACAATCAAACTAAAACACAACATTACTTTACTAATGTTCTTTTATTGTGATGAAAACAAAATGGAAATGCTTCTTAACAAGTATACACTAAATTTAAAAGATAGTTGCCGTTTTTCTTATAATTAGATATAAATAACATACATTTATAAATTTATAAACACTTTAAACTATATTTAATATAAATATCATCTAGAAAAATATCACATTAAATACTATTCGCATATCACCAAGTCCAAGTTATTACAAACAACTTAAACAGTCAGAAATCGATTTATATATTAGAGGAAAATAATAATAATAAATAAATTTCACAAATGTCATTAGTGTCAATATGTCATAATTTAGTGGAGTAAACTTGCCTGCGGTTGGACCAATTGCAAACAAGCAGTACGGCGCGGAAAATTTGAATTACTCCTCCTGGTTAAAAAACAGACCATAGTATGGGATGTACACAGAACTTTCTATTCTTTTTTCATTATATTCCATGTACTTTAATGCACACGCAACAAATTTTTTGCTATACCACATGATGACATACCAGCCCAATGCATGAAAAGTAAAATGGATAAAAGAATATGTTGACAACTTGTTAGGCAAATACGAAGAGGGCTTCACACCAAACAGATCAGCTAAAGATCTTTCTGCGTTACAATTTAATTGCTGTCCAAGATAAACGATTTTATCAACTTGCTCAAGTTTGTATGATTTACATATATAGACGGTTTTATATGCTGTTGTTTACTTATTACGAGTATTAAGATATTTGCTTTGTAGAAAATACAAATTAGCAATTTTTTTGTCTAGACCTTCTGTAGAAGACAGTAACAATCACTTCTCTCCTAAGAGCCCCAGACACACTAAAATCTTCAATTCAACTATCAACTTTATGCCTAACACACATAACTAAATAGTTTAGTCGAGAACAAATCGCAATACCGTCATGATTCGACTAAACTATTAATTTGGTCGTGGATAAAACGATAGTACCTCAACCTAATTGATTAGTTTAATTACTACTTCTGTTGGGAATCATTTAGATTTAGAATAGTATTAACTAATTAGTTAAGTTATTGTCAAAGAATATCGACCTGAATTTTAATGTTTTTGACCTCGCCAACGCAATTCTCAGCCGTATTTATCTGGCAAGATTAAATATACATATTATATAAAAACAAAACAATACTATAAACTGGAGCTACCTGCCAAAAAATTTATATATATTTATATTACGATCATACCTAGTTTCGTCAAATTTTGTTTATTTTAAAAATATGTTACGTAGTACTGTAGAACGGGGTGACTTTGACTCTATGCGGTGACTTTGAAAGAACCTGAGTATTTTGTTTCAAGAGAGTATCAAAAGTACATTGTTATCGATGCACTCTTAAAGTTTTTGTTTTAGTTTGAAAATTTTTAATTATGTGACTAAATAAAATTAAATATACAGCTATAGGATTGCATGTTATTTTGTGTATATTGCCTTAATTTATGTTTAGTTGTCAGTATTTTAAAATATTTAACCTTTAAAGTTATTTCCGTAACTACTTCATGAAATTACATGATTTCTTATTCGGGATCACTTTGATACATTTCTTTTTACAGTTTTCGTGATGAAACTTCAAACCTTAATTAATTTCAGGTTTTCATCTTTATCTCCATGAAAAGCAAAAATGCCGTGAGTGCATAAACGAAAGTTGGGATCAAGAAGCTATAACATCGTTGACGAAACTCTTGAACATGCTCTGCTTCAAATAGTAAACAAAAACTTGTCTGTTAAGGCCTTTTCAAAAAGATTCACAATTCAGTATGGTACTTTATATGATACATACAAAGAGAAGCATAGAAATAAACCAAGGGGCCAAACTGCGTTGTAGCGTTGGAGGAAAATGTAGTCGGGGCCTAAAAATTCATAAACGGATTAACTCCTGGTAACGACTCGGTAACCTTTTTTTTTGAAGAGGCATAGTCAGCAAACCTCTAAACAAATTGGGTCTGACATTACTAAAGCTAACGCAGGTGTCACACAAAAGAAACAATATAATCATATTTCAATAATTTAAGAACAACTTCCTCAAATTGCCTCCATCGCAAGTTTTTAATTACGATGAGAAAATAACGTTAGTGGTGATTTGGCGAAAAGAAGATTTGCTATATAGAAGAAGGACCGAATACCCAAATAAATAATTATAGTAAAGCCTCCACATCAATAATGATGTACGTGCTGCTGATGGCACACTACTCCCTCCTTATATAATATACCGCAGTAAACATATGTGGGCTTATCTATGCTTAGTGGACCTTAAGAAGGCATTTAATCGGATTAAATTAAAGTACATTATCCACCTATTGTATGCAAGAGAGATACTATTAGGAATAATCAAAACGATCAAAAAATCTATCAAAACAACAAAATAAAAGTAAAAATAGAACAAGAATTAACTGACCCTATTGAAGCTGGCAATGGGATAAGACAGGGAGATTCCCTGAGCCCTCTATTATTCAACCTGATTATAGATAATATAATAAAATAAAGTAAGAACTAAAAAATGATAATTGAATGAATGAATTAAAATAATCTGCTATGTAGACGCCGCGATACTACTCTCTCAGAGTGTACAAAAAGGGTGTACATATGTGGGAAATTATGAGTATAATTTCAGTGTATGTGGACTGTATTATATAGGGCTGGTTCAAATAAATTAGGATATGTAGTAAAGGGTATACAGACAATAGCAAATTAAGTTTATACAAAGTCTTACCAATATTTCTGCTCCACACTCTCGCGGTTTTTCCGGCTTTCACTCGTGGTTATTCTTCATCCGCGAAAACTGTCCGAGCACCGGTTTCTGAACACGTGTTTCGCACTAAGATCACGATATAGATCACACTTTGCGTCTGTACACGATTTAAAATAGTATATGCGGTATTTTTCGCGTAACTAAAGCGGGAGAGAGATAATTAGCGATAGAAAACAGCCAAGAGAGATGCTGTTCTTCTTGATAAGCGAAGAGAGAGAGAGAGAGAGTGGACTGTCCTCAATGACAAATACCTGTACCAAGCGATAGGTAACAGGGAAGAGATAATGACTATCCCTAGCGGTAGCCGACAATCAAGAGGGCACGACTGGCCCTAGCGGTAGTCAAATCAAGAGAGCACGACTCGCCCTAGCGGTAGTCAAATCCAGAGAGAGTCTTTCTTCTTTGCTGTCTTAAAACTGTCTGTATTTGTAATGGAGTGGGGTTAAAATGTGAGTAGGAAGGAGTATCAAGGAGCGGCAAGGAGTATCAATACAGCGAAAAAATGACATGATTTTTCGCATGTGAAAAAATTGAACACATAGTGAAGATGATTTATAACGTATGCTGCACAATTTTAATATAACTGCCAGAAAATTTAACATGTTTTTTTCCCAAAAAAAATGCATGGTTATAACGGCAAATTTATTATGATGTAAATTTGAGCTAGAAGATCAGATAATAGAACAAGTAGTGATGGAGTTTAAATATCTAGGCATCATATTATCTAGCTACGGAAAGCTCGAAACAGAAGTGTAAGATCAAGTGAGTAGAGCAAACAGAGCCGCAGGTTGCCCGAAACAATATGGAGAAATAAAAATATCGGAAAAGAAATACAAGGCAGAATTTACAAAACAGACATCAGACCAATAATGACATACGCAGCAGAAACACAACCTGACACAGAGAGGCAAAAATTATGTAAGATAAGGCAGCGATGAAAACATTTAGAAAAATTGATAGTAAAACACTATGGGACAGAACTAAAAGTACATATATACAACGTAGATGTAAGGTGGAGAATATCAAGGACTGAGTAATAAATAGAAGAGTTGAATGGAACGATCATATAAACCGAATGACATCAAATAGAGTAATAAGGACGGCAAGAGACGGTTTCCCAACAGAAAGACGATCAGTAGGAAGACCACGTAAACGATGGAACGACAACTTACTGGAGGAACATTGAAAAATAGACAGAGTCATGTCAACATATAAAGAAAAAGAAGAAAGAAGAACATATGCGGGATGCGTGAACATTAGGAGGTCCACAGAGCTCTACGATACTTGTAGTAGTGGATGTTGCGCAAGTAGAGCTAGATATAACCGAACAAAAAATAGCTGAATGGAGGTTGCAGACTGGTTTGAGACCATATTATTGCCGCAAGCAATATGGCTGGAAGGTAAAAAAGTTATAATCGACGACAACTTGGCGTTTCACTTTTTAAATCATGTTTTACAACTGTGTGAATTTTACAATATTGAATTTGCGTGCCTTTCCAGTAATACACATATGTGTATCGAATTTCATGGATTTTTTTAAAACCGTTGTTGAAATGCTTTGACGGAATTTAAATTACGACACCCAAAGATTACTGGTTTACTTAAAGATCAATTTCTGTAGTTATTAAAAAAATGCTTGGAATTAATGGATCAGATGATTGTAAAAACTGGGTATAAGCGTGGCGATTGGGAAGAAAGTGTAATTATAAGAGTTTTGAAGAATAGGTTCGAGGCTTGTGGGATGGTTCCGTTCGATCCAAATAAAGTCTTGAGTAAAAGTATCTCAGACAACCATTATTTTGATTATGTAAAACCTCTTATTAACGACAGCCCCACAGACTATCTGAAGAATAGAAGTTACTAAACGCCGAAGTAAAATGAAACTTGAAAAGTAAAAGTATAAGTCGCCATTTTATAACGGCGGATGACAGCTCCTCCGATAGCGAATTACACAGCTATACTAGTGAAATACAAAATAAAATTGAAAATAAAGATTCTATGGAGAACCAGTCATATGAAGATGAGATGAATAAAAAACCTTCGCTTGCTGAATTGAATGTTGGAACTTACGTGCTTGAAATAATTATGTCAGATAAATGAAATTGTAAAAATAACGTATATCCCGGAAGGATACAAGAGAAATTATCTTTTAAGGATTATGAACTCATTGGACTTAAATTAGTGGATGAAACCCACAAACATCATAAAGTTGTGGAGACCATTGTTTTTAATGCACCTTTCGCTGATATCTTAGCAATTCTGAAGACCCCATCGGTTGAAATAAATAAAATTTTGTTTTCCTTTTATAATATATTCTTTTGACTTTTTTACTATTTTATATTGTTTTACTAGTTTGCTAAAATGTTTTTTACCTCAATAAAGTAGCAGTTTACCCCCAAATTATAATTGAAATATTTAAAAATTGGCTAGCCCGATTTAAAAATGGGATGACATTTACTATTATTATTACTACTATTACAGCTTTTATGCATTATCTAAACTATTTCAAAATCGGGTATCAAAGTCACCACACATCAATGGGTGAGTTTGATATAGGTACTCTTTTTTTTTGAGAAAGTCCTCATTAAAAACTTTTATTAAATAAACATAAGATGCGTCCCAATAGTGACTTTTACACATTTTTGAGATGACCCATTTAAAAAGTTACGCTAGAAAATACGGAAAAAATTAACAAACACTCACGTTACATTAATTTTTCGTAAACTTAATTTTCTTTATTTTAGGATATCCAACTATCGCAAAACTGACGTCGTATTAATTATATCAGTAATTTTGGTCTCATCTGTGTTATATTATGTTAAGTTTTATCCACAATCCGTATTTAGTGCTGAAGAACATCAAAAGCTTATTCCAGACCCAAAGAAGCCTCTACCATTTTCTGAAATAAGAATGGAGTTTTTTGAAAAAGCTGCTGTTATTAGTGATGCTGCTCCTTGTGCAAAGATTGGAAGGTAATAGAAGACATGGGTAGCATTTTTGAGATATTAGTCAGGGGCCAGTTAGGTCATCGTGGCCTTTTCAATTCTGATGGGTCCAATTAAATTTTTTTATGCATTTTTGACTGCTAATTACGAATTTCGAGAGTGGATTTCGATCCGAGTGGCCAAAAAAATTTTTATAAACAATTTAATGATTAATAAGGTCCCAGCTCGTAAACTGAGAGGTAATTTTTTTTAATTTCAACTTGTCCCTTGAAAAAAATATAATAAATAACTAAAGAAAATGGCGTTTACTACACGTTAATCCAATATCCACAAGGAAACTAAATTCCTGTATATGTATTTGGAATTAATATTCCATCGTCAATGCTATCTGGATGTACTTGTTTGAAACCACTAAATATAAGGGTAAAAACCCTTTAAATGTTGTTAAATTAACTATGAGTTACATTATTTAACTTTATAAACTATGATGTTTAAGTTACAACAGGAATATATAATAGGAGTAGATAACATGGCAACGTAAGATGCCACTGGAGGTTGCTAGTCCTGAGAGGAAGTGTCTACGAGGACTTGTTGATAGCAACTCAACACAAGCACAAATTTGATTTAAAATCTATCTCTTTTAGTTTACGAGCTACAGCCTTATGAACAATTAAATTGTTTACAACAATTTAATTGTTCATATAAATACTTACTGGCTAATACTGGCCAAAAAATATATAAAAATCTTGGGTGGACCCATCAGAATTAAAAAGGCCACGGTGGCTCTTAGCTGGCCCCTAGACTATATACTATATTTCGTATTTTTATAAATACTTTTAAAATTTTATACGTTATATAAGCATTACATATACGTTTGGATAATGGTTTGAATGCAGTAGTGCAGAACTTTTTAGAGCGGCAGTCAACAGAGTCCGCATAGCCATGATCATTTCCAACCTTCGATAGAAGATGGAACTTAAAGAAGAAGATACGTTATATATATAATGCTTATATATTATATAAGCTTAAGCTTAATGCAAAAACAGTTCCTTTTTATTCATCATCAGTGCAATCTGCTCAATTGCTTTATTCCCCACTACTTTTAATGCTTCCTGCATTCTAGTAATAGTCATGACTGCTAGATGTAGGTGTGTAGGCGTAGCTAAACGCCCTGCGGCAGCTGCACACATTACCCCATTATAGTATATTATATTCCACAAGATCGGTCTCAAGACATAACCCTGCGGGACACTGTTTAAGACATCGTCGCTCATCTCCCATATAAGTGTCTCGCTTCATTAGTTCTAGTATCCCTAAGACGCCATTTCTTCTGGTAAATTGTGCATCAGAGTGCTACCCTATACGAAATATCGAAGAATCCTATAGCGAATTAAGTACGAAGCCATCTGTTTCAGCCGACAGAATACTAGCTGAAATTTACCCATTTGTGGGTCTGCTGCAACTCAATGATATCGGATGTATAATTATAAAAACAAATAAATACGTTTATCCATAGTTATCTGTAAATTTTGTTGTCATTTATAGTCCAGTCGTCAGAGATTTGGCCCCTAAAAATCATACGAATAAGCTGAATTTTGCCGAGACCACGAAAAAGAAGCAAAAAGTTTTACACTTTTACCCCTGGGCTTTCCCCTAAAATCCCCTAGTAGAGAGGTAAAAACTCAAAAACTCGATTTACCAACAACCTGTACACCATAGAAAAAAATGTTTCAAACAAAAAATGTAGCTGAGATAATTTTAAACAAAGATCTTAATTAGCACTTTTCCTGTATAATGAACCGTTTTCTCAGAAACAACGCTTGAAGCGGCCGGCGATTTTGAATATCAGTTGCGCGCGCGAAATCAATGTTAAATAAAATGTGTACTAAGTTGACGGTAAAAATTCGATATCTTTTGATCAGAGTGCGCTTTCGACAAAAATAAAAATGCATTTTAAAAAGAAAGAGCCCAGCTTTCTTGTACAATTTTAGTATTTCGCCGAAAATAAAGTGAGTTTCTACAAATCTGTTCAATAAATAAAGGTTTCGCGACTTTTGCCATTTTTAATAATTCTCCTGAGATCAATAAAATTGATCACTACAAAAAACGCAGAATTTAAACTTTTACATTACACACGATCGCACGTCACGGGAAATGCATCTAAGAAGATGGTTTGAACTGTAATTTGTAGCAAAAGATGGATAGTTTTGAAAAACGTACTAATGTTATTAAAAAAGAGCAGTTTTAAATGTTTTGGATTGTTTATAATGTGAAAGTTTAAATTCTGCTTTTTAAGCCTATTTCAAATGACTCATATTTTGTTGATCTGAAAAGATCTGCGTTTTTAAATCTAGCAATATAAGATACGAAAAGTAATTTTGGTTTAAAACTAAACAATATTTGATGTTTTTCTCCTAATTTTAAGGGATATACTTAAGAAAAATGGTTCGGCAGTTGATGCATCCATCGGTGCATTAATATGCAACTCAGTAGTTAACATGCAAAGTGCTGGAGTTGGTGGCGGCTTTTTCATGACAATTTTTAAAAATGACGAAAAAAAAGTATACTGCTTAAACGCTAGAGAGAAAGCTCCTTCGAATGTGATGTCTGGTAAATTTAAGAATGATGGTGATCCACTGAACAGTAAGTATTAATCCTAATACATGGCGTAATAACTGAGTAGTCAAAAATAATATCACTATACCGACCTTAAGGCGTCATCGCGTTTATTGTCATTTATAGCTGATATTACCGGGCACACTAGAAAATTTTCTTCTACATTTTCACACAATCTGTATGTTACTTTGTCCACTGTGATTATTTTATAGATTGTATTTCAATGAACAACTGTGAATGATGTCCAGTGAGAATACTTGTGATTACTCTGTGTTCAGCCTGCTAAAGCTTTAAGAGTATTTTAATGTAGCGTACAGGTTGTAATTACCTTTTTACTTGCCTTTGGTCTACAGTTTTGGGATGTAATGGAATAGTGAAGCGCAACAAATAGCCACTCCTATTCAAATGTCAACCTCACCTGCTCGTATGATGATCTAGATCATGGTCTTCTGGTACATCCTGCTAGATAACTAACGAGGCTCTGACGTCCGAGTGTTTGCCGGGATAAGCAATCAACCATTTACTGGCCAACGGCTTAGGGCGGATGAGCTAGTAAGTGGAAGGACACTCTGTTGTCCTGAGACTAAGAAATTGGTCTCGAAGGCGGAAGAACCAAGAAAGTGGTCAACGGCATCAGAATGCAGAAGGCAACGAGAAACCACTGCATTAAAGGTCCCTGATGACATCTCTAGTATAAATTATAATGGCTAGCACTATTTGCGCAAGAAACATTATTGATTATGGTAATCGGAGACCAAAATCCGGCAGGGGAGGACAACCATCAGAACGCAAGGCCTCCTCGGTCGTCAACATGCGAAACCCTTGCACAAAATACCACAAAAAAAATACTCAACCCTCTCAGATAAAAATAGCTACCTGGAATGTAAGAAGTATGTATCAGCCTGGAAAACTACACAATGTTATTAAAGAGAAGGAGAGGCTAAATATAGATATACTTGGGGTTAGCGATGTACAGTGGTCAGGAAATGGAGAGATATCAATAAATAACCACAATATTTATTACACTGGAGGAGACAAAACTGATCATCGATACGGAGTAGCTTTTATCATAAGCAACACTATTAAAAAATCAGTGTTAGGTGTGATTCAAATCTCAGAAAGAATAATAATGCTAAAAATTCAAGCACGGAACTGTAATATTAATATGATCCAAGTTTACGCTCCCACTGCTGATAAGACCGAAGATGAGATCGAAAACTTTTATTTAGAATTGCACAATACAATCAAGTTAACAAAATCTAGAGATATTACTTACATTTTAGGAGATTTTAATGCAAAAATTGGAGTAGGTACAGTTGAAAATATAGTTGGACAGTTCGGACTAGGAACTAGAAACGAGAGAGGAGAAAGGCTCATAGAATTCTGCCAAGAAAAGAATATGGTAATTGCCAATACTTGGTTTCAGCTTCCTAAAAGAAGACTATATACATGGACGTCTCCTTCACATACAGAAAACCACATTGTCAGAAACCAGATAGACTTTATACTCGTAAATAGCAGATATAAAAACTCTATAACCTCAGTTAAAACTTATCCTGGAGCAGATGTTAACTTAGACCACAATCCGCTAGTGGCTGACGTGAAAATAAAATTAAAAAGAATTGAACTCAGAAAACAACAACCAAAAATTAACGTAAGAATGCTACAAAACGAAGAAATAAAAAACGAAATAAAAAATAATGTGAATGTTCATCAATCAGCCAATCGCGTCCACTGCTGGACATAGGCCTCCCTCAGTTCTTTCCAGTGTTCTCTACACTGGGCCGCTTGTAGCCAGTTTCCCGCTACACGTTTAATGTCATCGGTCCATCTAGTCGGTGGTCGTCCTCGGCTTCTTTTATAATTTCTGGGCCTCCATTCCATAATACGTCTTGTCCACCGTCCATCTTGTGTTCTGGCTAAGTGCCCTGCCCAGTTCCACTTAAGCGTCGTGGTTCTTTCGATGACGTCTTGAACTCCTGATCTTCGCCTAATTTGTTGGTTTGTTATGTGGTCTCGAAGGCTCACGTTCAGCATTGCACGTTCCATGGCTCGTTGTGTAACTCTAAGTTTATTCGCAGATTTTTGCGTGAGTGTTAATGTCTCTGCTCCATAAGTTTGTACAGGTAATACACATTGGTTATAAACCTTTCGCTTGAGACACATGGGAATTGAACTTTTTAGAATATGGCTTAATTTGCCAAATGCTGCCCATGTTAGACCTATTCGCCTCTGTATTTCATGTGTTTGATTGTCTCTGCTTATTTTGATTTCGTGTCCCAGATATTTGTAAGTGTCTGTTTGTTGTATGGTATTATTGTCAATAGTTATATTTCCACTCATTACGAGATTTGTTAAAATTTTAGTTTTCTCAAAGTTTATCTTTAATCCTGCTCTTTCAGACAGACTTTTAAGCGAATGCATCATAGAAACCGTATCTTGTAAGTTATCTGCGATTAATACAACATCATCTGCAAACCTTAGGTGATTTAATCTTTCTCCATCTATATTGATGCCCATATCTTGCCATTGAGTACCCTTAAATATTGACTCTAAAGCTGTCCGTGAACAATTTTGGTGAAATATTGTCTCCTTGTCTAACTCCTCGACCTAAGCTGAACTTTTCTGTGTCTTCGTGCAGTCGTATACTTGATGTAGCGTTCTGATAGATGTTTTTGATTAGTGTCGTGTACCTGTAATCTATTCGGCTTTGATTTAGGGCTTCCAGTTGCGTAAGTTTTCTTTTCATTATCTTTAAACCTTTGTTCTCTTCTACTGTTTGAGTAATTACATTAGTATTATATATTCTTACATCTTTTCTAATTTCCGCTGAAATTCTTTTATTTAGTTTTTTATATTCTTCTTTGTTTCCCTTTTCGTTCTCGCTTAGGTTTCGTCGTATTTCCATGAGAGCCCTTGTATCTTTGCTAATCTTTTCACTTTTGGTGTCATTTTTCTTGCAAAATTTGAGTTGTGCTTTTCTAACTGAGTCTGTTATTAATTTATTGTGATCGTCGATACTTAGAGGTTTGGGATTATTACTCTGTAAAGTTTCGGCTATATTTCTTATGTATGCTTCTGGATGATTTGGTGAATTCCAAACTATGCGTTTGCAACTGTTTATCATCTTTGCTCGTTCTTTTTGTAGATTAATCGTTACTCTATGTAATGTTAATATGCAAAAAACACTAACTGACAACAAACAAATTATGGATGTAAATAAAAAGTGGTGTAATATAAAAAACTCATTACTGAAACCAGCTCAAGAAAGTTTAATAGAACATAAATCAGAGGCTAAAAAACACTGGATGACAGAAGAAATACTATTACTGATGGAAGAAAGAAGGAAATATAAAGGAAAAGATCTACAGAAGTATAAAGAAATACAACGAATAATTAAGGAAAAAATCAAAACAGCTAAGGAAATCTATTTGATGAAGCAATTTAAAGAGATAGAAGAACTAGAAACAAAATATGATATGAGAAATATGCACAAAAAAATTAGAGAAGTAACTGGAATGGGTCGAAATAGACAGCAAGGACACATAAAAGACAAAAAAGGAGTACTACTAGTAGATTTACCAGAGAAGTTAAGGCGATGGGAGGAGTACGTTAGAGAACTTTTCCAAGATGAAAGAGGTGAAATGCAGAAAATACAAGAATTAAATCCTTTAGAGATACAGAAGATCACGATAGATAAAATCAAATATGCTATCAAAAACTCTAAAGACAATAAGGCAGCTGGATTAGATGAAATACCAGTAGAACTCTTAAAACTAGTGGAAGAGGACAACTTGGAAGTATTGTCAGATTTATTCAACACGGTGTACTGTCACCTCGGGGTAAATGGATAGAGTCTTGTCACCTTCTGTACCACCGTGTGCTCTGTAGAGGGCTTCGGAAACGTCGACGAAAGCCCCTCTACTTGAATCCATTTGCGGGGTATGGATTCGTAAAAGGTTTTCTTCTGATGAGCTCGTCTTGAAAAAGATATATTGTAATTATTAAAAAATTACAATACAAAATACATGAAAAGAAAATACATGAAAAGAAAATACATGAAAATGCAAAAAGTAATAAGTTCATAAAATCAAATTGTCTTTGAAACTCACAACACACTGCACTAACGAGGAAGGTCGGTGGCGTTGACGGCATCTCCGGCTCCTGCAGCTCCATTCTCGATCGGTGTGTCGACTCCTCCAACGGTTCGTCTTCTTCTCGGTCGTCCGGATCCCATCTGCCATATCCAACGGGGTTTCGCAGAGTACCAGGGTGCCGAAGCCTACGTGGTCGTCCAACCACTTTCGGTAGGGGGGCGATGACTGGGTCTGCTCCGGGACTTCCGTTGACATCTGGAGCTTCTGACTTCGAAGAAGGCTGGCTCGTCAAAGTCGCCTGCACGTCGAAGGCATCCGGTCTGCAGAAGGCCTCGATGTCGGAGTGTCAGATAGCATCCTAACACTCCGTGGTTCTCCCCGTTCTTCTCTTGACTTCAACCCATGTTGAAGTCAATGGTTGTAGCCTTCTGCTGTAAGTCAAGCTGGGTCGTGGGTGCGGATTTTAACCACGTTGTCGGGCGCCATGTCACCGCGGGGTAAATGGATAGAGTCTTGTCACCTTCTGTACCACCGTGTGCTCTGTAGAGGGCTTCGGAAACGTCGACGAAAGCCCCTCTACTTGAATCCATTTGCGGGGTATGAATTCGTAAAAGGTTTTCTTCTGATGAGCTCGTCTTGAAAAAGACGAGCTATTTCTTACATGACTTATGAGTCGAAATAAACATCAGGATGCAGTCTATGGTGGCTTGTCTTGACAAAGGCAAGATATTTCTCACACGACTAAATAGTCAAAATAAAACACTAAATATTGTTGAAATAAAATATTCAGCCACAGAGTATGAAAAGCTAAAAACGAAGCAGAGCCCCGAGAGCACTGAGCTCTCGGAGAGCCCGTGAAGGACTGACTTGATTGACCTGAAAATCGCCTGTTTTTATACTTTCTGAAGTAGCGATTAGGGATTTCCAGGTCAGGGAGGGGCCAACGGGAAAAATAAGGGGCGGGGCGATGCGTCTCGAACGTGAACTAGTCGCGTCCGAGAACAGTACGATACGGGAATAATACCACAGGAGTGGCTAAAGTCAGCATTTATAACCATCCCTAAAAAACAAGCAGCAAAAGAGTACTCTGATTATCGAACACTGAGCCTCATGAGTCATACTTTAAAAGTTCTGCTAAAAATAATACATAAGAGAATATACGAAAGGCTAGAGGAGGATATTAGCGAGACGCAGTTCGGGTTCCGAAATGGAATGGGTACTCGAGAAGGACTATTTGCCATCAACATATTAATTCAGCGATGTCGGGATGTGAATGTTGATCTACACTTGTGCTTCGTTGACTACGAAAAAGCTTTCGATAAAGTAAGACATGAAAAACTAATATCAATACTTATGAACAAGCGCATTGACAGTAAAATGATAAATATAGTGCAAACATTATATTGGAACTAAAGTGCCATAGTTCAAATTGATGGGCAACACTCAGAAGAAATGAGGATCTGTAGAGGAGTTAGACAGGGATGTGTGTTATCACCACTTTTGTTTAACTTATATTCTGAAGAAATTTTCCAAAACACGCTCAATAATATCGAAGCGGGAGTCACCGTTAACGGAAAATTAATTAATAATTTAAGATATGCAGACGACACTGTGATCATAGCAACGAGTATAGAGGATCTACAACATCTTATCGAAAGCTTGAGTATAAATAGTGCTGAGATGGGAATTACTATAAACGCCAAAAAAACGAAGTACATGCTGATTACAAAAAGGCCACAAAATATACATCACCTATTGACAATAAATGGTAACGTGATAGAACAAGTAGAAAAATATCAGTATTTGGGAACTTTGATCAATGAAACCAATGATCATACTGTAGAAATAAACAGACGAATAGAGATTGCCAGATCAGCATTTATACGAATGAAGCCACTCCTAACGTGCAAAAATCTAAATTTGGAGATCAGACTACGTACCATTCGCTGTTATATATTTTCAATATTATTATATGGAGCTGAGACTTGGACATTAAAAAAATGTAATTTAAAAAGAATCGAGGCCTTCGAACTCTGGTTATACCGCAGAGTATTGAAAATATCATGGACTGATAGAATTACAAATAAAGAAGTACTGGAGAGGGTTGGTAAAGAAACAGAACTAATCACCACTATACAAACCAGAAAACTGGAATACCTAGGCCACGTGATGAGGGGACCAAAATATGAAATTTTGAGACTGATAATACAGGGAAAGATTCAAGGAAGAAGATCTGTTGGCCGAAGGCAGAACTCATGGTTAAAGAATCTACGTGATTGGTACCAATGCAGATCGATTGATTTGTTTAGAGCAGCAAGTTCTAAAATAAAAATAGCCATTATGATTGCCAACCTCCGTAGGGAGACGGCACTCTAAGAAGAAGGTTTTCTATTTTCAGACATGATTCACTAAAGAGGTTTTTTTGTCAATAAAAGGAGTATAAGATCCTTTTACCATTCTAACTTGATTGTATCCACAGCTTAGAACATAAAATCCTTTTTTGAGTTTTACCAAAAGATCGTCAACTACTATCAATCATAGTAGATGTGATACGATTTTTCCTCGATAACAAGACTTTTTAGGAGATCTCTTTAAATTACTGTAGGAGTATTTCAGACGATTATTAATAGTATTATGTTAAGACCAGTATCCACTATTCCTACTATTTTGCGGTTTTGACCCATCAGTATAAAATGTGACGGCACCTTTTCTGATTTATGCGATTACGTTTTGTGTCAATCCAAAATCGTTTAGGATAAAACTTAGTTTGAGCAAAAAATTGGGGGCACGATCGCATTGCAACTTTGATTCCCAAACATTGAGCAGTTTTTGTAGCTCCATTATTGGCTTCTTGTTTCACCTTACGAGTACAGTATAAGTAACTATGGTTATGATAACTGTTATGTAAATCAAACTAATGAATCATTTTAGATTTCAGCCCACATGTTTCTTTTGTTGATCAGGTGATAATATTTGCGAAGTCACTTTACTTTAACTTATTGTGTCTGGACATGTCATTCATATAATTTCGGCCCAGTATTGGGCTGCATCGGTTCCATCTTTGTTGACGAGCCACAAATCTTCGAGATTACACCAATGGCGACAGTTTCTGCATGTAAGATGATGTTCCATGTTTTGTATATCTCCATATTCACAGTTTACCTTATTTTATTCTATTCTCCTCCATTTTGCCATGTTTTACTTTAGCAATCCCCAGGTATCCTAATCATAGTTTTCTACACTTTAAAGTCTGAGATTGGCAGGTTTATTGAATCTCGTGAAGAGGACGGTTCATCTTGCACTATTCTGGAGCTGTGTATGGGGTATACCCCTCCTACGCGATTTGTTTAGTCTTCCCTATGTGCTCTACTACATTTCTGTTACAGTTACTTTCACTGTTATCAGGTCAACAGCGCACGCCAGTTTCTTATTAAAGATAGTTAAAAGATATTTGACCTCTTATGATAATGATAGTCTTATTACATTCATGATTAAAGGTTAGATTGTTAGTTTCCTTCTCTGAAAGTCCTTTTTTGGAACACTAAATAATTATTAGGTTTAAGAACTTTGAATTTGATCAGCAATAATAGTATTATGCTTACCGATAATATGCATAGCTCATATCACGGAATCCTTCTATTTTGAGTTTTCTTAAATCCTAACATTGATCTTTGTAGACGTGGTAAGATTCCTTCTTGAGGATAGATAGATAAATATATTCTTAGTACTGAGCACGTATTAAATCCATTTGATGATGGAAAGTGGTATTCATTAAATGTCCCCTCTATGTCTATCAATACACATAAAGCAGCTTCTTTTAATAAAATGACAATATCTAAATTTTTAAGAAAAAATGCAAGACTTCTATAGTAGATTTGCCTGGTTAATGGGCAAATAATACTCCTATACTCTTTATAAGAAAAGAAGTTAGGCTAATAGGTCTATATGACTTCGGTTTCTCTGGAAGACGTTTGCCACTCTTAGGGACAAACCAGACCCTGTTATCTCGTTATGTCGAGAATATTGTGGAAGAGCATATTATCATCTCGTTTTTGTTTGTTACAATTCATGCATTACAATTTTAATAATAAAGGTTCTTTGGTCAATTTTGCAATTTAATATTATTGAGGCCTTAATTTTGTTGAGTTTTTATAATTTCGCAGTTATAAGAATTAATAAATATAATTTAATTTAGACGACAGGTCGATAACTGTTTTTCTATTTTTTGATCTTCCATTAAGCATCTCCGTTTGTGATATTAATAAAACGTTTCCTTTTTCTTCTCTAAGTGCCCTGTCCGTTGCGAACGTTGGCTATTAACATGGCAATTCTGATCTTGTTTGCGGCGCTTCTGAATAGTTCGACCGATGTGAGCCCGAACCACTTCCGCAGATTTTGGAGCCACGAGTGTCTTCTCCTGCCTGGCCCTCGCTTACTGTCTATTTTTCCCTGGACAATCAATTGCAGCAGACGGTACTTATCGTGTCTCAATATGTGACCTAGATATTCAAGCTTTCTTTGTTTAATTGTATTCACGATTTCTTTCTCCTTTCCGATTCTTTGGAATACCTCTATGTTGGTGACATGTTCGGTCCAGGATATACGAAGAATGCGTCGGTACACCCACATTTCGAATGCTTCTAGTTTTCTCGTGAGCGTCTCCGTCAGCGTCCAGGCCTCCACACCATACAGTAAGATCGGAAAAATGTAGCATTTAACTAGACGTAGTTTTAGGGGAAGAGACAAATCCTTGCTTATGAGGAGCTTTTTCATATTGCTAAATGCTACTCTAGCTCGTTCTATTCTCGCCTTAATTTCTATGGCCTGTTCCCATTTTGCATTTACGTTGGTGCCAAGGTACACATAAGATTCTACATGGTCAATTAGTATGTTACTTATCAGTAATTGTCAAGCAGGTTGTTGCTTTTTGCTTATTAGCATCCACTTTGTCTTCTTGAAGTTTAGTCTCAGGCCGTATTCTTCACTAACTGAATAAACTCTTTCCATTACTTGTTGTAATTCGTCTATGGTACTGGCAAGGATCACCGTATTGTCGGCATATCTTATATTGTTCGTTAACTCATCGTTTATTTTTATGCCCTCATTTGCATTTTCCGTACATTTGTTAAATATTTCCTCGGAATACATATTGAATAGAAGTGGGGATAATATACACCTCTGACGGACACCTCTTTTGATCTGCACGTTTTCAGTGAGTTCGTTGCCAATTTTTGCTCTTGCTTTTTGACCCCAGTATAGGTTTGCCACAATTCAAATGTCCTTATCGTCAATACCTGCCTTTTGCAGAATATCTATCAATTGTTCATGATTGACATTGTCAAATGCTTTTCTAAAATCTACAAAGCACAAATACACGTCCTTATCAACGTCTCTATACCGCTGTATAAGCACCTGGAGAGCGAAAATTGCTTCTCTAGCTCCAAGTGCTTTCCGAAAACCAAACTGCGATCTATCAATATATTTCACATTTCTCACATTTATCATATATTCGTCTATGAATGATCTTAGTGAACGCTTTAGTGACATGATTGATCAAGCTTATAAGCCGGTATTCATCACAGATCTGGGCATTTGGTTTCTTCGGGATTATAATAAATGTTGACTGCAGCCAGTTCTCCGGAGTTTTACCGCTATTATATATGTTGTTAAAAAGTACAACTAGATTATCAAGGAACTGTTTGTCTGATTTACATAGGATCTTTAATATTTCGCAAGGTACATTGTCCAGACCTGGGACAAACGTTTCTTACTTATGGTTTTATCTGTCATGTATTTTTATATTCTTGTTTTTCCCTTTTTATTATGAGATCCATTTGGGCCTTCTTTAGAGTCTTCAAATAACTTACTAATTATGTACTCATTTAAAAACATTTGTAGACGCCGCAATGATTGCTGTACCTGGAGAAATAAAAGGTTATTTAAGAGCTCATCAAAAATTTGGCAAGTTACGATGGGAAGAATTGGTGCAACCTACGATAGATATTTGCGAAAACGGATATACCATTGGCCAACATCAATATAACTCTATGATTTTAAATAAAGATATTCAACGGGATGAAAATCTTAGGTAAGGATTAATAAAGTAAGTACTCGTCCTTTCTTTCAATCTATAGATCCTAACATAATATGCGTAGCGAGTGATATTTGTTATAACATATAATTTTATAAACTTATAAATTATAAAGCTTGACTGCCGTATACAATTTTTTACTATGCACTACTGCATTTCCAATCTCATTTATACCAATTGTAAATACCGCTTTGTGACATTTACATGATTATTTTCTGAGATGGGATTTGATAAAATTTCTAAGAGATTTATAATAAAACATTTCCCATTTGCCGCGAATATTTTGGCTCACACTGTATACGTACAAGACAATAGAGTTTCTGTAGGTGAAGTCAGAATTGGAAAAAATGTTATTTACTTATCAGATATAACTGATTTATATTTTATGAGTGATTTTCGCAGAATATTAAAAAACCATGTCTTTACTTCTGTTTTGAGCTTATGTTTGAAATTTTACAAAAAATAGGTATATTAAGATTAATAATAAAAATCTAACTTCTTCTTCTAGTTCCATGACCGTTATCGATCGTTGGATATCATGTTGGCTACCATATTCGCTATCGTGACTTTATTGACAGCAGCTCTAAATAACGATGTAGTTGATTTTCCATACCATTGCCTTAGATTTTTCAGCCATGATGTTCTTCTTCTACCAGGACCACGATTACCTTGGATCTTTCCCTGAATGATCAGATGTAAAAGATCATATTTTTCAGGGTGTCTATAATATGACCGAAGTATTCCAGCTTGCGTTTCTTTATTATATTGACCAGTTGTGTTGTTTGGTTCAGCCGTCTAAGGACCTCCTCATTTCTAACTCTGTCGACCCAGCTTATTTTCAGTAGTCGTCTGTATACCCACATCTCAAAGGCTGTCAAGCGTTTAAGCATAGCCTCAGTTAGGGTCCACGCTTCTACTCCATACAGCAGGACAGGAAAGATGTAGCAAGATATCATACGAACTCTAAGGTCAATGCTAAGATCGTGACTGCAAAGTACGTTTCTCATTTTTACAAAGGCAGCTCGGGCTTGTTCTATTCGGCTTTTAATTTCTGCGGTTGGATCCCAGCTCTCATTGATATTACTGCCGAGATACACGAGTTTCTCTACTCTGTCCAGTGTGGCATCTCCGACTTTTATACCGTCATCATGTATATAATTTTGTTTGCTAACTATCATATATTTAGTTTTCTTAACGTTGAGTTTTAATCCATACTGATCACAAGTCTGTTTTATTTTGTTCATTAGATTTTGAAGGTCTTCTCCGCAATTGGCAAGGACTAAGGTATCGTCGGCATATCTAATATTGTTGACGGTTACTCCATTCACAATAATACCTTCGGTTGTCTCCATTAAGGCTTCCTTAAATATTTCCTCCGAATATAAGTTAAAAAGTAAAGGCGACAATTTACAGCCTTGTCTCACTCCTCTTTTTATATTTATTTCATCCGACAGTTCTTGTTCAACCTTTATTCTTGCCACTTGATGCCAGTATAGATTTGTAATTATTCGTAGATCTTTATCGTCCAATCCAGCTGTTTCCAATATTACTAGCATTTTGTTATGTCGGACTTTGTCAAAAGCTTTTTCAAAATCGATTGCACAAATATACACATTTTAATTTATATCTCTGCATCTCTGTACTAGCACCTGTATACTAAACAAGGCTTCTCTTGTTAAATCTAACTACAGAATATTTATAATGTATATATAAATCATATTTATATTACTCGTACGGCCTGAAATCACGTAACTGGCCTGAAGTCACGTAAATATTAAAAGAATTTTTGCATACGTTACAGGAATGCGTTTCCGTTGGTCAGCAATTTTTCCACAGTGGAATAAGATTTGTCATGATATTATGATATTTGTCTTGTGCCCAAGACTGAGATGTAGTGCATTAAATTCCTTCCCCCCTTTTAAATTTAATGTTTGTTTCGTCCCTTCTAAGTGTTTTCTGTTTTAGTGTGTTTTAAATTGTCCTTAATTGTTTTAATTCTAATATTTTATTTACTTGACTTTGCAATAATCTACTATTTTGCCAATAGAACTTTATCAAAGTAATTTGATAACTACAAGTTGAAAAATAATTGCACACCCACACAATTTGTACATCTAAACTTATTCATTGTCATAAAACTGTCACCTTCATAAAACAATTACTCAATAAATAACACACATTTCATAAATATATCTCTCGAATAAGTATAAATAACTTTTAATAATACAATGGTATATTACATCACTTTCATTTAACAAACAATCACACACATATCTCTGCTTCATTGGATCAAATCTATCTCCTCAAGAACTTCCCGTTTACTGTCAAACAACTACAATAGCAGAATTGAGTTCTCCATTCAACAATACATAGTAGTTTCAACCATGTTCTACCATCCATCAATTAATAGAGTACCGGCATCATTTATTTAACTTTGTATCGAGACCTGAAGATGCTTTGCATATTGTAGAAAGCGAAACCGGTCGTCTGATAGTTAAATTAAATTGATTGTGAGTAAGTCTTATTTATTATTTCTTTACCTATTTGAAATGGACTCACACAAGCAAAACATTCATGATTAGAAAGTATATATTTAAAAAAAAAACGTGTAACTTTTAAAGTGTACCTCGTAACATTCATTTGAACAGTAAATGCACTAACTTATGATTCTCCAATTTGGTTTAGCGGATATGCACCTTATACTCTCTCTGCAATTATGCAGGATATCGTTTTTTATCAAGTAATGTCAGATATTCAATAACAAGCTTCTGCGAACATATTATGCTATTTACATGGGCAAGATTTCATGTTTCTACATATTATATTCTCTACTGTTAGCAGTTTTTTATTACAGCTCAAGCTTATAAATATAGATATGCGTTATTTTTTATCATACTGCTTTTGTTAAGATTCTTAAATGTACCTGTACTCCTTTTTGTGCTCCACTCGTGAGATTACAATATTATTGTAGTACATGTAACGGAGGCATAGTTTCGGCGTTGCAACAATTTTTTGTTGCAAATGCCGACAATGCTTCCGACACTGATTCGCAAATAGAAGATAGTGATAATGATTTTCGGAGAACTCAGATTAGATTTCTAAAAAATATCTGATTTATCGCACTATTACTTGCTATAGAAAATTGAGTTTAGAGAGTATAATGTTATTGTTCTATATAACGTTAAAAATCTAAATAGGTAGCTCAGGCAACATTTTTTTTTAAAGTGCAATTTTCAAAATCTGTGTACAATTTATAAATATTGCTTTTACAGAGATACGGAAACTAGTACGTATAGCAGTAAAATAAACGTGTTTATACAACTTTTTTTAAATTCCTCTTAATATCAGTAAATTTACAGAGTAAAATGTATAGTCGTTACATTTTATTTTGTAAATTAATTGATAGAAATTAGATTAAGTAATTGATAGAAAAGAAGAAGAATTGGCGCCAGTGACGTCATAATTGAATCACTTATTTGAGAAACCCCATAAGTCCCAAAACTAAAACTTTCGGAAAAACAGAAAAAACTGTGTGAGGAAAACACGAAGATTTCTACATGTTAAATACTGACCTAATTCCATTTATATACTGCTTGCTGACTTTTTCTATCCAATATTTTTTGAAAAAAAGATTGAGAATAAGCTCTATTTAAGCTCAAAGTTGGTTGACTTATGGGGTTTCTCAAATAAATTGTTCAGCGTCACCTGAAACTAAACTTTATAAGGAATTAAAATGAAAAAAAAATACACATAGCACTGTAGTTTATATTAAAAAGTACAAAAATTTTATTACAATTAAAAAAAAAACGAAATGTGTGATCATTCATCTTCTTCTTCACGTGTATTATTGGTCGTTGTGGGCCAGTTGAACAATTCATTATAATAATCCTGGATATTTTCTACATCCGGTATATAACTTTGTAGTTTTTTTATATCAGCAATCTTCTTATAATTGATCGGAATCTTTCCACTGGGATATGCGAATGCTTCAGGCAATATTAGTGTATTTTTTTTATTACTGTTAAGCCTGAAGGTGTGATAGGTTAACCCGTTAATAAAAGGGTGTGCTACAACCAAGTTTGCGTTCTCGTAGGAGTGGTGAAAATGCATGAATTGGCTTATTTTTAGTTGAACCTTCCGATTCCTTGGAATATTTTTGCCACTGGATTCCGCGGATAACATGGTTTTTTTGTAGTACTCTGGCCACCAACTTTTGTAATTAATTACGTCTTCAGCATTGACCAATACCACATTAAAGCGGTTATTTTTACATGAAGTTTTTATCAGTTGTCCATATTCTTCGATGGTGTATATACGGTCTACTTTTCTAATTTTTCTTTTAATCACCGCAAAATCTCTATCACAGGGTAGGAAGGAATGACCCCTAATAGGAAAATAATGGTCAATAGTCTTAAATTTTTCGAGCGAAATTAAAGCGGAAAAAAACCTTAAAACAGTGTGGTTTTTATTTTGCGCCCCACACCCGTCAGAGAAAACATGAAGATATTTCACTAACGGCATGTTTTCTTTAAAATATCTCATGAGAAATGAGCAAACTTCATTCGGCCCCTTCGTACCGTTACCCTCATGATACAAGAAAAACGTCGCTTTTCCTGTTTTATTATTGTGAATACAAAAAACGTTCACTGTTACCTGGCGAAGATAGAAAACCTCTTGCACCGGAATTTGTGGCAATTGAAGATTCTGCATAAAATCTATAGAAATAACCCCAATTTCCTCGTTGGACTCCGCCATTTCTTTAACCAATTTCATTTGAGTTGAAAATTTCTTAGCTCGACGTAGATGAACCATTTTCTCGGCGACTGCAACTCTCTTTGCATTATCGTTTAAATGCGTACTATTTATTTTCATTGCAAGCCCCTCACACATACAACATGTGTCTACCTGAGGTCTTCCAAATGATAATTCAAAGTCTTCTTTAAAAACTTTTCTGTAGTATGAATACTTAACACTGGCATATTCCGGAAATTTTTCTGTAAACATTTTGTACATAAGGGTTGTATCTAGTTTCTCATTTAAATAATACTTTTCCTTGCTAGTATAATGAGCTAACTTTGTGGGATATGATTTAATATGTTCACGAATAGCATCTGTAATAATACCAGAAATTGCATTGCCTGGGGTATTTTTTCCTCGTTTGTCGAATGGTGATTTTCCTGCACTTAGAAGAAATACAAGTCGCCTCACTCGATCAATTGTTACTCCGTGAATAAAACAGAAGGCTAATTTACAAACGGTAATTTTTCTATTTCCGTGTGGAGTTGTCTGTCTCCCATCGGACGCGTCCCCAGGTGGTCGATAGGGGAACGCCCTAACCGGTCCTAGGACCGGCGGGTAGGTGGGAAATAAAATACCACCCGTGAACCAAAACGGACTAAGGTATGGTAACCCTAACAGAAGAGTCCCTGGCCCTCCAGGTTGGAGGTTGGGCTTAGGGCTAACAACTCTACCCCGTAAAAAAATATCGTTACGAAATCTACAGCTAAAGAAACCGGACGGAACTTACGACGACGACCAATGCAACGAAATAAGGACAAAGATTTAAAAATTTACACGTGGAATGTGCGGACACTTTATGAACCTGGAAATCTTAAAAAATTAATAGACATACTAACTCAATATAAAGCACACATTACTGCTGTGCAAGAAGTAAGATGGACTGGCCAAGGAATTATCCAAAAGAGACAATGCGATATATATTACAGCTGTCACAAGAATAATCACGAATTCGGGACCGCATTCATTGTTAACAAAAAAGTAAAACATCTTATTATGGACTTCAAACCAATAAGTCCAAGAATATGTTACCTAAGAATAAGAGGTAAGTTTTTTAACATCAGTCTCATAAATGTACATGCCCCAACCGAAGACAAAGAAGAGGATGTCAAAGATCAATTCTATGAGGAAGTAGAGACCATCTACGATAGATGTCCCAGAAACGACATCAAGATCATAATTGGAGATCTTAATGCAAAAATAGGGAAAGAAAATATATATAGTCCATACATCGGAAAATGCAGCGCTCATGACGTCACCAACGACAATGGAAATAGAATAATAGGATTTGCAGCATCCAAGGGCATGGTCGTTGGAAGTACCTACTTCCCCCATAAGAATATCCATAAAGTAACATGGACGTCGCCTGATGGTACAACCAAAAATCAAATAGATCACATCCTAATAGAAACCAGGCACTTCTCTAATCTAATGGATGTACGTACTTATCGTGGAGCTAATATAGATTCAGACCACTTCTTAGTAGGCGCAAAAATAAGAGCAAGAATCTCAAATGCAAAAAAAGAAAAGGGTAAGAAAAGTACTCGATACAATTTAAAACTCTTGAAAGAGCCCCGTGCACTAGAAAGGTATCAAAATTACCTTGAACATGAAAGCACAACAGATGAGAATTTAACAGCTAGCGAGCAATGGGATATATGTAGAAGAACAATTAAGGAAGCGGCAAACAACGTCCTAGGACCAGAAGAATCCACTCCACGCAACAGTTGGTTCGACGATGAATGTGAAGATATCACTAAAAGAAAAAATTATGCATATAAACTTATGCAACAAAGAAGAACACGGGATAAGGAGCAAATGTACAAAGATCTTAGGAAGGAGGAAAAACGCATACATCGAAGGAAAAAGCGGACCTTCGAAAACCAGATTATGCAAGAGCTTCAATCATTAAAGGGGCAAAATGAAACTAGAAAGTTCTATAATATCCTAAATAAGACAAGAAAAGAATTTAAACCACGGCTGACGATGTGTAGAGACAAAAATGGACATATAGTCAGTACCGCTGACGCAGTACAAAGCAGATGGGTTGAGCACTTCAAAGAACTACTTGGTACCGAAGTGGAAAATGATGCGTCACCCCAAAGACCAAGAAATAACACTCACGTAGAACCTCCTTCAATATTTGAAGTGAAAGACGCAATCACACGACTCAAAAATGGCAAGTCCCCAGGAGTGGATTGTATCCCCGCAGAGCTCATCAAACATGGAGGTAACAGCATTATGCACCAAATTCACAACATAATAGTCAAAGTCTGGGAAGAAGAACAAATGCCAGAGGAATGGTGCACTGGAATCATATGTCCACTACACAAAAAGGGAGATTTGTTGGAATGTAAAAATTATAGGGGTATAACTCTTCTGAATACAATGTACAAAATATTCTCCAACACCCTGTACAGCCGTTTAAGTACGTACGTGGAAGAAATCCTTGGTGAGTATCAAAGCGGTTTTAGGCCAGGTAGGTCAACAATTGACCAGATTTTTGTGCTACGTCAAATCTTAGAAAAAACCAATGAATTTAATATTGACACGTTCCATCTCTTTGTGGACTTTAAGTCAGCGTATGATAGCGTCCTAAGAGGTAAACTATACGAAGCCATGAATGAACTTAACATTCCCCATAAATTAATAAGGCTCGTAAAAACAACTATGAGTAAAGTGATCTGCAGAGTGCAAATACAAGGCGATATGTCACAAGCGTTTGAAACATATGCAGGGTTACGGCAGGGAGACGCGCTGGCGTGCCTTCTCTTTAATATAGCGTTAGAAAAGACTATAAGAGATGCCGAGTTACACAATAGGGGAACAATCTTTAATAAATCAACGCAGATTATGGCGTACGCTGACGATTTGGATTTGATTGCACGTACTACACGAGGACTTAAAGAGATGACTTCCACCTTCTTGACAGCCGCACAAAATATGGGCCTTAAAATAAACGAGGAAAAAACCAAAATGCTAGCATCTATTCCAAATAACAGAGATAGAGCTAGAAACGCCGAACAAAACTTCAGTATAGACCAATATAATTTTGAGGTAGTAAATAAGTTTACATATTTGGGTTCTCTCATAACAAACGATAATGACACATCTGAAGAAGTTAAACGGAGGGTACTGCTAGCAAACAAATGTTATTTTGGACTAAGCAAGCAGCTAAAAAACAGAAACTTAAGCCAGAAAACCAAACTAATAATATATCGAACACTCATCCTACCAGTGCTGACATATGGGTCAGAAACATGGACCATCTCCAAAACAGACGCAAATCTTCTGCTCGTCTTCGAAAGAAAGATACTAAGAAGAATAATGGGCGCATTCTGTGAGAATGGTATTTGGAGAAGGCGATATAATTTCGAATTGTACGAGAAATATAAAAAAATAGTAAATGGTAGAGATGTAATATCCTTCATAAAAATAGGCAGGCTTAGATGGGCTGGACATGTGTCAAGAGCAAATGAAAATTACCCACCCAGACGAACTCTATTATCGGTCCCAGTGGGAAATAGGAGTAGAGGCAGACCACGACTGAGATGGAGGGACGGTGTGGACGAGGACGCAAGGAAAATCGGCGCGGCAAATTGGCAACGGTTGGCGATGAACAGAAACGACTGGCGAAATAGACTGGGGAAGGTCAAGGCTCAACTAGAGCTGTAGCACCACTGATAATGATGATGAATTTTTCTATTAGGGGTTGATATGTAGTATACATAGCTACTACTTCTATTGGGTTTTGAAGACTCACCAAGTCCTTTTCTTCTACGTCGTTGCTTAACTTCAGTTGCGGAAATTAGGCTTTGTAAGTAACAATCTTGCTCATTTTTTGTAGTCAGGTCCCTAAATCGTTGGAAAATCTGAATTTTTTCATTGTTACTTATCAATGAAAAGCACTTTCTCCTGCACCTAAAAATTAAGTACATATTAACAAATTTAATTTGATCAGTCAACAAAAAATTGTTTTCAAAGAAAACTTTTTAATAGAAAATTAACAAATTATCAACTTACTTGCAATCTTTGGAGGATGGAGAAGGAACTGCAGAAACGTTCTTCCCCTTCCAATTGATGTATTCGTTTCTTTGACTCTAGCTCGTTTTATTATTTCATTTCTATATTCGTAGGGTCTTTTTATTCCTTTCTTTTTCTTATAAGGTAAATTAATATCGTTATGATCACTGTCGCTTTCACTCATTTTAAAATGTTTTTGTCAAGATATAATAGAAATAAGTAATCCACAATATTATTACTACTGTATGCGTATTCACTACACATTTATTTATCTACGTGTATTCACAACACATAACACAAGATTGAACTTGACTGAAAATTATTGGCATTATTGCATCATCCGTATCGACGACATGCGCGTGCAAGGAGAAATGCCTTTAGTCATGGACTTATGGTGTTTCTCTAATACATCGCCAAATCACACCGCTGTAACTAGGTTACGAATACACTGACTGAAGGCGTTCTTTACAAAATGTGTATTTACAGTTAAAATTCATTTTAGTGAAAAAACGATTTTGGTAAAATTATGACTTATGGGGTTTCTCAAATAAGTAATTCAATTGGACCTTAACCGTCTGGCAGATACAAACATCAAACGATACCGCTTTTTCCCACGCTCGGCAAAATTTTCACAGGCCCAACCGCTACACCTCCTGCTGATATGTTTTTGTGGAGTCCAGTGTAAAGTCCTTTTAATGTTTTTTTAATAAAATATTTTAACATAGAACCAGATTAAAGGAAAATTTCTGTATTTTTCTACCAAATGAGATCTCTCATAATAGTCATACTTTAAATACTTGACGTAAGTGAAACATTGTAAATTTTAAGCTCGTTACTTATATTATTGCTCTATTGTAGCATAGCTCTGAAGATGGCTTTGTAAGCCGACAGCGCCCAGCTAGGAAATAAATGTTTACACACTTCAAAAATAATTTTCTTTTCCATTCTTTGATTTAAATAATTAAAGTTTGCTTAAATTTTAAGGGAATGGTTTTCCGATAATAAAACACAATTTAAAAGACCTGGTAACAATGTAGTACCTACAAAATTATGTAATTTCCTTAAAATGTTGTCCAAGAACGGACCAGAAGATTTTTACACAGGCGAAATATCAAAGATTGTTCTTCAGGATTTAGTTAACATGAATAGTACTATTTCTGCAGAAGATTTAAAAAGTTACGAGTAAGTGAGATTTTATTTACTACTTCATCTGACTCCGATTTTAGTGATGAATCAAACATAAAGCATTATTTAAAAAATTTTTATTACATAAAATTTAATATTATTACAAAGAGTTTTTTTCCTGCAAATCTACTTGCAAAAATGATGTACCACATTTAGAATCAAATACAATTGTAAAATAAACTAAGTTGAAGGTTCCAATGTAACAAAAGTTTTGACGTTGTTTAAACCTAAAACCAAACCATTTCTGGTGCTTATAGTCTTCTTTGATGTTTTGTTGTTCCTGTTGTCCTTTCTAATCTGTTATATTATATTTTCAAGATTCAGATATTCATTTAATTCTCTTTGCGTATATCCCTATCCAGCAACAACTTCTCTAATTACATTTTTTTATAAGCTTCTATCTTGGGCAATATCAATATACATCCCTTTTACCGATATGTTCTTCCCAAATCCCCTTTACCGACATGTCTTCCTCTCTTAAATAATGAAATAATGGCCAAACCATCTTAACCCTCTTTTCTATTATTTTGGCATCAATTGGTGGGACCCTTAGATTTCTTCTAATATACTTATTATTAATTTTATTCTATGCTGTCACTCCACGTATCCACAAGAGCATTTTTATTTCCGCCACATGCATTCGTTGTTGCTTTTTAGGAAAAAGGAAAACGATTTACAACAGCAATAGTTAATCATCGTCTAGCCTGACTCAGTAGTCTAAAGTAGCAACCAGTTTATCTAAAACTTCAAATATCTAATCAGATACTGCCTTTCAAGGTACACCAAGCATGTTGACTATATATCGAATGCTGTTCAACATTATGAAGCTTAAAACTTAAACTGTTTCTTGGATAGTATTAGTTTTCTTTGTAAACTAAAACAGTTCTAACGAAATAACTTTCCACGGAGAAATTTTTAGTCAAGTGCATGAAAAGCACGTGTTTGGTCGAGGTTTTCACGCGGTCGAGTTCCAAGTAAATATTTTACATTGTCCTGACGTCACGATGTCTGTGGAAGGATCTGAAGGATCTGTATAGGCGTACACTATATATAGAAAACAATTTAGAGATTTAATTAAGATCAGTCTTCAACAGCCAGAGGAACAACTAACAGTGCAAAAAATCCCATCGAATGGAAAACCGAATCAAAATACCTGGAAGTCATAATGGACAAAGGACTGTCATTCACAAAACATGTAGACGCTATAATACAAAAAGAAAACATGGCGAAAGCATCAATACGTGGACTTACAGGTAGAAAAAGCAAATTAAGAAAAAAAAAAAAACCAAAAATGAGGCTAATAAATAGTATCATACTTCCGATACTAACGTACGCATCTCTCGCATGGAGACAGGTATGCAATACAAAAAAAAAATACAAGCGGTTCACAACAGCAGCTTAAAAGAAGCAGCTAATGTACCAAGATACGTTGTAGAACAATTCCTTTTCAGAGAACTGCAACAAATTATGATGACGGACATAATGAAGGAAAAATCCAGGATAAAATTCGCAGAACTGTTAAATAAATAAATAAAATCATCCGAGTCCCATACTGGCAGAGATCATGAGATACGACGTATTTCATCGATGGAAACACATACGCCCAAAAAAAAAAATGGTAGAATAAAATAAAAGGTATTCAGAGGGACAGAAATAAACACAAACTCTATAGAAAAAACAAACCCCAGAGAGAGAACTAATAAATAGACACCCGGAGAGAATACAAACCCTAGAGAGAACAACCCCTAGATAGAAAATAAGGAAAAAAGAGGACAGTTCATAGCTCTACCACCAATTCAAACTAACACAAAGCACTGTGTAGGACCCAACAATGAAGACCTTTCACTACGACATCCTACTAAAAAAATCAATAAAAAAAATAAAAAAGACCTCTGCCAACAAAAAAAAAAACAAATAATTTAAAAAACGCACTAACAAAAAACCGACGCCAGCCACCCAAAAAATTAATAAAACCCAAAAAACTGGACCCAAACTCTTAAACACCAATTCTCCGTACTGGGCAATAGCCCAGAGCGGAGGCTTCAGGACTAAGCAAGCAATTTCAGTTCCGCAAAAGAGTCATAAGAGGATCACAGGAATATAGCGCGTCACGCTGAATTTAAAATCGATTAGAGAAACATGTTGGAGTTCTATTACCCAGTACTTCCACATAAAGAACATTTGGCTGATAGTCGTGTTTTATGGACTCCTGTTTTACTCGAGTTAATACACCTCGCTCCAATGAATTGTTACACTCGAACGTAATTCTAGGGGCAACCATGTCTCACAGACTGGGTTTGACTAAATTGCTTGCTTGCTTGCTTGACCAGTCTGAAATATTGTATCGTCAAGTGATAAATAAAAATATTATAAAAACATAGTTATATTGTTAGTGCACATAAATTAAAAATGAGTGTTAGAAGACTGCAATAATAAGATAAAGACTATATAAAAGATAATAAAATCAATGTACATGTATCGAACATCAAATTATATAGAATTAACGAGCAATATAGAATAACTGAAGTCAAAATACCCACAAAATATTGTTAAAAAAGTCTATGTGGTATAATGAAGCCTACAAATTGAAAAAATTGTAATTTTTTATATATCCATGTGTGGTGAAATACTGTAAACCACTCAAAATTAATGGATTTGTTAAAGAAAACATGAAGACCCCAGTTAATTTTGCGATACAGTGTGCATTGCATTAGTCGTAGGGGTTGACTGAATATCATTGCTTATATTGTAAACATTTTGCTTATTGCATATATTTAAAAGAATAATAAATATTGGACATTTGTAATACTTTTAAATATTTTAGCGCAGTATGGCTGGAATCTATCAATATAATCTTAAACAATGGCGACAGATTTTATTCCTTTCCTGCTCCAGGTTCTGGTCCACTTGTAAGTTTCATATTGAACGTGTTCGATGAGTTTAACTTTACTAAAGAATCATGTTTAATGGAGGTGGAAAATGTCTTACAAATATATCATAAAATTATAGAAACATTTAAGTTTGCTTTCGCCAAAAGACCGGAATTGGGAGACCCAAACTTTGTTGATATAAGGGAGGTGTGTATTATATGTTACACGTAATACCACTTGTAATCAAATTAACCAAACTTGCATTGCACAACATTTTTTTAAACGACCTAATAATATATTACACGTGTTTTCTGTTTTGTCAACTTTTTTATATTAACTTTCTTTTCTAGGTTACTAATAAGCTGCTATCTAAAGATTTTGCAAAACTAGTCAGGTTTAAAGTAAAGGATAAAACTTCATATGATCCAGCATATTATGGACTTCGTTCTAACTATATAAATTATGATCAAGGTACCTCTCACATATCAGTAATAGCTGAAAACGGTGATGCAGTGTCTGTAACCAGTACAATAAATAAGCAGTAAGTACAATTTGTCTCCCATACATTATGTCGCAGCCAGATGGTTAAATTAGCCGTTCGATTAAACAGCTAGCCATTTGATTAAATAACGCCATTCAATTGTACGACTAGTTATTTTGTCGAATTTTTATGCAATTAAAAAGTTGAACGACATGGCTTATTGAAAAGCCGCCATATCATTGACGTAATTTGTTTCTTGTCCACCGCGCCGCTAGTAGCACCAGTTAAGTGGTTGAAAAATAGTCGTTTGATTAGAAAGTAAACCGAACGACTAGCTATTAAGTCAAATCTTTACAACATTCCAAAGTGATTCAACACATTGAATCAAAATAAGTCCAAGTGTTTTTAGAAATAAAAAATTTATGAGTTGGTTACAAGCAATTTAACTGAGCTCAAATTTAAAGAAACACTTTGAAGATAAATTGACTGATCATGAAAATTCCCATCAAGGTAATTATTGTAATTTTATTATTTTAACCAATAATTTCCTATTAAATGTAAACAATACTATTACATAAGTCAGAAATGACAGAATGAGACGTATACATTATTTATTCCACACTGAGAGAAAAGGCTCCTGATATTTTACACTCAAAAAAAGTTTCAATAAATATAGGTACAGTATCAAAAATGAGTTGGTAGTTCAAAACCTTAAAATGTTCTGCTCAAAAATTATTATTTTCTATAATTTATTTCCAGGATCTTCCAGAATACCTTGGACTAATGAAAAAAGTAATATTCAATGTAGAAAATGCAATGGTGTCCATGACTAACAAAGAAAACAGGACTTCTATGTCTTATTATCGGCTATCAAAATACGAATTCATGACAGTAGACAATGAAAAACATCTTAAAATTTAAATGACAAAATCCTGAAGACCCCGTAATACGAATTATACCCAAAGAGGAATATTTTTATATATTAAATACTGTACATAAAGATTGTGGGCATGGAGGTCAAGACAAAATGATATTTAATCTTAAGAGACGATAGTATATAGCAAAAAAGCTAATGAAATATTTGTATCCCACACTCTGTCTCACATGCAATAATAAGAGAAATTTTTCCAGAAAAGGTATAGTAACACGACCTATTGTTTCTCAAGATTTAATTATTCGAGGACAGGTTGACTTAATTGATTTTCAATCTTGTTCTGATGGCGAATATAAATGGCTGCTCAATAAGAAAGATAACTACAAACATTTTGAATCTCCGTCCACTGAAAAAGAAAATGGAAAGTGAGGTAGCAATGAAGCTTATGGAAAAATCTTTTGATGCTCCATATATTTTACAATCTGACAATGGACGACAGTTTACGCAAAAGTGATAGAAAACTGGTTGCACTCTGCCTGATTGCAAAATTGTACATGGTAGCCCAAGGCGCCCTCAAACTCAGGGCAGCGTTGAACGTAGCAACCAGGACGTGGAAAATATGATACGTTCTTGGATGACGGACAAAAATTCGACCAAGTGATCTATTGGTTGTTTGTTTTGTCAGTACCAAAAAATTCTTCATTTCATCGAATCATCGGAGGTCTCCTTATAAATGCATTGTTTGGTAGTGATCCTAAAGCTGGTTTAAAAGGTACTAATATACCCTCCCAATTGTTGATGAACATTGAAACAGAAGAACAGTTACAAAAATTAAAAAATGGGAAATGTGACGATAGTACTGAGATACAGCATCATAGTTTAAACACCGAGAGATCGAATGTAGCATGAAATGATGAAACTCAAATCACAGAGACATTACTCGAACAACCTGAAAATCCTGAGAATTGTGAAATCATTAATACTGATACGAATCTAATAAGTAATAATGTTCATTTAGAAATTATAGTGGCTGAACTAGTTCCTCAAATCTAGGTGACAATTACTCTACAAATGTTGATACTAATAACATTGACGAAGAATCTAGTCAGTTAAAGAGGACTGAGTACATTGAACCAATTTGTGTCACATGTCAGAATCCTACCACTAGAGGCCATAGCTGTAAGTCTTGCAATAATCCTGTTCATGTCACATGTGGATTGTCTGTAGTAGGAGGGAAGGTTTTGGTTCCACATTACTGTGTTTTAGATGCAAAACGAAAGAAAACATACTATTTCAGAGAAATGAGGCCCACAAAGTTTAAAACGTGCAGCTGAAAAAATGGTTGAGAACACAGCAAAAACTGACACCTCTACTTATTGGCAGTAGTGTCCTGATAAGTGTACCGAAAGTGGATCGTGGACCTTTCGACACCAAAAATATCAAAGAAAAAATTGTGGATTTTACAAATGGAGTTTATAGAATAGGCACAAAACAGTAACTGAATAAGTTGAGGAGGGGAGAGTTGATGGAATAAATTTGATAATAAATAAATGATGGCGTGTTAAAAAAACGCTCAAACACTTCAATTAATATTTTTAGTTACACAATAAAAACTTTTTATACAAGATGTGTCATGTAACAGTGGCCAATACCAACTTTCTTATTTCAAATACGACATCCTGTCTATTATTTATTTTGTTGATTCCTTATAATATTCTAGATTTATCTTATATAAAATCTCCCTCACAGTAGATCCGCTGGATATGTGCACATTGTCGTCATTCATATTATAGAAAATAAACCAAAACATGTAAGCCAATGTTTCGTCGGTCGATTATAAAAATACGGCTAATATTATACTGGACGTTTTTATACTTCGCTTTTATTTTATATAATGCATTTTGAAAACTGGTTATACCATTATGAAAGTTATTTTCCAATTTTTGGAAACTTACAAGTGGTCCAACAACACACAGTAAACAAATATTTAAACCATAAAATAGTAATCAGAAATACAAGTGATTTCATTGCATATAACCAAATATATGGGTTATGATCCTAGTTAAAAAAAATAATAAGTTAAAAAAGTAGTCAGAATCTAATATGCTTATTATAAAAACCCTTAAAAAATATTTCATATCACTTCGTTGACGTTGTTTTAGCCATATTTAAATAACTAAATATCAATTTAGAGGTTAAAATAAATATTATATTATGTGTCATTAGCTAATAAACAAATTTTTACTCTAATAAACCGGAGACAAAGGAAACGGTTATTCGTTACAACAACTGTTTGTTAAAAAATATTCGATTATGTTAAGTACGAAAAAGGATTGAATATTTAAATGACACGCAAATAATTTATAAACCATAGATGAATAATATAGTCACACTACAAACGCGGTCAAAACAAAACTTTTAATTGTCAGTAGGTTAATTCAAATATTATCTTACATCGATATGATCAAACGCAACACGTCGTACATATTACAACATGACGTTTAGGAGTGGCCTGAAAAATGTATTATATTTTTACAAAATTTTGGAGTACGCTTAATTCGCAGAAAAATTTTAAGAAACAATTTTAAGATTTGTTTTTATTACAGATTTTAGTCCTCTACAAATAGGAATTTCTTGTTGAGTTTCCTATGGCTCGTTTGACGATTTACCATATATATAGATATATATATATATATATATATATATATATATATATATATATATATATATATATATATATATATATATATATATTTATGATGTGTTTGAGTAAATTTGAATGATATATGTAAGTATAGGGTTTTTATCGCAGTTCTTAAAGAATTAGTTTGTAAGTACTTTTTTAAATTATCTTTATTATAAATATTATGAAACAAACCTACCTATCTAATATAAGCAATATCAATTTAAAACAATCTATCTAAAATTTGAAATTCTTACAATTATTAAATTATTAACAAAATTTGGTACAGTTGCGGTCACGGAATAGTTTACAGGTTCACGTATCTAGGAGCCCATTTTTTAAATTTTTACTTCGTTTAAACGCACCTTTTACGTCAAAGTGACGTTGCCAGTGGTGTACTAGCTAGAATAGGTAGATTAAAATTAAAATATCAAAATATTTTACAAAATGAAAAATATAGAAAACAGTTTTTTGAATAAAATGGATTATGATCTTAATAACGAAAATAAAGAAGTCTTTTTTTTTAATATGCATTTTATTTTAAATCTATTTTATATTAAATAACGATAAACAATGATAAATAATAATTAATATTTGGTGGAAGCCCCATTCTTGTCAATACAATTTTGCAGTCTTCTGTTCATAGATAGCACCAATCCCCTCATGTTATAGTTAACAAGCTCTTCCCATGCCTGCTCAATTGCTTCCCATAATTCAATTCTATTCCGTGGTCTAAGGTTTCTTTCATTTAGTTTCTTTGTTAACTCTGCCCACACATTTTCGACGGGGTTAAAGTCTGCACTACGGGAAGGCCACGGAAGAACATTAACATCAGTTTCTTCTAGCCATTCTCGAACAATTCTACTCGTATGCACCGGGCAATTGTCATGTTGGAAGATAAAGTCGTTGTTGGGGAATCTCTGGATCACCGATGGCAACATTGTGTGCTCAATAATATGTTTGTAATATAATCCTGTTAACTTCTCCTCTACATGATAACAAACGCCCGGGCCTTCGGCACTTATCCATCCCCATACGTTGACAGAGAATCCTCCACTATTTCTTAAATGATGCGTATACTGTTCATCATACCTATGATTTCTCGGCCTATAAACTCTTATTCGACCATTATTATACGACTGAAATACTTTTTCATCGGAAAATACAACCCTAGACCAAAAATTCTCATCGCGGTTTATAAATTCATTACAAAATTCAACTCGTCTCCTCTTGTGATCCTCAGTCAAAAAAGGTTTCCGTGCAGCTACACAATTTAGCAGTCCACTTGCTTTAATTCTTCGACGTGCAGTGCGAATACTGCCTGGAAACGCTGCCTCTTCTCTTGCCTTTTGAGCTGTGGCAAAAGGAGATTCTCTCAAATAATCTACTAACATCTCATCCTGTTGATCTGTGGAAATCTTCTGCCCTCCTGAACCGCCCAACCGTGCTATAGAGTGAAAATTATCCCATCTTTGTTTAATCTTCCATATGCACATATGACTCACGTTCAAATCAGCAGCAACTTGCCTTAGTGACCAACCTTCTTCGAGTTTGGCAATTGCTCTTGCTTTTTGCGCATAATTCAAATGTATTCTAACCATTTTGGAAGAGTTTAATATACTTTTATTTTATTGTTGAACACTCGCGAAAGCATTGACGTTTTGAAATTTTTTGACTTTGACATTTATCAAATCCGTACGACACTGCAATTTTACAGTATTACAATATAAAAAGTAAGGTGTAAACTATTCCGTGACCGCAACTGTACCTTCTTTCACTGAACGCCTAAAGTTTTTCCAAAATTAAAGTTATTATCACCACTCGATATCTTCTTACTAAGCCTTGGTTATCCAACTATGTTAATATCTTCCTTCTTAATTATCTCCACTCACCATATAAATATATATTTAACTCCTTGTAATTTCCATATACTTAATGTACTTTGAAATATACTGGATCTTGTGGTTGTATTATTGAATGCTTATTTCAATGAATTAACTTCAAAACTGTCACTATATTACTGTAGTAATAATTAATCTCCAACTGTATTTAACTTAATAATTCATTTAACTTAATCAATGCCTTCTTCTAGCATTGAATAATCTCTTCATAACCTCATAAATAACTGACTTAATAATCCTTAAATTGTTATAACTAACTCCTCAATAATAATCTTGTAACTGATTTAATATCTTCTAACTAACTTACTTAACTCAATTAATAATCTTCTTGTAACTAAATTCTTGAATTATAACTTTACTAACTGATAACTGATAACTGAACTGGTAACTGAACTTAACTGAACTGAACTCATAACTGACTGACTAAACTCTAACTCATAACTGCTAACTGACTCTCTCGCCAAATTACATGGCTTTTATATCCTTTCATTGTTTCCAGAATATTCTAGCAATAAATCATGTTCGAATCCTTCTATTTGTTTCTATATAAACAATCTGGAATGATTCCTTGTCTGCTATGTACCATGTACACAGTTCCATTGACATTTCTAGAGTTTTCTATCTATAATTTACTTGACTTTAGGCTCTCCAGATCAGAACTACACTATTATATGTAACTTAAACATTTATATGAACTATATTTTTACAATTTTACATCCACAATTATATTCTAAATTAACATTCCAAAAATAAATAACTTTTTGACTTTGACACTACAGTGTATGTTTGGTTGCATAGCACATGGCTGAATTAAACATATTAAATATTAAATAAAATAAACAAAAACTTCTTAAACTTAATTCTTATGCTAAATTCTTAAAAATACCCTCATATAATTATTTTTTAATAATATTATCTAATATATAACTTATAAATTATGTCTTCAATTACTATCTAAATAAATCTACTAATCAACACTGCATATCTGGTTGTATATATTTCTAAGTTAATTTATTGTATTTCTGTTTTCATTATTATATATATATATATATATATATATATATATAAATATATTTATATATATATATATATATATATATATATATATATATATATAATATATATATATATATATATATATATATATATATATACAAGGTGGTCCAGAATTATGTACATTAATTTCTAGAGCTTATAGTACGTCTAAAAATAAGGGTACTTCTTTATGTACACTTTTTTATAAAAGTGAATAATAAGGGAGATACAACCCTTTAAAGGGGTGAATTGAAATTCTTATTTTTTCAAATATCTTCCAAACGGTTTTGAATACGAAGTTCATATTTTGGGAGTGATTATAAGACATTAGGATAATTAATTTCATGTCACCACCTACCACATCCTATATTAATACAGGGTAGTTTTGGAGGGTAAGTGGGGGTTATTTCGTCACATGTTTTTTAATTTTTACATATTTTAAAAAAATATTTTAAAAATTGTTTCCTTAGACATTTCTACGCAAAAAAGGTGCTCTTGTAATATTTCGATTGATATCACCGTTTTCGATTTATTTAAACTCGAAGGTATACATGTATTTTATTGTAATCGTTATATTTCTTAATATTCATCAAGTATGCTTTGGAATTGACACTTGTGTTAGCAATAATATTACAAATTAATGAAAAACTTAATAAATACTTAACATTTAATTAATGGCGAAAATAATATTTCACAACAACTGTTTAAAATGTCCTCCATTTTGTTGAATACATAATCTAATTCTTTTATTTAGCGAACGCATTAATCCATTTAATGTTACTGGATCGTTTTGTAAATTGGTAAATACTTGTTCAATTTTGTCTCTTAACTCATTTACTGTATTAATTGGAGTGTTATACACTTTTGATTTTAAATAACTCCATACTGTAAAGTCCATTGGATTAACATCACAACTACGAGCAGGCCAATGAATCGGTGCATCCGCACCCAGGCCTATCCATCTATCAGGGAAATGTTCATGTAACCACCTTCTACAAATTCTTGTGTAATGTGGCGTTGCACCATCATGCATGAAAAACATGTTTCTTCGTATTTGTAATGGAATATCTTCCAAAATATGTAAAATATTGTCTAGAAAATTGTAATACATGTTGCCATTTAAATTTCCTGGAAAGATGTGGTATCCTATGAAACTATTTCCTAAAGTAGCTGCCCAAACGTTTATCTTGAACGTGTGTTGGAAGTGAGTTTCCATTGTAGCCCTCGGATTTTCTTTAGCCCAGAAGTGCATATTTCTAGAATTGAACATACCTTGTCTTGTAAATGTGGCCTCGTCTATAAACAGAATGTTGCTTAAAAAATTTGGTGCAGTTTGAACTTTATTTTGCAATACTTCACAATAATCAACTCTAAGTGGCATATCGTCAGGTAACAATTCCTGCACCTGTCGATAGTGGTAAGGATGTAATTGCTCTTCATGCAGAGCTCTTAAAACACTTTGATGAGAAATATTCGTTCTTAATCCTAACCTGCGTGTACTTATTGTGGGATTATTTATTACACTCAGTCATCGTTCAGTACTTACAAAAGTCCTGGCATTGAGAATATTTCTGTTCGGATACTTTTCTCTGTAGCGTTTTACAGCGGCAGCAGCATTTCCCGAACATTCCCCTAATACTAAAAGTATGTATGTCATCTCAAAATTTGAATAGTGTGCTATATTGCGGGCAAACAAATTTAAAAAATATAGCAAAAGAGACGTGTTAAACAAATTTCACTGTCGACTACAATAAAAGTGTAGATAAAATAATTTAATTGTTATTAAACGTCACTGACAATTCATAGACTACTTGAGATTAAAGTGTTGTTACTAACACAAGTGTCAATTCCAAAGCATACTTGATGAATATTAAGAAATGTAACGATTACAATAAAATACATGTATACCTTCGAGTTTAAATAAATCGAAAACGGTGATAACTATCGAAATATTACAAGAGCACCTTTTTTGCGTAGAAAAGTCTAAGGAAACAATTTTTAAAATATTTTTTTAAAATATGTAAAAATTAAAAAACATGTGACGCAATAACCCCCACTTACCCTCCAAAACTACCCTGTATTAATATAGGATGTGGTAGGTGGTGACATGAAATTAATTATCTTAATGTCTTATAATCACTCCCAAAATATAAACTTCGTATTAAGTATGCTCTGAAATTTTCAAACTGTGTTATCAATAATATTAAAAATTAATGGAAAACTTAATTAATACTTAACATTTAATTAATGGCGAAAATAATATTTCACAACAACTGTTCAAAATGTCCTCCATTTTGTTGAATACATAATCTAATTCTTTTATTTAGCGAACGCATTAATCCATTTAATGTTACTGGATCGTTTTGTAAATCGGTAAATACTTGTTCAATTTTGTCTCTTAACTCATTTACTGTATTAATTGAAGTGTTATACACTTTTGATTTCAAATAACTCCATACTGTAAAGTCCATTGGATTAAGATCACAACTACGAGCAAGCCAATGAATCGGTGCATCCGCACCCCGGCCTATCCACCTATCAGGGAAATGTTCATGCAACCACCTTCTACAAATTCTTGTGTAATGTGGTGTAGCACCATCATGCATGAAAAACATGTTTCTTCGTATTTGTAATGGAATATCTTCCAACATATCATGTAAAATATTGTCTAGAAAATTGTAATACATGTTACCATTTAAATTTCCGGGAAAGATGTGGTATCCTATGAAACTATTTCCTAAAGTAGCTGCCCAAACGTTTATCTTGAACGTGTGTTGGAAGTGAGTTTCGATTGTAGCCCTTGGATTTTCTTCAGCCCAGAAGTGCATATTTCTAGAATTGAACATACCTTGTCTTGTAAATGTGGCGTCGTCTGTAAACAGAATGTTGCTTAAAAAATTTGGTGTAGTTTGAACTTTATTTTGTAATACTTCACAAAAATCAACTCTAAGTGGCATATCGTCAGGTAACAATTCCTGCATCTGTCGATAGTGGTAAGGATGTAATTACTCTTCATGCAGAACTCTTAAAACACTTTGATGGGAAATATGCGTTTTTAATCCTAACCTGCGTATACTTATTGTGGGGTAATTTATTACAGCATCCAATATTTGCTGTTCAACGCGAACATTTCTTGCTTCTCTACGACGACCAGCATCTGTATTCCTTCTTTGAAGACAACCGGTTTCTCCCAGTCGTCGTTCAGTACTTACAAAAGTCCTGGCATTATTAATAATTAATACTAAAGTATGTCTGTCATCTCAGAATTTGAATAGTGTGCCATATTGCGGGCAAACAAATTTAAAAATATAGCCAAAGAGTTGTGTTAAACAAATTTCACTGTCGAGTACAATAAAAGTGTAGATAAAATAATTTAATTGTTATTAAACGTCACTGACAATTCATAGACTACTTGAGATTAAAGTGTTGTTGCTAACACAAGTGTCAATTCCAAAGCATACTTGATGAATATTAAGAAATGTAACGATTACAATAAAATACATGTATACCTTCGAGTTTAAATAAATCGAAAACGGTGATATCTATCGAAATATTACAAGAGCACCTTTTTTGCGTAGAAAAGTCAAAGGAAACAATTTCTAAAATATTTTTTTAAAATATGTAAAAATTAAAAAACATGTGACGCAATAACCCCCACTTACCCTCCAAAACTACCCTGTATTAATATAGGATGTGGTAGGTGGTGACATGAAATTAATTATCCTAATGTCTTATAATCACTCCCAAAATATGAACTCCGTATTCAAAACCGTTTGGAAGATATTTGAAAAAATAAGAATTTCAATTCACCCCTTTAAAGGGTTGTATCTCCCTTATTATTCAGTTTTATAAAAAAGTGTACATAAAGAAGTAGCCTTATTTTTGGACGTACTATGAGCTCTAGAAATTAATGTACATAATTCTGGACCACCTTGTATATATATATATATATATATATATATATATATATATATATATATATATATATATATATATATATAAACTGTTTAAAATGTATCTCCCAGATGTTATTTTTTTATTGTTACATCATGTTGTTTTAGATTTGGAGCTGCCAAAACAGGTAAGAGAACGGGCTTTGTTTTCAATAATGCTATGGCCGACTTTTCTTTTGAGTTTTTGAAGAACAATTTCGACTTAATTGGTGCAGATATTAATAAAGCCGAACCTGGAAAAACACCATTGTCTTCAATGTCCCCGTCGATTTTAACAGATAAACACGACAATGTTAAATTAGTTATAGGAGGAATTGGTGGACCGAAAATTATAACATCTATAGCTCAAGTAAGTATTTTTGTAGCAATTCTAATGAGACATATAATAAAATTAAAAACAAGATTACAGACACATGGTGACCAATAATTTAAAATTCTCTTCCTCTAATGAACTAATTTTTCTTCTATCGTCATAATATAACATATCCTCAGTAATTTTATTAATTATAGTAATATAAATGGCTAATAATAATAAGTCTCTTGGATATGGATTGAATATTGTGCAGCAATATCGTACAGGCTATTTAACCTCTCAGCAGTTTAGGTTGTTAAGATCATTTGTACATAATCCTAATCTAGTCAATCCAGAATGCCAACATCTCTAACGAAGTTGATTAGCTTTTAATAGACATGTTCCTTATCTGTGAAAGAGAGTATAAGTTTTGTCATTTCTTTTTTAGGAAGCTATGAATATGAGAAGACTAAATATGAAATCTGCAAATCAAGAAAAAGAAAGTTTTTTTGAGAAAAATAAAAGTTTTTTAGTTTTCTTTTTTTTTCAATTAACTTTTTTAAATTTTTAAGAAGTTCAAAATAACAGCAATACAATAGGAAAATGACCCCGTTTTATAAATATCAAAACTGGAGAATTAATAGCAGATGAAGTAAGAATAGTAAACAGATGGAAGGAATATTTTAAGGAAGTTCTAAATGTAGAAACTACTTCTACAAACAAATATCACACCGAAGAGAATATAAACGACGAAATAATCTTCCATCCACCATCTCTAGGAAATAAAAAAAAATAAAATAAAATATTTAGATAACGGCAAGAGTCCAGGAGAAAATGGAATAAATTCAAATCTTATTAAATATTTAAAAGAAAAATTAGCAGAACAATTACATAAGCTCATAAAATTGTATGGGGGAGGGAAGAAATGACTACACATTGAAACAGATCACTATTATTACCGGCATTCAAAAAGGGAAATCGGCAAGACCAAAATTTGGCAAAGAATGGCCAAAAAAATGGAAACCCCGAAAGGGAGATGAAAATGATCCTTTGAAAACATTTTTAATAAATCCCATAAAAGCTTTTTTCACGAGGCTATAGCTCCCTTAAATTCAAAACCAACGTCGAAGATGAAAACTACAGGAGCTTGAATTTCTGCAAATAAGGTTCGTGGTGTAAAATTTTCCAGAATACCAACGTACGAGGTATACGTAAAAGCAAAAAAGATGAAATAATACAGAAACTTCTTCCTTTGATGCCTGAGAACAGAAGATCGTTTTGGCTTAATTTGTTGGTGTTCGAGAGAGTAGTGGACGATCTCCTCCATAACCGTGGATTGCAGTAATTACAGGAAAATGACCACTAAAATGATTTTAAACCAATATTTTTATATTTTTGTTAAATTAACGCGAATAGAGTATAATTTGTATTACTTAATGTCTTTACACATTAGGATAGTCTATTTTATATTTTTAGGTTTCCCAAATAAAAACACTGTATGTGTTCAAAACCTAGCCAGGAAATAAAATACTAACATAAAAATATTTATTAAAAACAAAAGTATTTTATGCTGTATTAATGTGTGTTCACTTTTATTTCAGACAAAATAGAAATTTGAAAAGTTGATTTCTTCATGTTTTCTGCTCTGGTAAACAATTATCTAATTGGCACTTACAGTGTATCTACTTGGGACAGCTGAATAAGTCTATTTAGTGTTTAGGTCTGTTTCAATAATTTTACAAATCTGATTGAGTGTTGGCGTGTTAAGTTGGTAAAGGCGCGTTTACTCCTTATTTTGCTGTTATTAGCTTCTTTATTTCTTTTAATTCCTTAACTACCTGCATATATGTCAAGGTTCCTATTTTCTCCTTGCTTCAATCAGGTAGCTATTAGTTTAATAAGCACTTTCAAATGTGATTTTTCAAATTTTAAAAAGGCCCTATAACAAAGACTTTGGATTTTTAATGTGTGTTTTTAATGTGTTTTGTGTTAGAAATTACCTTTCTATGAAGTATTTATAACCTTCTATGAGTCAAAGCTCTGACGATAGCATGTGACAAATTGAAAGTACTTAGCCGATTTTTAATAAATATTTTACACCCTATCAAGTTTTTAAAAACATACACCTGTGGCCAGTTTGACCTATATTTTATTATCCATGTCTCCCTACTCTTCCGTCAACACAACTCCTCCATTATTAGAACAGATAGAATGACAAATGAGGTATCGAATGAAAGCTTATAACTCAAAGATGGTATTAGCGGTTAGAAATTTGATCTTGGATTTCCGATTCTAGAGTCAAAACCGGAAGAACTGTTTTAAAGTCGCCGAAATAGTACAAGCGATATATTATTAGACGCGCCTTAGTAAAATGAGAGCAAATATGTTCTTCTGGTTTTATAAAATTTTAGATTAAAAAGTTGTAACCGGAAGTGCCGCATTCCAAGAAATGCCTACACATTGAAATAGATCACTATTCATCATATATCAATCGATGCAAAGTTACACGAAGAGTTCAAATATCGACTTCCGGCTCTACTTCTAGTCACGTTGAATGAAAACTTAGGCCTTACGTAGTCCAATTGTTTGTTTGATATTTTGATTTTTAATTCGAAAGTCGTTTTAAAAAATTTCTGCAATAAATATTGTATTTTAAGAACGATTTACGAAAGAGATTGAAACCTCAAAATAAACGTACCTGCAACCCAAATTCTGGATAATTTTCATTAAATATGGTAAATCACATAAAAATGCCATAAGAAAATAGCTTGAGAACCATATTAACCTTTAATTCCTAAGTACATTTTAAAAAGCTTTTAAAGCAATTTTGTCCTGGCAAAATATCTTAGGATATTTCAAATAAGTGAGAAATTTTGTATCGATTTCTCCTGTGAAGCCCTCTTAACTTTATTGAATATATTCCTATATCATAAATATAAACTCTAGTACTCATATTAGACTCGTAAACCGTTAATTATGCTTTAGATTCACCCATTTTCTGATTTTCTATCAGTTGAAATAGCGGGTCACAGTCGAACACAACTGCCATGGTGTATATTGTTTGGATCAAGGCTTTCAGTAAAGCCATTCTTCAATAAATCTCTCGGTTTTATTTTTTGTGTCTGATCATTTTTAAAGTACTAATTGCTGCCTCATTCATCATAGATATAGGGTATTGAAAATTATCAAAGCTCAGTATTTACTCTCAATTTAAAAAAATCTACAGGATACCCAGTTAAGAACTAAGGCTTCAGATGCAGTTTTGTCAGTATACCTGAATAAGTTCTAAAATATATTTTGGTTAATTTTATTTTACTGTAACTGAATCACCTTAGCGCATTACCATTCACAAACGTTGTTATATTTAGGAGCTTTCCTAATAAGTATTTAATTCTATTTATTTCATCAAAACATTGCGTAGTATTATTACATAATATCGATTATTGTATTATGTATTCATAATATAACTGATTGGCTGGCTACGGATTAGGTAGAAAAATTCTATATAATTAGAATTAAATTTATTCTTATTGTCAATATTTTTAGACGTTGGTAAGACTGCTATGGTTTAATAATAACCTCAAAGAAGCAATAGATACGCCAAAGGTTCACCACCAACTACTTCCAATGACACTTGTGTATGAGTATGGATTAATAGACGTAAGTATTATTTAAAACGCATGATAAATACCACATTGCTTGTTTGTCGATTTGGAAAACCATTTGATTGAATAGAACGTTGATTAAAAAATAGGCGAGTTAATTATAGGTACTTATACAGATTTTATAGAGAAAATATATAGAAATGTCCATATTATATAGAGTAGCTTACTCAAACAGTCGATCGGGAGTCGATTGCAACAGATCAAAGGGTTTCGGTGCGAACGTCCGACGCCTTTTCACACATCTGACTTCTGACTTCTTCTTTTCCATTTTTTTAATGATTCTATTCCGATCTACACTCAAGTAGTAGGTGAACGTTCCAAATAGGCATATAGCTGCGGCAGCTTACATAGGTCAATATCCATTTTTTTTAATGCTCGTGTAGATATTGCGGGAACTCCCGGGAATTTATACAGACTAAAAGATTTACAGATGTGTCCAGATGTGTGGTCAGCTTGTGATAATACATCTGCGCTTTATCGATCGTTCTCGAGTGTGTTTCTTGTATAACAAGCTGGGGTGATGGAGCATTATGTCAGTATGTATTAAATTACGACAAGTAGAACTTAAAGAAGTAAAATAGAAATATTTAAAAACACAAAATGCATTTATAAGCATTCACAATACAAGTAATTTCAGAAATCTACGTATTTCAGTATTTAGGCTCCAGTTTAGTTATACGAATAGTAGTCGGTAGTCGATCGCTTATATTTAAAATATTAACATAAAATAATAAATAATAAACACTACAAGTCTGAGCACCCCTGATATAGAGTAGAGGTAGACTCTGAATTAGATGCTAAGCTGCTAAAAGTTAACTGCAGGATCAAGCTCATCACAACTACAAAAATACATCAGATAAAACAGCTAAGAGTAAATATTGCGGAAGAATTCCAGTTAAAACTAATAAATATGAAATAACCACAAATGTTAAAAGGCACATATAAAACATGTAATGGAATTAAAAGCTAGACAAATTCAGCGAAACAACCCAGGAGAACATTAAGAACCCATTGGATTTCATGAAAAACCTAAGAATTAATGCAAGAAAGAAGACGTATGCTACAACATACCACAAAAATAGGAAACAATACTTAAGAAATAGCGGAGCTAAGCAGGGAAATAAAATGTATGTGCATTAAAGATAGAAATAACCATATAAAAAATGTGTGTCATGAACTGAAGCAATATGCAAATCGCCATGACAGTCAGGAACTATTTAAAAAAGTTAAATATTTGACCCAAGCGACAACTTCAAGCCACAACTTCAAGCTATTAAGGACCATATTGGAGAGGTAAAAATCGACATAGAGAACATTGCAGAAACCTAGAAAAATAACTGCTCAGAATTATAAAAAGACATTCAAAATATTCAGAACACAAGAAACATGCAATAAAAGAGGCAGAACTAATCATTTATAGAGAAGACTCTCAATCAACTAATAAACAAGGAAAACAGAAGGGATATATGGTATGCCAGCGAAGAGTCTAAAAACAATGATATAAAATGTTAAAGCTCTTATCACTTTCGCTTTATGCAATCATATTATAGGATTAATAATGGTTATTTCTTTTACATTATTTAAAAATCAAATATTTATAAAATGCCAAACCCATTCTTGTTTAATGAACCTTTGTTTGCATTACTAATTTTTTTGATTGTTTTTACTGTTTCGTTTGTTATTGAGACAATATAATATTAATTTTTTATAGAGAAATTCACAATAGAGAACTTTCAACGGAAATTAGTTACACTGTTTAATAGCTTTAAGAATTTTTGGTTTTCATTTACACTTGTCTTGTTTTAGGAACTAGTACAGAAACTGAAAACTCTTGGACATACAACAGATAGAAAAACTGACTCAGCTGTATACGTTTTACAAAAACAGAATAATCAGATTATAGGAATACATGACTCTAGAAAACCAGGTGGAGGAGTGTACGGCATTTAAAATGTATTTTATTATATATATATATATATATATATATATATATATATATATATATATATATATATATATAATATAATATACAATGTATTATAATACAAGGTGGTCCTGAATTATGTACATTAATTTCTAGAGCTCATAGTACGTCCAAAAATAAGGGTACTTCTTTATGTACACTTTTTTATAAAACTAAATAATAAAGGAGATACAACCCTTTAAAGGGGTGAATTGAAGTTCTTATTTTTTCAAATATCTTCCAAACGGTTTTGAATACGCAGTTCATATTTTGGGAGTGATTATAAGACATTAGGATAATTAATTTCATGTCACCACCTACCACATCCTATATTAATACAGGGTAGTTTTGGAGGGTAAGTGGGGGTTATTGCGTCACATGTTTTTTAATTTTTACATATTTTTTTAAAAATTGTTTCCTTAGACTTTTCTACGCAAAAAAGGTGCTCTTGTAATATTTCGATAGATATCACCGTTTTCGATTTATTTAAACTCGAAGGTATACATGTATTTTATTGTAATCGTTACATTTCTTAATATTCATCAAGTATGCTTTGGAATTGACACTTGTGTTAGCAACAACACTTTAATCTCAAGTAGTCTATGAATTGTCAGTGACGTTTAATAACAATTAAATTATTTTATCTACACTTTTATTGTACTCGACAGTGAAATTTGTTTAACACGTCTCTTTTGCTATATTTTTAAATTTGTTTGCCCGCAATATGGCACACTATTCAAATTCTGAGATGACAGACATACTTTTAGTATTAGGGGAATGTTCGGGAAATGCTGCTGCCGCTGTAAGACGCTACAGAGAAAAGTATCCGAACAGAAATATTCCCAATGCCAGGACTTTTGTAAGTACTGAACGACGACTGAGAGAAACCAGTTGTCTTCAAAGAAGGAATACAGATGCTGGTCGTCGTAGAGAAGCAAGAAATGTTCGCGTTGAACAGCAAATATTGGATGCTGTAATAAATGACCCCACAATAAGTACACGCAGGTTAGGATTAAGAACGAATATTTCCCATCAAAGTGTTTTAAGAGTTCTGCATGAAGAGCAATTACATCCTTACCACTATCGACAGGTGCAGGAATTGTTACCTGACGATATGCCACTTAGAGTTGATTTTTGTGAAGTATTGCAAAATAAAGTTCAAACTGCACCAAATTTTTTAAGCAACATTCTGTTTACAGACGAGGCCACATTTACAAGACAAGGTATGTTCAATTCTAGAAATATGCACTTCTGGGCTGAAGAAAATCCAAGGGCTACAATGGAAACTCACTTCCAACACCATTTCATAGGATACCACATATTTCCCGGAAATTTAAATGATACCTATTACAATTTTCTAGACAATATTTTACATGATATTTTGGAATATATTCCATTACAAATACGAAGAAACATGTTTTTCATGCATAACGGTGCTACACCACATTACACAAGAATTTGTAGAAGGTGGTTACATGAACATTTCCCTGATAGTGATAGCCGGTGCGATGCACCGATCATTGCGCTCGATTGTGATCTTAATCCAATGGACTTTACAGTATGGAGTTATTTGAAATCAAAAGTGTATAACACTCCAATTAATACAGTAAATGAGTTAAGAGACAAAATTGAACAAGTATTTACCGATTTACAAAACGATCCAGTAACATTAAATGGATTAATGCGTTCGCTAAATAAAAGAATTAGATTATGTATTCAACAAAATGGAGGACATTTTGAACAGTTGTTGTGAAATATTATTTTCGCCATTAATTAAATGTTAAGTATTAATTAAGTTTTTCATTAATTTGTAATATTATTGCTAACACAAGTGTCAATTCCAAAGCATACTTGATGAATATTAAGAAATGTAACGATTACAATAAAATACATGTATACCTTCGAGTTTAAATAAATCGAAAACGGTGATATCTATCGAAATATTACAAGAGCACCTTTTTTGCGTAGAAAAGTCTAAGGAAACAATTTTTAAAATATTTTTTTAAAATATGTAAAAATTAAAAAACATGTGACGCAATAACCCCCACTTACCCTCCAAAACTACCCTGTATTAATATAGGATGTGGTAGGTGGTGACATGAAATTAATTATCCTAATGTCTTATAATCACTCCCAAAATATGAACTCCGTATTCAAAACCGTTTGGAAGATATTTGAAAAAATAAGAATTTCAATTCACCCTTTAAAGGGTTGTATCTCCCTTATTATTCAGTTTTATAAAAAAGTGTACATAAAGAAGTACCCTTATTTTTGGACGTACTATGAGCTCTAGAAATTAATGTACATAATTCTGGACCACCTTGTATAAAATGAAAGTCTGAGTTAAATAAATTTATATTGTTGTTTATTTTTGGTCTTTTTTTATATTGATTACTAAAAATGTATCATCATAGCAGAGTTCCTAAAGGAAGGTTGCCAAAGCCTATAGGAAGAAGAAAGTTAATACATGAAGTGTAGACCAAAGACCAAATGTCAAAAAGGTGGAGAGAAGCCGTGTTATGTCCAATAAATAATAAAGTAAATATTATTAAATGTAAAAACTACAGGGGTATAGCATTACAAGACACAATGTATAAAGTTCTATCTATCACCATCATCTTGGTGCTACAGCCCTTAGAGGGCCTCGACCTTCTCAAGCTTTCTACGCCATTCTGTTCTGTCCCTTGCTTGCATTTTCCAGTTGCCGACTCCGATCTTCTCCGCATCTTGTGTTACCCCATCCATCCACCTCAGCTTTGGTCTACCCCGTCTTCTCATTCCCACGGGTTGCGCTGTTAGAATCTTTTTTATCATGTTCGATTCAGGGGCCCGGGCTACATGTCCTGCCCACTGCAGGCGGTTTCGCTTAATTATAGTGGTAATATCTTTACCACCAAACGTATGCTTGTAGATATTCTGCAGTTCAAAGTTATATCTACGCCTCCATATTCCGTTCTCACAGACCGCTCCGAATATCTTGCGTAGCACCTTTCTTTCAAAAATCGATAGAGCGGATTCATCTGTTTTAGTTAGCGTCCATGCCTCTGATCCATATGTGAGAACGGGGACTATCAGTGTTCTATACAGCCTTATACGAGTTTTTTGAGACAGACGTTTGTTAGCTAAGTACTTTGATAGACCATGATAACACCTGTTTGCAATTATTATTCGCCTTTTTATTTCCTCAGATGTGTTATTATTGGGGTTAACCGATGTCCCTAGATATATGAACTCTTTGACTGCTTCGAAGTTTTGGTCATTGATGATTAAATTTGCGTCAACATTTCCAGCTCTTGTGTTTGTGTTAGTCGCCATGAATTTGGTTTTATTTTGATTTATATGTAACCCCATTCGTTCTGCTGCTGCTACTAGCTCGGTTAGGATTTCGCAGTTCTCGCCCTGTTCTTTATAATGTCCACGTCGTCTGCATATGCTAGAATTTGGACTGATCTATTAAATATTGTTCCCCTGCTATCTAAATTAGCGTCTCGTACAACTTTTTCTAAGGCGACATTAAAAAGCTGACACGCCAGCGCATCTCCCTGCCTTAACCCCCTATGTATTTCAAATGGGTTGACGAGTCGTTTTGAATTTTTACTGCTGATAGCATCTTCGCCATTGTCACTTTTATCAAACATGAGTTTTTTTTGGAATTCCTAACTCATTCATAGCGTTGTAAAGACTTGGTCTTAAGACACTGTCATATGCCGCTTTAAAATCGACAAAAATATGATACATATCTATGTTAAACTCTTGCGCTTTTTCGAGGATCTGTCGTAGTGTAAAGATCTGGTTAATGGTTGAACGTCCACGCCTGAATCCTGCCTGATATTCTCCTAGAAACATTTCGGTATAAGGCTTTAATCTCTCGTGCAAAATGTTTGACAATATCTTGTATGCTGTATTTAGGAGAGTTATTCCGCGTTAATTATTGCATTCCAGTTGGTTTCCCTTTTTGTGTAATGGGCAAATTAAGCCTAAGCTCCATTCTTCAGGCATTTGCTCCTCAGACCAAATTCTACAAACAATTTCTCGCATCACCTTGGTGAGCTGCTCTCCACCGTGCTTAAATAACTCTGCTGGGATGCCATCGCTACCTGGGGATTTGTGGTTCCTTAGTTTTTCTATAGATATTTTCACTTCATCTACCGAGGGGGGTTCCACGAGTTCCTCATTTCGGTATTCCAGCTCTATATGTTAGTAGGTTCCCCTTCCAGCAACTCTCGAAAGTGCTCTACCCATCGTAAAAGGATATCCTCTTTGTTGGTAAGTAAGTTACCTTCTTTATCATTACAATAGTTGATTCTTGGTTTGAATTCTTTTCTAATAATATTTATTTGATGATAGAACTTTCTTGTTTCTCCGTGACTCATATGGCTTTCGAGCCATTCTAATACGTCATTTTCCGAGTCTCGTTTCTTTTTTCGGTGTATGCGTTTTTCCTCTCTCCTAAGTTTTTGTATCTATCTATTGTTGTTCTAGTTTTTCGTTGTTGCATGGTCCTAAATGCCTCGTTTTTCTCATCTGTTATATTTTTGCAGTCGTTTCTTTTTTGGATTCGGGATATTCCCAATGTGCTCTCAGCTCCTAATTTTAGAGCCCCCTTGCAGTTGTTCCACATTTCCGTGCTTGACTGGTCGACTGCCCAGGTGTGTTCTATGGTTTATTTTATATGTGACTGAAACTGTTTCTTTGTTTTCATTTTTTAGCATATCTTAATTATATGTTATTGAATGTAAAAACTACAAGGGTATAGCATTACAAGACACAATGTATAAAGTTCTAGCTATATTGATCACAAATATAATTATTACCAACATTGAAGAAAACCTGGATAAATATCATCTGGTTTTAGAGAAAATAGATCAGTAACAGACCAAGTTTTTAGATTTAAACACATTCTGGCTAGTTCATATGAATTCAATCTGTCATTAAACATATTGTTTATAGATTTTCGATAGGCATATGACACAATAAACAAACATAAATTGATCAACACATTAAAATATTTTGACATTTCGGATAAAATAATACGATTAACTAAATCCTTTCTGAATGAAACAAAAGTAAAGTTATGATAGAAGGTCAAGTCTCTGACAGTTTTAACATCACTAGAGGCCTACGACAAGGTGACCCCTGTTTACTGTATTTTTTAATCTTATACTGGAAAGAATTTTAAGGAAAAGCAATATACACACTAAAGGCTCAATCTACCACCACAGACACAATGCGTAGCATACGCGGACGACCTTGCTCTAATAACAAGAAGATCAACATAATTAAGAGAAATATTTTAAAAGACTCGAGAGAAAAGCCATGGTGTATGGGCTGATAGTAAATGAAAAGAAAACAAAGTATATGGAGATGAGGGCAAATAATGAACATTAAGGACAGTTTTGGAAAGTATCTGCCCCAGACAAGGAATATAACTTTGAGATAGTTCATTATTTAAACTTTGATGATATACAAGGCAAATATCGAACACAGTATTAATTTAATCTTGCCCAAGTACTTTCGATCACTAGATCATCCTCAGGGACATTTCGTCAATTGCGGCCTATCCGACAAAAGTAGAATGTAATAAATATAAAATGGAATATCACAATACATACACAAAGACAAACAAACACTTAAAACTTTTTTAAGATAGGCGAAGCTTCATGGTATATAGAAGCCGGAGACATGGATTGATTCTGTTCTGTTTCTATTGTAAATTATTTGTTAGAATCTATGGAAATCAACAAATTAAAAAACACAGATATAATTCTGAATGACCAACTGGAGACAAACAGTTCTCCCCTCCTCAACCTATTTCATTAGAGACTATAAATTGTAAACGCATGCCAAAAATAGATCACTTGAGAAAGGCAATTAGCCGAAACAGCTGTAGTGATAAGAGTTAAAATAAATTTTGTGGACGTTTGAAAACAAAGTTTTCAGTGTTTTATTGAAACAGTTAGTATTTATCCATATACCGCGTAATGTTTTTAAAAATATACTCATTCCATTTTCATTGGAATATACATTGGCAGTACCTATATCCAAGGACACTAACTAAATTGCCACTTACCTGGCAATGTGTCTTCAGAGATACTACTTTTCAAACTGATCCTATCTGTTTATTTATAGACAAATCATGAATATTATTTTATACAATTATTTGCTAAAGCCCTAATTAACTATAATTATAGTTTACCAATCCATACAATAACAATAACATATAAAAAATTAATTTACTTACCGAATGACACAAACTAGCACCTTCTTTGGAAGCTATTTTGAGCACGTCTACATAAAACACTCTCTGATTGGTGCAAATCTCTGTGTATGACATTCAAATTAATTTATTGGTTAGCCGAATGCTATATAGAGAGGGCACGTTTAAAAGCTAGCGGCAAACTTACGTTTATGTAGAGGAAGTACATTTTAATAGATAACGTATCCTGAAGTACACACCGACAAGTTAAGGGTTAATAAGGTCACGTCTGACGTTTAAACGATAAATAAACAAAAACAAATTTAATTCAATTTAATTTGAATAAACAAAAACAAACTATTAGTAAATATCATTTAATATAAATAAATAATATAATAATAAATAAATCAGCAATACATTTTAAAACGTAGATATTGCTGATCGTTCTGACTGTCATTCCAAAGTTTGGTTTCACGGAACTGTGAAAATAAAATTATTTGATTTCAATAGAGGCCAACCACAATGTAAATAAAGATTTATCCTCATTTTCTGATTCCTCAGCTTCGTGATTTAGTTCCTGTATTTCCACATGCTTAGGGGTCAAATTTGATATTAGCCGATACACCAACCTGTCAACGTCATTAAATCTCATTAGAATCGCTGCACCGCATCCACAGCAATCCTGGCCTATTGGATATCCTTCTAGGTCACGCTCATGGGGATCAAACATATAGAACTGACCTAAAAATCAAAAAGTTACGTTATTCAAGATACGTTTCTTATTTTTACTTAAAAATAAGTTAATTTAAGATGTCGTAATGTATGGACGAAGAAATACATTTTTCGTGAAATGTATGTTTTCTCAAATAAAAAGTTAACATAAATAATACCAATAAATAATACCTGAAAAGAACAAGACAGTTAATACTCTTGTGAATTATTATTGTAAGTGGCTTTAGTGACATATTCAGCGAGATGGCCCCAATATTTCTTTAATTAGACGAGGCAAAAAACTGGGGTTGTTTGGGAAAAAGTGCCCATTAGATTTTTTTGCATAATTACTTTCATGTGAAATTCCAATCTAGGGTTCAAGAAGTCGCCTAGGCGAAAACTCTTCACATTTTTTTTAACAATTGTTTTTTAAACAAACTGTAACAGTAAATTTTTTAGAACCGGACAAATTTTTGTTTGAATGTTTTGGATCCTTATAAACAAAATAGGTCTTTCGTAGTTTTTCTGTCAACTTGATTGTTTTTGAGTTATAAATAATTTATCATTAAGAAAAACGCAAAATTACGATTTTAAGCTCAAAAACACGAGCCAAAAACATTATTTTTCAATTCACCAACGAACTAAATTCAAGTAAAACCTTGTTTTAGACACAAGACTTGTTCTCAGTATAAGAGAGAGCAACAAGATCTTAGGCAGGTTTAAACTCTTATTGTAAGGGTATTGACATTGCCCGACCTGCCATACGCGTTTTATTATTAATTAAGAAACAATCGTTTAGTAGTATGCACCACGGGTGTTTACGCCTGGAGTTCAACATATTCCAGCCAGAAGGTCTCTGGCTCGAGAGATGGATGTTGCTCGATGAGCGTAATCATCCCAAGTGGTATGCGCCACTGGGTAACAGCACTGGTAGATACAAAATATGCATATATATACAAATATATATATATATATATATATATATATATATATATATATATATATATATATATATATATATATATATATATATATATATACAGGGTGAGTGGGGAGGAACGCACCAAATTTTAAGACTGTATAATATACGTAAAAATAAGTAAAAATAACTCATATGTTGTTATTCGATTTTCATTTGTTTTCGAGTTATAGCGATAATAACACAAAGTTGTAACTTAACATTAATTTAATGTTAAATGTTCTTATAATAAATTTTCAAAAATACCACCATTGACCTGTAAGCATTTTCTGCTTCGTCTATGAACATTCAACGTTGCTCTTCTGATTGCGTCATGGTTTGCTCTAATTGTGGCTGCAACATTTTTAATGCGTCGAATTAGTGCATCGCGAGTGTCGACTTTTACCTTGTAAACTTCATTTTTAAACCAGCCCCATAAAAAATAGTCTAATGGTGTTAGGTCTGGAGACCTCGGAGGCCAACTAATAGGACCATTGCGACCAATCCAACGCCTTGGAAATTTTGTATTTAAATGTTGCCTGACCTGACGAGCAAAATGTGCAGGAGCTCCATCGTGCTGATAATACATTTGCATTCTGATATTTAGTGGAATGTTCTGTAGGAGTCCTGGCAATTCATTCTGTAAAAAATTCAAGTACTCCTCTCCTGTAAGGCGGTTCTCAAATATGAAAGGGCCAATTAAATAACCGTCGATCACACACACCACGTTACGAAATTTGTGCTGAAACTACTTCAATTGTTGCTGTGATTTCATCTGACCATACATGTGAGTTGCGGCTATTTAATACCGTCTCTGGTGAATGTTGCTTCATCGGTAAAAAGTATGCGGGATATAACACGACGATTATTATTTATCCATCGACAAAATTGCATACGGCTGGCATAATCTTCTGGTTGTAGGTGCTGTACAAGTTGTAGGTGGTATGGATATAAACCTTGCTCGTGAAGTGTGTTAATTACTCTCGTTGGGAGGAATGGCTAAATGAGTACCGATTCTTCGTGAGCTAATCCCTGGATCATCTTCTACTGACTCCAGAATATTTTGTATTTCTTGTAAACTTTGTCGGGGAGCACGTTCCGATATTATTTTATAACTAGGAAGCGTTCCGGTCTCGCATAGTTTGTTGAAAACTCTAATAAATACATTTTTATCTGGAGTTCTCCGATTTGGAAACCGTTGACGATATTCTTCAACAGCAGCTCTACCGTTTCCATTAAAAAAGCCATAAACAAACACCATATTTGCATAATCACTATTTGAATAAGTATGTGGCATTTTGCAACAACTTTTTTTATACAAACTGTCAAATAGACATTAAATCACGTTGACACTACACTATTATGACAGTTAACTAATTATTAAACGAATCACAGATACCTGTTACAGCAATGTGATAAGTAGCAGTAAAATTACAACTTTGTGTTATTATCGCTATAACTCGAAAACAAATGAAAATCGAATAACAACATATGAGTTATTTTTACTTATTTTTACGTATATTATACAGTCTTAAAGTTTGGTGCGTTCCTCCCCACTCACACTGTATATTATATATATATATATATATATATATATATATATATATATATATATATATAAAAGGATCACTCAACAGAGTGGTGGGCTCTTATATCGGTCAATTTGTAGGTGGAGAAATGAAAGACAAAGTTGATGTGCCACTCTATCTATTTTGAAAACGTTTCGCTTTCGTATTCTGAAAGCATCATCAGTTCATTCTAAAAAGTATAATATAAGAACCACACAATCATGGAAAAGATGTTACAGGTGTTACCTTAAAAAGACATGTAGCAGTCAAAGATGTTAACAAGCTTATGAATTAAACTTGAATAAATGGACAATATAAAGTAGAAATGTATAAACATTTAATTTACTAACAACATTTAGTGACTTATTAAAAAATTAGCACAGTGAGTGACCATGTGGTCAGAAGTATAAAAAATATATATTAAATTATAACGTAGTTGATGCAAAGAACTAAGAAAATCAACGATTAACTTCCAACAATAGATAATTATTAAACTTTAATTTTAACTTTTGGTAGCATTATTAAAAGATGTTAATATAATTTAAAAATAAAAATAAGTGTAAAAGAATGAAGTTACCGGTCTAAGCCTTACACCTGCTACCAGGAAAATGGCGTTAGATTGAACAGACTGACACAGATCTACGAAAAGACAGCCAACCTTGAGGTTGAAATTATTTCAACAGAACAGCAAGGTCAGAGGTACCACCTCAAATAATTGAGCGGTTTATTTAAAAGTTAATGAGCTTTGGATGACAGCCCGCTTGTAAGAGACAATCCAATGAAAGAGACTGATATAGTAATAACAATCACTCGCATTAGCCCGTCTAAAAACAAACAAACAGGAGAATTTCATTCAAACTCTTATATTTAAATTTATGTTAAACATTGTGGCTGAAAAATTTTTGCCAACAGGTGAATAACAATTAGATAATTTCCAACAGTCTAAGCTTCATACACTTTTTAGAATGAACTGATGATGCTTTCAGAATACGAAAGCGAAACGTTTTCAAAATAGATAGAGTGGCACATCAACTTTGTCTTTCATTTCTCCACCTACAAATTGACCGATATAAGAGCCCACCACTCTGTTGAGTGATCCTTTTATATATTGGAATTTGACGGTCGTACTCCTTTTTCCGATATATATATATATATATATATATATATATATATATATATATATATATATATATATATATATATATATATATATATATTTATCAAATTATTCTCGACCGTACTGTGTTAAATATTATTTGTAGTCTCAGCAATTGGTCTGTGTGAAATAAAACTCTATTTGTTATTTCTCAATATTTCGTCACGATTTTGTGACTTCTTCAGGAGAAAACTGTAAATTTATTTTAATTATTATATGTAAACAAAATGAATATTTCAATACTTACAACTTAAGATTAAAAATTTTAAATTTTAATAACATATCCAATTAGATAAATGACATTTTTTTTGATTTAATTTATTTGGGAGTTATGGTAACCGCAATATTTTATAGAGTGAATTCCCATTGTACAATTTTTAGCGAATAAGTTTTAATAAACAATTACATATTGTGACAGTATTATCCATATAATAAGGTGCAAAAGTAGAATATTGAGAAAGAATCAGGAACATGGTAAATTGATCTATAAAATGTAATTGATGGTACGTAGTCAGTTATTGGTCTGATGTTGTTAGATACTGATATGAAGATCTATCATATTATATATTGTTTAGTATATTACAGTAGATATTACTTAAATGGTTGGTGTCTGTCTTATAATTGATAGATTCTGGAGTTTTATTAATGTGTACCATTTCAAGGAAAAGTCGATTTTTATAATTATCAATTTGTTCTAATATTTTTACATTATTAAAGTCAAAGTTATGTCCTGTCTTTAAGTGGTGGTCTACTAAGGCACAAGAGTTTTTTCGTAAGTTACAGTCACTTTTGTGTTGAGTGACACGTTGTTTAAGCCACTGTTGACTTTGTCCAATATAACAACTTTGACATTGACTGCAATTTATTCTATAAATTATATTACTCATGGCTACCCAAAACATATATTAAAAAAACTTATTTATAACACTCACTTTCACAATAGAGCTTTAATAAATAATCCACAACCAGTTTTATACAAAAAAATACCTTACATAAAAAATTTAACAGACCAAATTGTCCCACTTTTCAAAACATTTCCGAACATTAAATTAATTAAATACAATCCACTTCTAAATTCAAGGTTGTTCTCAAAAATAAAAGTTAAAACTCCAAATTCACTAATGAGTAATATAATTTATAGAATAAATTGCAGTCAATGTCAAAGTTGTTATATTGGACAAAGTCAACAGTGGCTTAAACAACGTGTCACTCAACACAAAAGTGACTGTAACTTACGAAAAAACTCTTGTGCCTTAGTAGACCACCACTTAAAGACAGGACATAACTTTGACTTTAATAATGTAAAAATATTAGAACAAATTGATAATTATAAAAATCGACTTTTCCTTGAAATGGTACACATTAATAAAACTCCAGAATCTATCAATTATAAGACAGACACCAACCATTTAAGTAATATCTACTGTAATATACTAAACAATATATAATATGATAGATCTTCATATCAGTATCTAACAACATCAGACCAATAACTGACTACGTACCATCAATTACATTTTATAGATCAATTTAACATGTTCCTGATTCTTTCTCAATATTCTACTTTTGCACCTTATTATATGGATAATACTGTCACAATATGTAATTGTTTATTAAAACTTATTCGCTAAAAATTGTACAATGGGAATTCACTCTATAAAATATTGCGGTTACCATAACTCCCAAATAAATTAAATCAAAAAAAATGTCATTTATCTAATTGGATATGTTATTAAAATTTAAAATTTTTAATCTTAAGTTGTAAGTATTGAAATATTCATTTTGTTTACATATAATAATTAAAATAAATTTACAGTTTTCTCCTGAAGAAGTCACAAAATCGTGACGAAATATTGAGAAATAACAAATAGAGTTTTATTTCACACAGACCAATTGCTGAGACTACAAATAATATATATATATATATATATATATATATATATATATATTATATATATATATATATATATAATATATAGATAGAACGTTTATTGACCACTTTACATAAAGTTTGAAGTCCGTATAAAAAATACAATAAAAGATATAATAATGTAAACTTAAAATTAACTTAACCATATTGGCTAAAGTAATATACATATGTAAGTATTAGCAGAAGAATTAAAATTAAACAAACCTAAACTGTCACATAAAAAATCTTTGAAATATGGAAGTAACAAAAATGTACAAATAATTAAGAATATTCCCGAATCGATGACTAAATAAACTAATACATAAAACTTAGTACATTTTAATAGCAATAATACAATGTGATATGTAGATAGTAAATCGACAGTATTCTGACCAAACTGGGTATACGTTATAAAGGTGTATTGAGGTATTCTGTCTTTGAGTAAAAACAATATGTTAAAAAATGCTTTCTGATCCTATTTTTAAACAGTGGTGGAGACAGAATTTTTATTTCGTTAGGCAGATAGTTATACAAGTGAATATCAATTGAATTCTTTGTGCTCTTTGATAGTCTGAATCGTTGTGACCTAATTAAATCCCTCGATCTTGTTAGATGATCATGTAATTGGGAGTTTATAGTAAACTTATTTTTATTATCGTGAATTTCCAACAGTGTTGCATACATATAAAGCGAAGGTAGAGGCATAATACCCATGTTCAAAAATAATGGTTTACAATGATCCCTTAAATCCGCTCCAGCAAGTATCCTCACCACCTTCTTTTGTAATTTAAATATTCTGTCGGCATGACCAGAGTTGCCCCAAACAGCTATTCCATATTGTATATGACTATGAAACAATGAAAAGTAACACATTTTAAGGGTACTTTTAGGTACCAAATAAACCAGGTTACGCATTACAAATATTGTACTGGCGAGTTTAGAACTTAAGTTGTCTATATGGATGCCCCAATCTAAGTTGTCATCCATAAAAATCCCTAACAATTTGATGCTATATCCAAAAATGTGTCTTCGATCTGAACTGAAAACTATATTTTGATTTTTATCCTCGTTTAGTTTTAGTTTATTATGTGTAAACCAGTTTTTAATTTTAAGCACATCGTTTCCTATTTTGTTATTTAAATTATATTGATTCTGGTCGGTACTAATAACGGTTGTATCATCTGCAAAACATATACACCTTAAGGGGTGGGTATAATGAAATATATCGTTGAGATATAGAAGAAAAAATGTAGGTCCTAATATAGACCCTTGGGGAACTCCATGTTCAACATTGTGAAAATTGGAGTAGTTATTATTTAAAAAAACGGCCTGTTTTCTGTTTATTAAATACGATCGAAATAAATTAAGAGCATTTCCCCTTATGCCATATTTGTGCATTTTGTTTAAAAGTAAAGTGTGTGAGACACAATCAAAAGCCTTAGATAAGTCACACAATGTTAAGGACACGAAGTGACCTCTCTCTAGGCCATCAACTACTTCCCTTACAATTTCCTGAATTGCTTGAGTAGTGCTGCATTTTTTTCTGAAACCATATTGATTACAATGAAGTATTTTGTACTTTTCTATGTACTCTATTAAACGGTTATTCAAAATACTTTCAAAAATTTTACCAAGAATGGGAATAATAGAAATAGGGCGATAATTTTCAATTTCTTCTGAAGATCCTTTTTTGAGTAGCGGTAACACTTTTGTTACTTTTAATACATCGGGAAAGATTCCTTCGATAAGGCAAAGATTATAGAGTATGACCAGTTTATCAATAATAATATCCAGAGTTTCTATCACTAATTGTTTGTTTAAGAAGTAAAAATCAGTGCATTTTGAGTTTTTCAAGCTGTATAATGTATTCCTAACTTCAGTATCACTAACAGGTGTTAAAAACAACGAGTGGCAAGGGGAGTATATTCCCTCCAAAAAATTCATGGCATCATTTTCATCTGTCTCATCTAACGAGTTCAATATATTTCCCGCTACCGAAGTAAAGTAATTATTAAACTCGTTTGATGAAATATTACATGAAGTTACTTTTTTATTTTGAGTTTTATTCCTATGATAATTGATGACTTTCCAAGAATCTCGAGATATATTATCAGATTTTAAGAAAAACTGCTCATATGCCAGTTTTTTCTTTACTGATATTGTTAATTGATAGTGTTTTTTGAATTGATTATACAGAGTGTAATCACTAGTAAGGTTAGCAGTAATTTTTATCTTCGAAAGGTTTACTCGCATTTTCCTTAGTTCATCGTCAAACCAAGAAACAGGTGCCTCAAAATGAATTCTTGACTTTTTTACTGGAAAGCAAACCTCAGTTAATTTTGCATATGTGTCAATTATGAACTCAGCTAATTCCGTTGCTGTTATTGAATTGTTTATTAACGACCAATCCACAGATTTTAGTAATTGTTTTAACATTTGGGTGCCTTTACATGTTATGTGTCTTCTGAATATCCTATCATTGTCAATTTGATCAGATTTTATTTTAAAATTCAGGAATTGAGCACAATGATCAGCAAGGCATGGGTCTACAACACCACACCCAACTATTTCATTATCTATATTTGTTAAAATATTATCTAAACAACTTGCTGATGTAGCAGTGATTCTTGTAAATTCATCAATCTTCATAGTTAAACCAAAAGAAGAAATTAGATCGGAAAAATATTTTAATTCATTTGAAGTGCCTTTGAAATCAATATTGAAATCCCCAATTATAATTGTTTGAACATAATTATTAGAACAGAATATTAATAATTTTTCAAATAGGCCTAAGAAAATTTGGAAATCTGCGTTACCTGTTCTATACACTGATACTAGAATAGTTTTTATATCTATAATTTCCAAAGCACAAAATTCACCTTCATATTCACAAGATATATCATTCAAAGAAACTGGACGTGTAGATATTTTGCCATCGCAGAAAATAGCAACACCCCCATGTTCTCTACTTTTTCTACAGTAACTAGTTGATAAAAAGTATCTGTCAATTATCACTGTTGTTAATTCAGATTCTCTAAGCCAATGTTCAGAAAAGCACAAAATATTGTAAGTTTTATCTTTTAAAAAAATGTTAAGTTGATCAATTTTATTTAATAAACTTTGTGTATTTATATGAAAAATGCTTACCAAACTGGTTTGGTCAGGATTTACTACCAACTTTTGTTTATCAGAACTTATCATATCACTTTCACAAAAACAGGTGTTTCCTATATTCTTTTGCACTACCGCTGATTCTATTCGTACACTTTTATCTACATCTCTTGCGGCTTTCTGGGTGTTACGTGAAAAAAACGTTGTACGTGAGCTCCACATGGCCATATTTTAGGAGACATAGCTTCTTTAAAATTGTTATTAAAAATTGTAACTTTAAATGAACTGTAAATATCAGGATGCTTTGATTTTAGGGATTCTACCTCTACTTCGGGAAATGTAGTCTTCATAAGTTCCCTCATATTTTCCGCAGTCATATCGGGATCGATCCTGTATACATGTAGGTCTATCAACTTATGTACTCCCTTGATTTCTTTTCCATTTAATATCATTTCAGTGTTTTTTCCCACAACTAAATGCTTTCTTTTTTTTCTTCTATCTACTTCTGTCCATTCAGATTTTTCCTGGTTACTTTCACCTATGTATATGTACTCATTTAACTTTTGTTCTGTAGTTACTTGTAATATCGCTTCTGAAACATCTTTCTTTGTAACTTCACATTTCTGGGAAGAACTGGCAACAGTGCGATCTTTGTTCGCGTTGATGGGTTGACGAACTGATTTTGTTTCGACTGAATCCATAAGTGTGTCTTTGTTTATTACCTTATTTTGATGTATAAGTTGTTCTTGATTTTCGACAACATTTTTTTGCGAATTTAATTGTTTTAGTAAATCAATATGTTGACTCATAAGGTCAATTTTTCCGTATAGCTCTTTAATTAGGGTATCTTTTTGTCTAATTATATATTTAAATATGTTAATATCAATTACCTTATCATCTGTTATTAAGTTATCCATTGCTTCCAAAAATATTTGATCTTCAGGTTTCACTGGTAAACAACATTCAATCAACTCGTCATTTATAAACTTAACATTGTTACTCTTTCGAGCACAACTCACATGGATGCTAGCGTCACAATTTATGCACTGTACTCCATTTACTACAGTTTTTTTACACTTTTTACAATATTTATTTTGGAGAGACATTTCACACGTCTTTTTGACAAATGTCATATATATATATATATATATATATATATATATATATATATGATAATATATATATATATATATATATATATATATATATATGATAATATATATATAATATATATATATATATATATATATATATATTATATATATATATATATATATATATATATATATATATATATATATATAATTGGATATAGGTCTCGTAATGAAAATGAATTTTTGAAAATAAAATTTGTTTCGGCTGTACAGACCGAGGCGTTACCGGCGGCCCACCCTGTATATATATATATATATATATTATATATATATATATATATTATATATATATATATTATATATATATATATATATTATATATATATATATATATATATTATATATATATATATATATATATATATATATATATATATAATATATAAATTTCTATTTTTGAATAGCAAAAATAAGATATTTAGGCAAGTCTCGAATATTTTTCCAAACATGTATATATTAATAGAAAAACTCGTCAAATACCTATGGCTACTTCAGGACGACCTGAACCCCATTTTATTTTGATTACTTTCCTGAAGGTATGGCTATAAAATATATTTACCTGATTTAAAGAATAGAGCAACCCATTGGTTCTGGTGGTTTAATATACAATGCTGTTCTTGAGTAAAAAATACTGAAAGTGTTTTACTTAAACATTCTTCTGTAAAAACATTGCTTAGAATTGGTTTATAAATGGTAACATGTATTGTCAAATGTTGCAAGTAGAACTTCCTCACTATATTTTCCATTCCGAGTTTAAGATCTTTTGGTCCATACGCTATATACGAGTCAACGTATAACTGATTGCCTGTTACTAAAATAAGGTCAATATTCTTGAAAGTCCAACGTTCTACGGATACCAGATGGTTCATGACTAGAGCTACTATGCAGTTGGGTATGTCTTGATTATTTCTGCAGGCATCGTTGAAACATTGGGAGTTTTGGCTTCTGTATCCTCTAAGAAGCGCATCTCCAGTTTTCGTTATATAGTAATCTTTACGTCCAAGTTGCTGACGGCACTTTGCTTCCCTTTTGCGTCTCTCATGTTCAGCCTTAAAAATAAAAGATTTTTATGTGTAGATATATATTAATAAGCACAAGTAGGTCAGTATTAGACATACAGCCAATTAATACAAATAAAAGGCTCTATCGAAAACAACAAATGTACACGGTATAGAGATAATAACCACTGAGATCGGAAAATGCACAATATCCTCGGTATAACAAGCCCCCAAACCAGCCTTTTATATTTTCACCCCCAACTAATTTTCAATCACAAGCCAATCAGCTTGTACTGGGAGACTTTAACAGTCACAGTTTACTCTGGGGCTATGCAGATTCGAACGCAAATGAAGACGCAGTAGAAGCATGGGCCGAAACGAGTGGCCTCACGTTAATCCATGATCCTAAACTTCCACCATCTTTTCATAGCAAAGTTTGGAAAAGAGGATATAACCCGGATATCTGTTTTTCAAGCAACAACCTCGAAGACCGATGTACCAAAGTAGTATATGGCCCCATACCAAAAACTCAGCATAGACCAATTGGTATAAATATCTTCCCAATTGTCAGACCACAAGCTATTCCATTCAGAAGAAGATTTAACTTCAAAAAGGCAAACTGGCAAAAGTATGCAGACATGCTAGATTTTGAACTACTACGCCTTGAACCAAAAGTAGAGAACTACGAAAAATTCGTAGAGGTACTCAAAAATGTGTCTAGAAAAACTATCCCTAGAGGATGTAGACAACAATACGTTTCCCGGGATGTCCAGCGAGTCCAAAGAACTAATGAGAACATACGAAACCCTCTATTCCACTGACCCTTTTAGCCAAGAAACGGTTGACTGCGGAGCAGTACTACTCCAACAGCTAAGTCAAGCCAGACAGGAAAAGTGGATTGAGACCCTGGAAAAAATGGACATGACACATAGTAGCAAAATAGCATGGAACCTTGTAAAAAAACTCAGCGGTGATCCAAAAGAACATAAACCACCTTGCAAGGTTACAGCAAACCAAGTCGCTACTCAACTCCTTACGAATGGAAGAACTACTAACCGATATAAGGACCCAAACACTAGGAGAAGATTGGATTCGGAGACAAACCACCTAGGAACTCCTTTTACACTAAAAGAACTCCACGACGGTCTGAACAGGTTAAAAAACGGGAAAGCTGCAGGTGTGGATGATATATGCAGTGAACAAATAAAGCATTTAGGCCAAGGAGCAAAAAACTGGATCTTGCAATTTTATAACACGTGCTGCAAAACCTGCAAAATTCCAAAATCATGGAGGAAATCTAAAGTAATAGCCTTGTTAAAACCAGGAAAGGATCCAGAAGACCCCAGTAGCTACAGACCTATTTCGCTATTGTGTCACTTTTTTAAACTATACGAGAGACTCATACTCGCCAGAATAGAAAAAAATGTCGACAAGCACCTCATCCCACAACAAGGAGGATTCAGACCTGGCAAATCTTGCACCGGTCAAGTCCTCGCATTAACAGCACACATTGAAGAGGGCTTTGAAGAAAAACTTATAACAGGGGCTGCTTTTGTAGATCTGACAGCAGCCTATGACACAGTAAGGCACAAAACATTGCTCCGCAAATTATACGATACTCTCAATGACCACCATCTGGGAAAGGTCGTATATTCCTTACTGCAAAATAGACGTTTTTTTCGTTATGCTGGAGGGTAAAGTAAGTAGGTGGAGAGTTCAAAAAAACGGCCTCCCACAGGGAAGTGTTTTAGCACCAATGCTCTTCAATATATACACAAACGACCAACCTACTCCGACCGAAACCAAGCACTTCCTCTATGCTGACGATCTTGCAATATGTGCTCAAGGAAATAGTTTTGAAGAAGTGGAGGAGAAACTCGAAACTGCCTTAAAAACAATGACAGCGTACTACCTGCAGAATTCTCTGAGACCCAATCCCTCTAAAACCCAAGTCTGCGCTTTCCACCTTCGCACAAAGGAAGCCAAGCGAAAACTCCAAATTGTGTGGAATGGTAATACATTAGAACACACAAACCAACCTATATATCTTGGAGTAACTCTGGACCGGTCCCTCACCTACAGACAACATTGCATAAAAACAAGAGGGAAAGTAACAACTAGGAACAGCATACTCAGAAAGCTAACGGGAAGTAAATGGGGCGCACGTCCTGGCGTTTTAAGAACAACGGCACAGGCACTGTGTTTCTCAACTGCTGAATATGCATGCCCCGTTTGGAGCAGATCTGCCCACACCAAACAAGTTGATACTGCGCTAAATGAGACATGCAGGATAGTAACGGGGTGCATGAAACCAACGCCACTTTCAAATCTATATAGAGCAGCGGGTTTTGCAGAACCCTCAACACGCAGAGGCGCTGCAGAACACATAGAGAAAATTAAACAGATCGCGGACGATCGGCATGCCCTATACAAAGCTCGAACACCACGAAAGCGACTAAAATCTAGGAAAAGCTTCCTTGGAACAGTGAAGGATGAACCGCCTGAGTATTTTCCACTTCCCCAGGTTCAATGGACCGGCCAGACCCTAGACTTTAAAACGTGGAAAACCTTGAATAGGATAAGAACGGGGTTGCTACAGTAAAATCAAACATGGCAAAATGGGGAAAAATAAACCAAGATGATGTGAACTGTGACTGTGGAGAAACACAGAATATGGAACATCTTCTTACATGCAGAAACTGTCCTCATCGATGCACCCTTGAAGATTTGTGGCTCGCCAACAAAGATGGAACCGACGTAGCCCGATACTGGGCCGAAATTTTATGAATGACATGTCCGGACACGATAAAGTAAAGTAAAGGCTCTATCGAAAGCAAAAATATAACCTTATAAGTACGGACGTTTATTTTCCTATATCCGCGAGATCAGAGAATCTATAGAAGTTCAACGTTAAAAGAGGAGTAAGTCAAGGTTGTGTACAATGTGCAAAAGTTCGGCATTATTTAGATCAGACATGGATTGGTAGATTTGGTAGTGTATAATGGCGTACTTGTTCACCCTATTTGAATCCCTAAGATTATTTGTATTAGAATGCTTGAAAAATATAATTTATTAAACTAAACCAGTAAGTTTTCCAGAGCTAAGACAAAGAATTATCGATGAATCCATATTAATTTCTACAGAAACATGTAGAAATGTAATAGACGTATTCTACCATTGTTAAGGATATTTTTAAATTAACAAAGAAGGACATTTTGAACACGTGATTACGTAGACATTAATTTAGCAATGTAGTAAACTTTTAATTATGTTCAAATTTAGTTGTATATAGGTAGTTTGAATCAAAATATAGGTATATTCTTGTTTTTTTTGTATAATTGGGACTATCCATTTAAGAGATAATTTCAGACGTTTGGTCAATTTTGTATAATAAAATTTAGTGATAGAGGGAGAATTGGTACGATCAGTGTTGAGAAAAATTACATTGTATGATGTCCCTTGGCATTATCTTATTCTTATGGTAAATACTTTGACAAATAAATAATAAAAACTTACATATTTTCGTAGAAGCTTTTTATCTTCCGCCACTTCAGTACATCTTGTGGAGGTAATTGGCAAATATTCACTCCTTATATGTTCCGTTTTACGTGGAATTCTCATGGTTCCGACAATTATCTCTACTGGTATAATTTCGAAAGTACACGTAGTTTGTTCAGGTTCCAGAATATTCTTTAATATGTGCTCATTTACCATATCAGAATTAAAGAAACTGATCTAAAAGTACAGAAATAATGGTTAGAAATAAAAAAGAAGCAAAGACTAAAGAAAGACAAAAAAAAATAGACATTCCTTGAGTGACCGATGGTGAAAGCATAGTTTTGTTAAAGCACGCGGAAAGAACAGATATATACAACAGATATCACAAATATCACTCAAAATACAGCCACAATATCGAAAAACAACTTTTCCTCGTCTACTGTAAAAAGTAAACAAACATGGAACAGCATTTGAAGTTTGACGTAGATCCATAAGACAGAGAAATGTAAACACTGGTTGCCATTTATAAATAGTTTTCAGTGCTTCTACATACATATAAAATAATTGATTGATATCTATTATACGCTATTATTAAATGATAATGCACACTATGTGCACACTTGATATTTTGATTACAATTAAATATATTATTCTAACCAATAAATTATTATTTTCGTTTGATAGCACCTGTAGAGTATAAAATACGGAGTAATATTTTTGGCGAATAAGAAATTTTAAAACAAAAGGTGACAACAGTTGAAGGTGCTGAGAATGTGACCTATTCAAATAATTTTGACTACACAATTTTATGTAAATAACTGAGTCCATCTGTGTTTATACGTCCATGACAAAAATAGTTAAACAACAGATATTTGTTCATTTTCAATATACCTCGGCAATATTTAAAAAAATATAATTAAAAATTCAATATAATTCACTTTATGATCTGATTGAACACGCACAATGCTGTTAAATGTATATATCAAACATTTGACATTTCACTACCTTGCACTTTAAACAGACAACACAATATTTTTACCTCAAACTATATATCACTAATATATATCACTAATAATTTTGTCAATCACCATGCAACTGGGGATATAATTAATTCCCGTCGTCGACAGTCACTCCACTAAATATTTTCTGATTTCTTTCTATTTAAGATTAGGGCGTAAGCAAAATGATATTTTAGTCTGTTGTACAACTTTCATAACAAATAAGTCACTTTTGGAGAATTGCTGAACTTTTGCGTTAAGTCTTATAAAATCGATCTTCGTACAAAAATCAGCTTAATTCTAATTTGGTAATTCATTTGTTGGGAAAGCTCGAGTTTTGTATTATTTTTTTACCGATCACCAAATTCGCAGCCAATTTTTTAGGATCAACAAACTTTCAAAAGAGTTAAAAATTCATTTTCTAAAATAATAAACTTCTAAACTCTAAAATATAAATGTAAAATTTATTTCGAAACACTTCAATATTTAATTAATTGTCAAAGAAATCACACGCATGTTTCAATTTTTCATTTAATTATACAATTTGTGGTGGCAGGAATAAATTAAATTATGTAAAAAAATTAATAACGAATAAAAAAATGATACATCTATATAAACGATTCTTTAAAGTAAAAAAGACAGTAAAGATTTGATTTCACTTACAAACCGTCTATGTATCTGCTGATACGTATTTGGACCTAATAGGTCTCATCAGAACAGTTATTCATAGCGTTCTCTGAATTGTGTTTCGAAACTATTTTACGGATTCTTTAAAGGTTTCTCCATAACACTAAAAACTTATGACAGAAAAATTAAATATTTTAATTCTACAGCGTTAAGCAAGGAAGACCATCATCATCATCATCACAGTCATTAACATCTTAGTAGATGTGTTGTGGTTCATAATTGGGCTTCAGCAGCTCGGACAGTTTGATTGATAATATTTCTCCACTGGTCGCGGTCATCAGTTATATGTATTGCCTCAGTATACTGTTTATTTAGAAGCTTTTTAGTAATGTCCGCCCATCGCTGTGGAGATCTTCCGCGTTGGCGTTGAGTCTGAGGCCTTCCTTGGACCACCAACCGCTCCATTTTGTGATCACTTCGATGGATATGGCCAAAGAACTTTAAAATTCTAGAGTAAACGGTACTGGAGAGACGCTGATCCGGTTTAATTTCATCCAGAACCGAGATATTTGTACGGCGAGCCGTCCATGGAATTCGAAGCAGGCGTCTCCATGTCCACATTTCAAAGGCGTCTATACGTCGTCGATCTGATTCTTTGACTGTCCATGTCTCGCATGCATAGTAAAATATGGAAAAGACCAGAGTTGAAACGAGTCTCTTTTTGTTTGTCATAGTAATGTGACGATCACGCCAGACCCCGTTTAGTTCACTCATTGCTGCTCTTGCTAGTTGAATGCGTCTTCTAATTTCGGATTCACAACTGCCTGTGTTGTTAACTAGAGCTCCAAGATATATCATAGATGAGACTACCTCGCATCCCGCAATAGTTTGGGTTTCAGGAAACTGTTGTTGGCGATCAATAACCATGATTTTGGTTTTGTTGTAGTTAACCATGAGTCCAAATTTAGCACTTTCTACCTCGAGTTTTTTTAATAATTTAATAATTTCTTCTGGAGTAGAGGCTAGAAGTGTAGTGTCGTCTGCGAAACGCAAGTTAGATATCTTAACACCACCTAGGTTTACTCCTCCCTCCCAACCATCCAAAACTCTGCGCATTATGAACTCCGAATAGATGTTAAATAATAAGGGAGATAAAACGCATCCTTGGCGTACTCCCTTCTCCAAAGTGCATTTGTCAGACAGATATCCGTCCATTCGAATATATGCCAGGTTATCTTGATACAGTTTGCTAATAAGGTGAGTCAAGTGTTTAGGTACACCCATTGTCGTCAATATGTTCCATAGTTTGTCCCATCTAACATTATCAAAGGCCTTTGTATAATCGACGAAACATATAAATATCGGGATCTGGTATTCTCTGGCTTTTTCTATGATGTTTCGTACATTAAGGATTTGTTCTCTAGTACCTCTGCCCTTTACAAATCCAGCCTGCTCAGGTGCTATTTGCCAACTTATGAAGTTTTCTAGACGCCGTTGCAGTATGTAGAGGATCACCTTACTGGCGTGTGATATTAGAGCTAATAGCCTGTAGTTGTTACAATTATTTGTTGAACCTTTCTTATGAAGAGGTATGATTATGGTCTTTCTCCAATCCTCAGGCCAGACGCCTGTGTGCCATATTTCATTGCACAATCGATGTAATATTTTCACTCCACATTCCGGAAGATGCTTCAAGACGTCTGCAGTAATGAGATCATATCCTGCTGCTTTGTTTAACTTAAGTCTTTTTAAAGCGAATTCCACCTCGGAAAAAAGTATGTCAGGTTCAGACTCAAAACTAGTGTGGTGTGTCTCTGTTGAAGGAGAATGGAAAGTGGAGGTCTGGCAGTCAGGTACAAACGGGGCGTCCGCTGGCATCTGGTCCGTATTGGCGTATAAAGACTTACAATACGCCCTCCAAACATCAATAACCTTGTCCAAATCCGTCTGTACATTACCTTCATCATCTTTGATAGACCAAGATTTCTGCTTGAATTTACGGAGAAGGAAGACCAATAATTACTAAATAAGAAATAATTATATAGAGGGTAAAAAAATCATTACCAAAAAAGATCACACGTTACATAAAATATGATCTAACTCAAAATTCCTTAGGTATAGGTTACAATAAGAAAAAAAAACTAAAAGGTGGGGAAAATAAAAAAAAGAAGAACATAAAGCTCCCTAAAGACAAGAAAATGTACTATAAAAAATAGAAAGAGAAATCTGGATCTAAAGAGGAATATAATCAACCAGCAATCTTACAAACATTACAATGGAATCCGACAGGGAAATAAAAGGAGGGGAATGACCAGAATAAGTGTAAATTTGGAGGATAATCTTTAATAGATTATTGTAAAAGAATTTAGAATACAATTTCATTACTAAACGAAAAAATAAGAGTTTTTTAATTCCTACGAACACAAAAAGCTATAATTAATTATTTTTTGCGGAAGTGTGAACATTGCAATACATATTTTGTAAAAAGAACTAATTCATCAAATTAATTATCCCAACACAAAATTTAATGTTCCCCTCGGATGAAGTAAACTTACCTTAATATTGTTTAAGCATATTTTAACAAAATGAACAATAAACTAAGTTTTGATTGATAAAAAAACATAACACACTAATGAAGCATAGCTTTTTAAACGACGAATATGGACTTATGCGGTTTTCATATTGCTCAGATGATAAAGGGACTTGTGCGCATTACATACTACTGTTTTGTTTTTGGCGACATCTGAAAACGTTTATAAGCATTATTTAGTTTGGAATACATAGATTGACATTTTTTCTACAAGATGGCATTAAAATCCGGTTTTTAAGGAAAATGGATTTGTGTAGTTGTCAGATTGGGACGACGATGTGTGAAAACCAAAACTTTAATTGAATTTAATATAAGATTAATCCAGGTAGTATATATTCTACACAATTTATCCGGTTTTGTATACAATTATACATATTAACAAACACCTACCAGACATGCTGTGCCTCCAATAGCCGGCTTGCCTGCAGCGTCTCTGGAGTTTGGATCAAACATGTAAATGATTTGTCTATTATCTTCATTATATTCTTCCCATATGGCTACCGTATATGGCTCCGAAACCAATATTCCGTGAGAATTTTTTTTAAAGAATTTTTCTAAGCCTAGAATTAACGTATTAAAACTTTAAATTAGGCAGACAAAATACTTCAAGTAATATTTAAAAACAAGATTTTCCTTTGTGGGCTCTCAGAAATGTTATACCAAACCAGAGAAACTTCAATTGTTCTCTTAAATAATTACATTGGGGAACAAAATCAAATATTTTTTCTGTCACTGAATCCCAATCTGAAATCAAAATTTTTCTGAAAGCTCCAGTTTTTTGGCAATTTGATATTTTATGTAACTACATAAAAAGAAAGTCTCTTAGGTATCAGAGACTCGATTTAAAGATAAACTATTGGAAAACAAAAATGATGACGAATCTCAATGACCTAATATAAATTGAAAGATCGACTATCGAAGCTATAGAAAGATATGTCTATTTGGGCTACGAAATGAATTATTATATTTTTGTAAAATTATATATTTTATGGTAAATCATTGTTATGAGTACTGTAGTTGAGTTTCTGAGCTTATTTACAAAACAAAAATTAGCTAAAAAGTCATTAGCTGCTATAGGACCTTACGTGAGATGGAGTGAGAAACAGCTGTTTAGAAAGAGAGAGGTATATTAGGTCCGCCCTTTATATCGCCGAACATGCAAGCGTGGAAATAATAAAAAAGGGGAAGTTCAACGTTGCCAAACTTATTGGTTTTATTTGACCTGTTGTCTTTTTTGCATTTGAACAATGTTCTAAGATAATCAAATTTGGGCGAAATTGATTTAAATGGCAGCTTACTGTTTTTTTATTGGGAATATGCCACAAGTTTACTTTACAATAAGTGTAATATAACATTTTGATTTCCACGGTAATCGTTTTATATAAATAAAATTTATTAATGTTTCGTATTTTAAGTACGATTTCCGAATTAAAAATCTAAACATCAAAATAAGCTTATTTTAAAGTCACATTGTGCCTTATTCCCAATATGAAATAATAAACTGCATACAATAACGCCACATTAAAAAAATATTCATACACAATAATTATTTGGCAACGTGTCTGGTCAAAACAACGAGTAACGAGTAGTAGAGGTGGGTCGTGGTAGTTTTATCGTTAAGAACGTAGGCACAAAATTTCGGGCCAATATTTTTTAAATGCATTCATTTTTTTCGAATCCTGAGAAAACTAATAAATATTTTTGAAAAATTTAAACGCAGAATGAAACAATACATTATTACCGAGGGCCGAAAGTCCCTGAAAACTTCTATAATGTTTATTTTAATAAGTTATAGGGGTGAAAAAAAAATTAGTGTGATTTTTAATTTCAAATATCTCATTCAAAAAACTTTTTGTTTATTCTAAGGGACTTTCGGCCCTCGGTAATAATGTAATCTTTCATTTTGCATTTAAATTTTTCAAAAATATTTGTTAGTTTTCTCAGGATTCCAAAAAAAATGAATGCATTTAAAAATTTAAATTTTCGTAAACAAGTAACTATGATTGTTTAAAAGTAGTTTCAAGTAAGAGAGTACCTACATAAACAAACATAATGGCTATTATCGTTTATGTGTATATTTATTATTATCCAGATTTAGCCATACGGCTCACACTCCCTCTAAGGGGAAAATTCACTCATCCCAGATACCTACGGTATCAAAAGGATTGAGCTCTGGTGGGACTCTTTCCATGTTATCGAGTCCTAGGTGACTTGGTACGTCGGTGTATCTCCTAAAAATTTTCGCACGCATCTGGACGTCGAAAGTAGCACAGCTTTCTGCATGACCTTATATAGATGTTCATTTAGACCCAGCTTTTTTATGTTTTCTAGGAGGTTCTTCGGAATGACTCCAGTGGTAGAAAGAATAATAGGTATCGTCTGGGTACTTTCCATTCTCCATTGTCTTCTTATTTGTATTTCCAGATCTCTGTACTTGGCGATCTTTTCGTTGTACTTAACACGCAGATTATTGTTGTTAGGTATCGCCACATCGATTAGAGTTGTTTGTCTTGTTAGTTTATTTACTAGCACGAGATCTGGTCTATTATGTGCTACAGTTTGGTCTGTGAGCACAGTGCGATCCCAGTATAGCTTGTAGTTGTCATCCTCAAGCATACTCTCAGGAACGTATTGATAATATGGGAGATGGTTTGTTTGTAGAAGTCCCAGTTTAAAAGCTATCTCTTGATGGAGGATCTTCCCTACTGAGTCATGCCGTTCCTTATATTCAGTTGAAGCAAATGCCTGGCAGCCTCCGGTAAGATGTTGGATAGTTTCTTGGGCTTGACATCCATATCGGCATTTGTCGTTTTGGACCTGAGGGTCTTTGACGATATAATTCAGGTAATTTTTGGTTGGTATAACCTGATCCTGAATGGCGAGTAATGAACCTTCTGTTTCAGGGAACATCTTTCCTGATGTCAGCCAATAGTTCGACGCTATATTGTCGACATAGTCTTGACTGACTTCATTTGGATGTCGCCCGTGCAGAGGTTTACCCATCCAGGTGCGCATTTTTTCGTTCTTAGTAAGATGATTTATGCGATGATTTATTATTATTAGTATTATATTATTATTAAGTGAAAGAAACTAATGATATATTTATTATAACTTGAAAAATAAAATAAACAATACAAATAGTAAATCGTACTTACATTTACATTACACGTTATTATTAAATCGCGAATAGTCTAAATTGACATTAAAAAACATAAGTTTTTCTACTTTACTTCTTATTAACCGTGTTCTTTTTTTATTTCAAATTAAACTAGATTTTGAACATGTGTTCACATTGACAATACTTTATGAATATAGTGGTTAAGTTAGGATATACATGGCGATGGTTTTTCCACCGTTGTAATGGACTCTCGATACAGGTGTACGTGTAGATGAGTCATCTCCAATTAATTGATCAAAAATACACCATGGACTTAAGTCATCTTTATTGGTTTCTTTTTCTTGTACTGGTTGATTTTCAATAGTACAATCTTCTTGTTCGTTAATTATAGAAGTAACCAGCTTCTTAACTTTTTCTTTTATTTTTTTAGCTTCATTTTTATCAGAAAAACCCTGCACTTTAAATGGTGAATCCATAAATGTACATAATGACAATGTGCCACTCTGTTCTATCCCTTTAAATCTTTTTGCTAAACCCGATATTAGTAATTGTACTACGTCGGATACTATGGATGTAAGGTTACCGTTTGCTAAAATTTTATTGCAAGATTCTTGCAGGCAGCGTACCATAACAATCACTGAACTACCCTTCAAGTATTTTTGGTCACTCATTGTACTTGTTATTTCTTTAAACGGCCGTAAAATTTGGGAAAGTTGAGAACAAATAATCCAGTGTTCTTTATTTAGATTTGGTCTAAGTCTAAGTCTGTATTATTTAATACCGATGTGGAACGGATTGCCTCTTCTAACTCGGTCATTCTTTTTAACATGTAATAGGCGAAGTTCTACCTAGTTTCCACGTCTTGGATTGGCCGTTTGGGAACTTTGTTATGTTGTAGTTAATACTTTAAAAGCCTTTCTGAAGATAAGGTACTTTTTTTAAATGTGTTTTTTGCAGAATTGTCAAAAAAAGGACTTTTTATTTTATCTATTTGTACACGACAGCATTTAAGTGCGTCCTCCACCAATAAATTTAACGTATGAGCAAAACAACTTAAATGTTTTCATTCTAAAACATCTTTAATAGCTTTGAACATATTTGAGGCATTATCAGTTACTGCAAAATTTACTTTTCGTTTTAGACCCCACTGATTAATAATTTCACTAATCGCTGTTTTCTGAATTATGGTTTCCAGAAAAATGGCAGCAGCCTAATAAAACCGTTTTAAATACTAAATTTTCGGTTAAATATTGTCCTGTTAATGGGAAGTAACTCTCAGTTACTCCAGATGTCCAGAGGTCAGTAGTAATACAGATATTTTCTACTTCTTTAACAACTTGTGATCTAATAATTTGCTCAGTTTTGACATAACATTCCTGAAGTAATGAACCTGACAGTTTTTCTTGTTGGCGGTTTATATCCAGGAATCCACCCTGCAAACTTTTTAAAAGCTGGTTCTTCAACTATGGAAAACGGATGAAACGAGTCTTTGCATAAGTTTAGTAAATCTTGAAAATCAACCAGTACAAGAAAAAGAAACTGATAAAGATAACTTAAGTCCATGGTGTATTTTTGATGAATTAATTGGACATGACTCATCTAAACATACACCTGTATCGAGAGATATAAAAGAAGTCGACATGTATTTGTCTGATGATATATTACCCACAAAAAATTTCGAACGGAGATTGGAACTGTCCATTACCGTGGTGGAAAAACCATCGCCATGTATAACCTAACTTAACCACTATATTCATAAAATATTGTAGTATTGTAACAAAATCTTTTCCTTGTGAACACATGTTTAAAATCTGGTTTAATTTTAAATAAAAAAGAACACGGTTAACAAGAAAAGTGGAAAAACTTATGTTTTTAAATGTCAATTTAGATGATTCGCGATTTAATAATGCGTAATGTAAATGTAAGTAACTAGTTACAGTTTACGAAAAACGGTTCCGATAAAAATTTAAAAAACGGGAGGACCCACCTCTAGTTTTTTAGGTATATTAGGATCGGAACCAGAGAATATGTAAAATATCTCTGATCGGAACTATTCGTCTCACTAATGGCCAATGGGTGTTAAAAATATTTATGGAGGGGAGACCAAGGGGAAATATGATTGTTATCTTTGTCTATTCGCTGAAAATATGATTTTATATCTGCGTTAGATATCCTGTTAAATTTTACCATACCGACCATAAACTTTTACCTACACTGTATATATGTAACTCTAGGACATACAGGGAGCAAAATAAAAAAAAAAGCTACTAAAAGGTTTAATAAATTATATATTTAATCTTCTTCTTAACGTGCCCTATCAAGTCCCCTTGACGTGGCGAAACTGTCTCTGTCTCGAGCTATTCTAAAGAGTTGATATATTTAATCATAAAAGATATTTTACGTATGCGTAAAGAATTATCTTGTATGAAACTGTTCATTGCAATCACTACACAACCCCAAATCACACTTTTTACACATGGTTCTAACAATATAAAGTGCAGTTTTCAAATGCAACCGTCGTCTTTTCTTGTTCGGAATGTATATGAAGATTTGATCTTGTCTGTCAAATCTGACGCTGTCGCTAGTTGCAATTTCAAGCAGTGTTGCAGCCTAAACTGCTTGAAATATTGAGGGTTTCGGTCAACCTTCACCTTTAGCTTCTGTACCATACTTCAATAGATGGTTATATCTCTGCGAAAATTGATTTGTGGTGCTTTGTTACAAGCGTTTTCCAATGATGCGTCTAGTAACCATGTAAATAATGACCACCACCATTTTTTTGATCTAATATCAATCCTGTACCTTCATCTATTTTAATCCATAATCATAAGTTCATCCCTCCCAACGATGAGTTATATTTTCCTATGAGACAAGGACGGGGCACTTGAATAATTTTCTTCTCTTGTTTAGGAAACTTTTCATTAGTTGGATGCCATAAGAGATAGACGCAGCTGTAACAATATTATTGTCGGACCAACGTACAAACATGATGCCATTGTTGAATTCAATAACGCCTCTAAAATCACTCTGATCTGCCTGTTTTTGAAAATCAGTTTTCGAGATTAAAGGTATACCATTAGGTAAACGATTTTCGTGAATGGTATCGGTGCACCATATACCATTTCCTCGCATATTCGATAGTAGGCAAACACTGGTAAACAAGTTATCTACAAAAAGTTTATATGATAAATTTCTTTTATTTGTGGGTAACTCACGCAACATGTTTAGCTGTAGAGCAGTAGCTTTTCCATATAATTTTTCGTCTCTTTCGCTGAATTTTGTGTTCTTTCCTTGATATATATCAAAATGAATTAGATAACCGTCTTTTGTGTTTAGTGAGCACATTTTAAATCCAAATCTGATTTGCAGTTTCCTTATGAATTGTTTACAAGAATGCTTTCCATAGTATCTAACCATAGATTTGTAATAACCAGTAATATTGCTTTTCTGATTTTCGATCGTATCTACTCAGAATAAAAATGCTAATAAAGCTTTTCAGTTCTTGAAGTGAGATATTTGGATCAGGAATATTTTTGAAAAGAGCATTTTTTTTAGTTTTTGAATCTAAGTATTGGAAGAATGGGTCATCTGAAATTAACTCGAACAATTCAACAGGTGTTAATTTTTTATATTCGGAAAAAATTGGTTTCGGAAAAGTATCCAAACGATTTTGAAAATCACCTCGTTTTAACCAAGAATATGTACATTTTGATGGCGCATCTATAGGTGCGTTGGCTTCAGTGGCGCTAATTCTCTCATTATTTGTAAGTTTTACCTCGGCTTTGGCACGAAGTTGTCTCCCTGGCAAATGGTCAAAATCTCCATTTTCATCTTCCATCTCCATATTATTCGCCTTTGAGAATGTTTACTTCTGGAGGTTCTGTGTAAATGGCATCTAACTGTACATCACCGTAAGCGATTTCAAGTGCTTCTTCTTGGATAAAACCGCAGTTAAAAAGAAAAAAACCGAATATACTAAGAAATACACTGCCGTATATGCGTTTATGTATTACATATCATGTAATATAAGATACCTCGCATTTCACAGTTCCCTAAAATTCTCTGTTGGTAAATCCCCAGATACTATCTAATAATCGCTGTTATCCAAATATCTTTGGTGACACCTATATATATGATATCTGATATATGACACCTGATATATTATGATATCTGATATGATTTATAAATTACGATGAATTAATCACTAGTAGTTAAATCCCGTCTCATTACTAATGCATTTATTTTTGCAAAAATATGGTTGTACTTTATCCTAGCGTTGCATATATGTAATAATGATATGAACTATAGCATTTTTCAGATAAAAAAGCTTGCACGTCATTCAAGATTTACGTCTTCAGAACCCACAGCGTTGCCAAAACATCAGAATAGTTAGTAAGTGAGGAATTTTTAAAATGTCAACTATTTGTCAAACTATTATATTAACAGTAAATACACTTAGTTTTAAGACTACTGCAACACATTAAAATACATAAGAAACCATTTTAATACAAAATTATATATTCTAAATTTTAAACTTACCTCTTTTAGGGCTTTAATAACAAAAACGTCCCGCCATTATTTCTTGTTCAAAATAATCTATCTTATATGAAAGCTTATCAGCTTTCTACAGACTTTTATTTGTTTTGGCATATCACAATCACAATACACAACAATAATTAGTTTTTAAAGCTATTAATCTAAATTTAAAATGCATTTATAAATACAATTTATTAATATATATTATATTATGATCAAATTGTGTAAGACGTCAAAACATAAACAAAATTTCTACTCTAAAAAAGCGGCAACACTTAATACACTTTTACCATCCGCTGAACTGTCAATATTATTTGATATATTTCCGTATCTGTTATATGTTGATATATTTCCGTTTTTGGTTATTTAATCAATATAATTCTAAAATTTCCAATATAATGATGAGTATATTTTTCTGATTATTACACCATGTTGACGCCTATGAAAGATCGAGCAGTTCCGTATGGGTTTCGTATTATTAGCTGTGTTAGGAAAATTTGAACTATAAGGTTGATGTTCTGGAAATTTTAAATACAAGTGACGTCACTTTGTATAAATCGTGACGTGCAAGTGTTTTACTTTGAAAAATGGTATATAGCGCTACACCGAACTAAGTGGTAACGAAATATTTAAATAAAATTTGAAAGATTTAGGTTATGTACCTTCATATAAGGTTTAACTACTTTTTGAGCTAAAAAAAAATTTAAGATAAAACAATAAATGTACTTACTCTAGATTGATTTTAATTTTTTTTTTCAATATCTATTAACAGCTTATTTTAAAAGTATACAGGCGCAAAATTTCCGCACACTATATCTGCAAACCAGTAAACATGCATTATAGGAACTGTCAAATTTCACTATAATTACACCGTCCATACGATCCTATCACAAGTTTCCTTGCAGCGCGCTGTTTAAATTTCATAATATTGCGTAACTTATATGTAACACTAGGATATTAAGGGTTAATGAGAGACAACTAAACATATAAGCTAGTCAGAACAATAAGTTTAGGTTGGACTGTATTTGTAGATTCGCGAGAGTCGTGTTTAAAACAAATTTATCCATTTAAAAAGGAAAGCGTCCAATTGGTGTGTTCTAGCGTCTTCACCTAGGGAGTAAAATCCTTAACTCTTCAAAAACATCAGTGAAAAAATTGGAATTAGTTTTTAGTAAAAAACCAAATACACTTTTTTCTTAAATTCAATAATCTCAATATAATGTAAGATTATATAAGTATTAACAAACTTACCTTTTCGCAAGCTAAGCGTACAAGGATCATTTATATCAATAATCCCTCTTATCTCAGTTAATCTAACCACGCAACTAGCTTTAATAACTCCAATATTAAAGTGAGTGTTTACTCTAGCTACATCTAGTTTTTCTTCCCATGGATTAAAATCTAATCCCAAAAATTCCATAGTTTCGTCGTAAAGTTCTGAACCAAGCTCAATAATCTGAAATTTTTTTAATACTTTAATGAATATTTTAAACACTTAAAAGAACGTATAAGAGTTTATATAATACGCCAAATGTCCAAACCAAAAAATAAAAAAAAAAATTACAATTATTAAAGAATGTAGAATGAAAATTGAATAATGATCAGTAAATAATGGTGTAATGATAATTGAAAGAGAATAAATAAATAAAAAACAGAGCAAGGTTAGTCTGAATTAGAACAAATACTCAATAAAATAAAAACTAATTTCAAGAACTCAGAAAACAAAGTAAAAAAATAATATATTAAGACTAAGTCAGAGATACTGGATAGAAGAAAAGTAATTAAAACCAAAAAGGAGTATAAAAACTAAAACTCAAAACATAATGTATCAAAAAATTAAAGAACAAAGTACCAACTATAAACCAAAGACAAGTGGCAAATCGAGAAGATAAAGTTATCGAAGATGAAAACAATAAAAGTCAGTATGGGAGGAATACTTTCAAGAACTACTGCATGAACAGCAGGAACAACCTACGTTGGACGTAGAAGAGAGAGATAATGTCGAAATAGATGATCCAATCATAGACGAAGTACATCTTGATGAACTTTTAATGAATTAAAGCTCGACAATAAAGAATAATGGGATGAAATAAATAAAATAAACGATAGAAGAAAAAATGCCCAGAGTTTGAGAGAGCGTTAACATAGAAATACTGTATAGGAAAGTAGATCGGAGACTGTGTAACAATAGTAGAGGTATAAATGGGCATTCTCAAACCCAGAGGACAGAAGAAGTAGGGGAGAACTGCGTAGAAGATAGATTGATGATGAGAAGGAAGACTTTAATCCTCTAAGGGTCAGAAGATAAAGGGAAGTGGCTAGGAATCGACGCAAGTGGTGACTTCTTTACGAGCAGGCCAAGATCTACAAAGGATTGTCGAGTTAATTATGATGATAATAATAATAACAATCTATTAAATGTCGACTTATGTAGTGGGATGGTTGGATGGAAACATTAAATCAAAAACAATTTAAGTATAACAGGAATTGTTAAATGGAGACAAGTACTAGCACAAGATATAGTTAGATGGAAAAATATACAAAATAATAAAATGAACATAAGGATTGGTCTACCCTGACAATAGAGGTCTAGAAAACTTCTTGAGCAACGTTACTCCATAATGGAGTGTTAAGCCACATACATACTTATTTAGGTGTAATTGATTTCCCAGAACGTCAACTAAAAGAATAAGCAGCAGAATTAAGATAATATTATATTAGATATTTTTTAAGATAAGAGCAAAAAAATTAATGAAACCAGAAGCATTTAATATGAACAAAACTTAATAGTTTTTTAAATGAAGCAAAAATATTACGTTAAATTTTGTCTAAGGAGTATATAATATAGATATTTGTTTTTGTTTCAGTCACTAAAATATGTTAAAAATCTCAATTTATACATCTTAAATACCTCGTCAAGAATGGGTTTAGACCAGGTGTTTGTTTTATGTAATAGAGTCATTGCTAATGCTATAATCGCTACAGGGGCACTCATTGCGTTTTGAATTTTTTCAAACTTTTGATCGTTTTGAGTTAGGCTTCCTCTAACAATCGATTTACCTGCAACAATAAATATATTACGAACTCTCCATCAAATTCGGTTACAACAAAAGATCACACCAACTTTTTAATTTTTGATGGAACAATGCCAGAAACTGAAATATCTTAAAATTATGCAGTCTTTAAATTGTTTTACCGGCAGCAACTTCTTGAAATCCTCCCAATGCGACAGTATTTTGTGGTGGTATTACAAATTTCGGCTCTCTTGCTCTAGGACAAATATCTTTTTCCATGGTCACGTTGTGTATAAAAAAGCAGTTGTTTCCATATTTTGGTAGATTTGCTAAAAATACGTCGGCAAGTTTATCGATATCTAAAAACCTCGTAACGCATGCTGTTCCATATGGAGCTACTATTCCGTTTCTACCTCTATTCAGTCCATCGAACATATAATACATTCTAGCTCCCCGCCAAATTGCTACTGTTAGACCTAAAAGATATAAATATTAAAACAAAACAAATATATTAGAAACAATAATATGTTTCACAATAACCCTTAAAATACGGACCACATGTCACCCTTAAAATAGGCATATATGGATCGTTCACATAGCACTCTCACAAGTCAAGTTTAATTAAACTTTGATGGTATACAAGGCAACTATCGAACACAGTAATTAATTAAATCTTGCCCAAGTACTTTCGATCAATAGATTATCTTCAGGGGCATTTCGTCAGTTGTGGCCTATCCGACATGAGCAGAATGTCATACATGTAAATTTGGACATAACAATACAATACACAAAGACAAACACTTTAAATTTTTTTAAAAAGGAGAAGCTACCTGTTATATAGAAGCCGGAGACAGAATTCTGTCATTTTGTCATATTGAATTCTGTCATATTGAAACAATTAGCGCAGACTTGTGTTTTATGTATTTAAGACCTTTCAAACTACATAAAATCATAAGTGTTACATATAGTTGAACTCGTATTGAATAGACGATTCTAATAATGACTGAATATACAGGGCGATGCATTTGAAAAACTAAAGTTACTAATAATATCAGAGACACGGCAAATCTGGCAACATTGCAAATATTAAATATGGAATCTCCGTATCCCAAAATAGGTGTACCTCAAATTTTGTACAATTATAACCAGGGGCGGCTGGTCCTATGAGGCAGGTGAGGCAGTGCCTCACCAGTATCAATCGACTATTTACGTTCTTTAACTACAATTTAACTTTTTGGAATTTTCTAAATAACTTTATTTTCATTATGATAAAAAATTAAAATATGTACACCCCTGATGTCTTATCTTTGTATATTTCTTCATAATCTACGGGCCGGACAAGGGACATGCTTAAACCACAAAATATTAAATAAACAACGGCTCCATTTTCCGCGCCAGCAGCTAATATATCATCTGTGCATCTCATTCTCTCTTTAAAAATTATAGCCGCCGAGGCAAGCCTCACGGCATTGCTCTGTCTGACATATTAGACATCACATTATCTAGCGAAATTCAACATGATTTATTTATTTTCTGCCCACGATTTCACCGAACACGAGAGGCATGCCGCTCTGGTTTGGTGTAGTTCTTTTAATTAGCAGCGTTGCCGTTTGGGTACAAAGGTACCCAATTCGCTACATTTTTTCCCTCGGGGTATAAAAGTACATTTTAAATAAAACATAGATTTTTATTTGAAAATTGTAACAACATTGTTATGTTGTAGTAGAGTATTTTCCTTTAGTAGATGGTACTATACATATTGTTCTATTGTTTTCCGATTTAACAAAAAATATTTTTTTTCTATGCATTTACCAGATTGGCAACATTGGTACATTTTGGAACATTTCTGCAAAATTGTTGTAGTAAGAGTAAGTAGTAGTTAAATTACTTCCTGTTGACCTCTTTGTGCGGCAGGATCACGTTTGACGTATCTCGTGTTGTTTTTCATTAAAAAAACAGTAAGATTACATGTTATATAATAAGTGCAATTCTAATTAAGTTTTTTTAATAATTTTGGTGGGTTTGTTTTTGTCTGCAGGATTTTCGGTTTTAGTGAAAAATGGATTTAGCACCGAGCACTTCGTCACAACTTTCCCAGGTAAATGTAAATATTCGTAATACTTGTGATCTCGTAAATTTTTTAGTCAATCAGCAGAATTTTTCAAGTCATTCATATGAAGATAAATTATATATAGTTAAAGTCGTAAAACGACCTATTCCAGATTTAAGTAAACATCTTGTTTCTATCGGTGGCGTCGGAAAACCAAATCGGGGATTTCAAAATGCATGGTACGAAAAGTTTGACTGGCTTACGGGTAGTATAACATTAAATAAATTGTTTTGTTGGCCATGCATTTTATTTGCCACAGCTAATACTAGCGACAAAGTTTGGTTCAAAAGTGGTTATACTGATTTGAAAAATTTGTCTCGGAGTCTATTGTTACACAATAAAAGTTCTCAACATATTACATCGAATTGCAAGCTTACTCTTATGAGAAAACAAAAGCAAAATATCGCCACAGCACTAGACAATTCGCGTAAAATAGATATTGAAAATTTCAATGCTAGGGTTAAAGAAAATCGGCAAATTTTAAAAAGCCTTATAGATATTACGTTACACCTCTGTATGCAAGAGTTACCGTTTAGGGGGCATGATGAATCTAATGAATCTTTAAATCGCGGGAATTTCAAAGAGCTAGTTGTTCTTGTTAGTAAATTTGACACTAATTTAAAAACATTTTTAGAACATGATAATGACTCTAGATCAGTTTTTTCTGGGACATCTAAAACCATACAAAATGAATTAATCGATTCAATTGCTTTTGTTATAAATAAAAAAATTGAGGAAGAAATTTCAAAATCATTATTCTTTTCCTGGCAGGTGGATGAGACTACTGATATAAGCTGCCATTCACAACTATCCGTTATTTTTCGATACGTAATAAACGATAAACCAGTCGAACGATTCATGGGATTTTACGATGTAAGTTCCGGGCGTTCTGCTCAAGATTTATTTGAATTTTTATCTACCAAATTTCGAAAGTTCAACTTGCATAGTAAATTAGTGGCTCAGACATACGATGGAGCTTCTGTAATGTCGGGAGAAGTGAATGGTCTACAGGCAAAAATTAAATCTATAGCGCCTCAAGCCATGTTCATTCATTGCTATGCACATGTATTTAATTTAGTTTTAAGTAACGCATGCAGTTCAATTCAACAAGTTAAAGTTTTTTTCTCAACCTTATCCGGTTTTTCTTCATATTTTTCTAAATCTACAAAGCGTACCCAAGTGTTAGAACACATTGGAGGAAATCGTATACCTTCTAATGTAGCAACTCGCTGGAATTTTACTTCACGCGCAGTTCTCACAGTTAATAATAATAAGGATAAATTACTTGAGACCTTTGATTTTATTATTAATAGTCGCGATTTTGATGACAAAACAATAAGAGAAGCAGTAGGTTTAAAAGCTTTTTTAGAAGATCCTCAGAACATATTTTTTTTAGAAATATTTTCGTTGATTTTTCATCAAACTGATACTGTTTTTTCCATTCTACAAAATAGAAATACAGACATTGTTAAGGCCAGAAATTTACTTCAAAATACCCTAAGTAAAATACGTGAATTTAGGAGTAACAGTACTTATTTTGATACAATTTATGAAAAACTGGATACCGCTGCGTTACACTCGAAACGTCGTCGTAAGGGAGTTGAAATGACTGATAAAACTCAACAATTAAGGCAAATTTTTTTTGAAATTCTTGACATTATAGCAACCCAAATAGAGGTTAGGTTTTGCGACGTTGAAAAATTACATTTCTTTGATCTGTTGAATATATCAAAATTTCCCATTTTTGCTAAAGAATTTCCTCATGATCTATTAAAAAACTTGACAACGCAGTATAATATTTTTGATATAAATCAACTAAAAAGTGAGTTATCCGCTATGTACGGGAATGATATAATAGAAAATTGCGCAAGCCCTTATGAAATGTTAACTTTTTTTCACGATTATGATTTAAAACTTTGTATGCCAGAAGTTTTTAAATTATTATGCATTTGTGTTGTTTTGCCAGTGACAAGTGCTTCTGCAGAAAGAAGTTTCTCCGCGCTAAAAAGGATTAAAAATTACATCAGAAATACAACTGGACAGACACGATTGAGTAATATGGCAAAAATCTCAATTGAAAAATCATTTATAAAATCACAGGATGAGAACGTTTTTATAGACGATGTAATAGATCATTTTGCAGAACAGAAGTCTCGCAGAATTCCTTTAATTTATAAAAAACTTTAAATTTTAGAACTCAGTTTTCCTTTTAGAATTTATATTTTTTGAAGTTTTTCTAAAATAATTATAATTTTTAAAAATCGTGAAATAAAAAACCAAAAAACAAAATTTAACCCTTTGTTTAAGTTTATTTAACGTAAACGGCCTCACGTTATGATGTCACAAAATCGACCTTCCGGCTAACATCTTACGACGAGAACGATCAATGGAGATATGCTAGACCGAAGCTTCAACTGAAGGGATATGTGAGAGCGTGAAGAAGATGGCACTAGATTAGCAGTCGCCATTTATAACACTTACTAACAAATCTCCCAGATAAAAAATACCTACTAACCCCCAAAAAAATATAAAAATCCCAAAAAAATTAATAAAAAATATAAAGATTCAAAAAAAATATAAAATAATAAAAAATTCACAAAAAAATTATAAAAATAAAAAAAGGCCACGGGAGAGGCCACCTAGATCCTTGAGGCTACAACTTGGCCGCTAACCAAGGTGCGGGCTCGAGGATTAGAGCTCCCTCGTTTTTCGTTCGCTTTTATCTCACGATACGAGATTTCATGATAAACCGGAGTAAGTCGCTTAACGACACCTTGGGTATCATTTAAGTTACATTTATGAGCACCCTATTACACATGGTGCTCATAAATACAGCTCAATCGCGGACTTTTTCAAAAAGCAGTCAGCCCTTATGTTGCACCTTCAGTGCACATAAGGGAGGGTGGAGGAGGGCTTAGGAGAGCTTTGAGGTGAGGATGACTTTTGTTGATCCGCGCGCGTATCGTCAGAAGTCCTTCTCACGCCAAGTCATTGTTTGCTGGCGCGAGCAATGCCTCCTTAGCCGGGTATGACTGGAGCAAAGAGAAGCTAACCATAATAATAATAATTTTCCTTAAGTGTAGTGTGCCTCACTATCTTGTACTATCACGAGCCGCCCCTGATTATAACTAGCAATTTACGAGATAATTGGCCGTTTCCAGACTTTTGGGCCACTCTGTATTATATAAGTAATAATATGAATGTCAACAATTAAAATAAAAAAAAATATACACTGTGCAATAATTGTCTAATATATAATAAATACTACCTTTTGCTTGAAGTACACCAAACTGATGATTTTCAAAAAATTTTCTTAAACCTCTTTTAACATCATTAATATCTTCAAAATCTTGAGCATTTACATCTCCCACTACTACATCAGGTTCAATATTGATGATTACCATAAACCTGGAGATACAAAATTTCTTGGGTATGTCGTTAAGGGTCACCTCCTCATTCTGAATCAACCACCCTATATCTTCGTCACAAAGTTTGTTCCTGGTATTTTCACATTCGCAGGTCAACTGTTTTAACTGCTTTTTTCGATAGTTTTTGATAAATGTAAACAATTTGTCGCCTAAAAAGGTTTATTAAGTCAAAATTAATTTGAAATTCGTTTCTTTAAAATTTACAAAGGCGATCAATATTTTAGAAAATAGGTTACATTTTAGGTTTAATACTTCCATGGCCGCAGAGATTTATACATCTTCTGTAATTTATTATTAGTATGGTTTGTCATACAAGTACTCATAATCTTTTATTAACTTAGAATCATTAAAACCACCATCAAAATAAATGATTAAAACTTTCAAATAATATCAGCAGCTCTAGCTTTCTGTATTCATTTATTTCGCAGCTTAATTAATAGTTTACTTTTTATTATTGTTCCTCTTTCTAACACATTAAATTAAGCCGTGTTTATACGTACATATTTGGTAACTAGCATCAGTGTCACTGGCATGCCAGTGCTTGACTAGGATAACGCTGGACAGGAACGTTTATAGGTATCCAACAGTTGGTGCCAGTTCCTACATGGTGAAGTCAGTCGTTATAGTAACTTACTCTTCACAGATATACCAGCGACTGAAAATATGTGTTTACACGAATACGGCTGGTTTGCGCTCGACCATTTTGCGCCCTTACCTGAAATCGACCCGTTTGCACTTTGCAATTTTCATAATAGAAATATCTAACTACTATAGTTTCCTTAATCGGCCGATTTGCGCTCTCTTGCAATATAATTTTAATTTCATTCTACAATAATAGTCTGGTGAACCTGCAATGAACAAACTAACATGTCAAATAAACAGAAACATCTTTTTCCTTTAGATTTGAAAAAAAAATGTCAAATCAAAACTAACAAAATTATTAAATTTTTCTAATACTGTCGAACAACAGAGTGTTCTTTAATCTTTAATACCTCTGTTTATAATCCTTCTACCTGGAAGTTAATTGTTTAGATATAATTAGTAACTAGAATTCCCAAAATGAGAGATCGCTGGAACTAACTTTCCTTTCTACCTGATAATGCGAACTGGTAACTACTTAAGTCATTAACAAAGGGTATGGTAACAGAAAAATTACCTGAAAATTCTACGTGATAATGACCATATTAATGGTCAATCATTTCTATTGCGTTCTTTGAGATAGTAGGATCAAGAATTATTGTGAATCAGTGTGAGTTAGTGTTTTAAAAATGGATGTGCAAATTATTGAAACTTCGAAGGGAAAACCATGTGCATTGTATAAAGGGTACAGTTTTCGTATGAAAAAAACAAATAAAGATGGTTCGGTTTTTTGGAGTTGTTTGAAAGAGAAAACTGAAAAATGTCGAGGCCACATAATTATGGATAATAACACAATAATTAAGGAAGCCGAACATCTGTGTAAGCCGAGTGTTGCAGCGACAGAAGTGAAGCAGTGTGTCTTCAATGCTCGAAAAAGAGCTAGGGAAGACAATAGTTATTTGTCGATGTCAAAAATATATCAAGATAAATTTCAAAAATAATATGTCAAGAACTGGATTTCGTGACAGACATCCCAAAATTCTCTTCAGTGAAAAAAACGATTGTAGAAAACGTGCGCGTGGGCTGATCCCAGCTGCGTTAGTGTATCTGCCCATAGAAGATATCGATGATGGCTGGTTATGCATTCAAGAAACATCTCCTATTTCTGAAAAAATGGAACCGTTTTATGACTACTTTGTCAAACAATGGTTAGAAAATACTCACATACCAAGAAATGTGGAATTACCATGATCAAACACATCGCAGTTATAACGTTTTAGAAGGTTGGAATCATCGTCTGAATACATTAATAAGACCACATCCCAATGTATTCCAATTAGTGAAGTGCCTGGTTAAAGAAGCAGAATATTGTGATCACCTTTATGATCGATTTACTTTCAATCTAGAAGGAAAGCGGCGCAAGAAAACATATATTAATCTTGATGAAAGAATATCCAAAACTTTACAGAAATATAAAGATACAAGGGACTTAAGGTTGTGTTTAAGGACATTGGCATATATCCAGAAGCTGCAATAAATAGACAATTTTTTATTCCCAAGAATTTTTTGTATTTTACTGTATAAAAAGTTTGAAAAAAAAAACGAAAAAAATAAAAAAAAAATAAAAAAAAAATTAACAAATAAAAAAAAACAAAAAAAATGAAAAAATAAAAAAAAACATCTTCTAAACACGCCAATGTTTATATTATGTATAAACTATGACAGTCCTAAGCCTGAATGAAAGTGTGAAGGGAAGATGGTTTATTTTTTTTTTTTATAGTTTTATGATTTTTTAAAACTAATTTTACTAGCCTAACCGTTACCTGATCGTTATGGTAGAATAAAATTAAACGTCGATTACAAGAGAGCGCAAAACGGTCGATATAAGAAAATAATTAGCTATACATCTCCATTAAGAAAGTGTTAGAGAGCAAACCGGCCGATTTCAGGTAAAGGCGCAAAACTGTCAAGCGCAAAACGTTCGAGCGCATATCGGCAGACACCTGTTTATTGGCATGAGGGCCACTGGCATGAAGAATAAACCAGCTATCTATTCGAGACACCGCTGGACTGCGGCAAAAAAAGTGTTTACATGATGTGACTACTATGCCAGCGCTGTCGTACCAGTGCGACTGGAGCCAGTTACTGGATACGTGTAAACCTGCCTTGATTCTGTTAATACAAGTTTTCGTTTTCGATACGATTATACGTTTGTTTTTTGTCTTGTGGGAATTCTTCTCTGAAATTTTTTCACCCATATAAGCTAGTAGTTTATTTTTTTTACTTACCATATTTTAAAATGGAATCAACGCTGGTATCGTTATAGCATACTACGCAGAAAATGAAAGCTACAGCTAGAGCTGCGATTGTTGTAGTCAGTTGCTGTTTTCCTCGGTTCTGCTGTGGAAACATTTCGTTAGTTATAGTCATCGTACCTAAAAAATAGGACCATAAATATTTAAACACTTTTAAAATATAATATTATCAAACAGTATTAAACACCATAAATAGAGAGTTAGAACTTACAACAACCATTAAAAAAAGAAAGATCTCGTACCTAGGCCACATAATGAGAAATGACAAATATATCCTGCTACGAATAATAATTGAAGAAAGAAGATAGAGGGCGAGGAGGAGTAGGCAGCAGAGCCATGCTATGGCTTCGTAATATTAGAACTTGGACTGGCATGAACATTTAATAATTACTCAGAGTGGCACAGAATTCTGCTTGATCGTATTCATAAGGTAGGAGTGGAAATGGGTATTAAAATAAATTCAAACAAAAACCAAATTTTTAGTGTTTAGTCGTAACCCACATCCCGATGCAAAGCTTCAATTAAACGGAGTCCAAGTTGAGAAAGTTCACAAAATGACATATTTGGGAACTGTGATAACGGACCAACTAGATCCAGACATATAAATAAAACGTAGCATAGCAATGACTAAAACTACTTTTATGAATATAAAGTCATTTCTTTGCAATAACTATCTCAGTTTAGAACTAAGGCAAAGAAGGGTTAAGTGCTATATTTGGTTCGTACTTTTGTATAGTGCAGAAGTGTGGATGCTAAAATTATCGATCATGAACAAAATTGAAGCATTGGAAATGTAGGTTCATAGACGAATGCTGAAGATACCTTGGACAGCAAGGAAAACTAATGAAGAAGTACTGAGGAGCGTCAACAAAGATAGAGAACTGCTAAAGACTGTTAAACATCGAAAAATGTCTTATCTGGGACATATAGTAAGGGGAAGTTGATATAAAATATTACAACTGATCCTTAAAGGCAACATAGAGGACCGTAGAGGTGTAGGAAGAAAACAAGTTTCTTGGTTAAAAAACATTCGTGAATGGACTCTGATACCAAATGCAGGACAATTATTCCATATTGCAGAAGATCGAGAAGCCTTCGCAATGGTGATCGCCAACGTCGGATAATTCTGATATGGCACGCGAAGAAGAAGGCACAGAATAGAGAATATTTTGATGTAGTAATCGCAAATCTCCAGTAATGTAGTGCATCAGAAGAAAATATAAATGTTATTAGTTTTGCATTCCGATGGTTGAGACACCTATAAGGATATATGGTACTATATACTTAACACTATCTTATGTTATTAATCTGGCAGTAGAGTTAGTATGTTCTGAGTCGATGATCGAGCAGACCTAACAACAATAAGTTAGTGACAGATAGAGTCCTCGATTTGGAAGCTAGTAAAGGGACAAATAAAATACCAAAGAAGAAAATAACAAAATGATAGGACAAATAGAGAAATTAAATATAACAATAGTTGCAAAATGCACGAAGACTACGGCAAGCGTATCGACAGAATGTCACCCCAGGTGGAAAATCTGGATAAGAAAAATAAACTCGGAAAATAAAAGACAAAATGAGATGATTTTTGCACTTACGGAGCTATTATCAATCAATAATAAAAACAAGCCAGCTACAGAGACTGTAGGCATGGTATATGATGGTTTCCAAAACGTCACATATAAATAAAGAAAAATAAATAAACCAAGCCGAACAACAGACTAGAGACGTTGGCGAAAAGCCAGCAGATCACAAAATCTCCTACGAAACCGACTAAGGCCTTAGTAGAAACGAAGAAATATAACGAAAAATTTCCTTCCTTGTCGAGCAAGGACAGAGAAGTAGTAGAAGAAGAAATAATGTAAACAAATGAAACCATATCCAGTCAGGAAGAAGAAAGATAATAACTACAAAAAAGAAGGTAAACCGCTTGTAATTAAATTTCACTCTCAATGAAACAGGGGCTCAAAACAACAAATATACACAGTGAACAAGGTTTCAATAAACGGCAAAGAGTGCCTTATTCAAACTATAAACGGTTTGGATTACTACAAATACAGCTATACTAGAATAATTCAACAAAAAAATCAAGATCCAATGGATTGCATCTCTATTGTAAGATATATGTATGGATGTAAACTCAAAGATGGTAATCAGAGGACTATAATCATAGTAAAATCTAACATAAATTGTCGAGGAATTATTCATTAGATATAACGTAGATTCAAATAAGCTTTTCCTACATAAAGCTAAGAAAAAAAGGCAAAAACCGCCCCCAATGCATCTACTGGAAGTGGAAAATAAGACCTACATAAATTTAAAAATATCGCAAATATCAAATATATGAAACTGATCGTGGAATCAACACACAATGATCAGTAGTGAACATCAAAACATTACCAGAGCGGAAATATCCTACCCAGCTATCTGGACTTGCTAGTGGCCAAAAATCTAGCACTACAAACCCCACAGTCGTTAGATAAAGAAACAGGGATTTACAATCTTATACTTTTAGACATAAGAACTTGGAAAGTGGAACACCCAGTAATACGGAAAAAAATTGGGCAAACTTCAAGATACTAATAAGTAAAAGGAATTGGAAATATTCCAGTAATAGAAAATCCATAAGAACTGGAAGATAAAGTCCTACAGTTTGAAAATACTATAAAAGAAGCTATAAAAAACAGCACCAGAAAAGAAGATCATAGGATTCATAGGGTAGATTTAGAGAAGTAAACCCTGAACTAAGAGAAATGATAAGAGAAAAGAAAAGAGCCAGAAAAATAGCAAGAAAATCAAGAGAATGATAATAAGAAGCCAAAAATGGGATGAGCACGTAAAAGTAATGGAACAATGAGGTCAGAACATAAAAGTAATATTAAGAAAGAGAGAGAGAACGAGAGAACAATAAATTTAGTCCACAAGCAAGACCAAAGAGCATAATCTCCCAATTTCACCAAGGGAAATAAGCGAGTTAATTATAAAGAACTCGCTAAAAAGACGGACTTGAACCGAATTATATGATAAATAGGACTCTGTAAGTATTTTCTATGAAATGCCCAAAGACCAAAAGAGCATAATCACCCCAACATCACCAAAGGAAATAAGCGAGTTAATTATAAAGAACTTGCTAAAAAAGGCGGACCTGAACCGAACGATATGATAAACAGGGCTCTGTTAGTATTTTCTATAACTAGCCTTTTATAACTATCAAAACCATAGTTTATTTAAGAAATATTATAAATGCAGACTCTTCTCAAACCGATAGAAAAAAACCCATATAAAAAATTTTTTATTCAAACAAAACTTTCTGTAAAATTATAGGCTGATAAGCTTACTTCTAGCATTCAGAAAAATAGTGGGAAGAAAATTACAATCTTTCAAGGAAACAAAGGCCAAGAACAAAAAATCTATACAATGAATAAGATTACAAAAAACGGCATAGAATGCCTTGTTCAAACGATACACATTGTGGGCTACTACAAATTCACGTACATACTTGAAGAATTCAACAAAAAACACCAAGATCCAATGGATTGCATTTCTATTTTATGTAAACTTAAAGATGGTAATCAGAGGACTATAACCAAACCAAAATCTAACATAAGTTGACAAGGAATCAATTGTTAGATATAACGTAGATCCAAATAAGCTTTCCCTTCATAAACCCAAGAAAAATAGGCAAAAACCGCTCCCAATGCACATATTGGAAGTGAAAAAGTGTACAGTGTACAGTGTACAAGTGAAAGTGTATATGCCAATTACTAAAAAAAAAAACAGAAAAAACGAAAAGGAGGTGCTCAAACTCTCGAGAGACGAATTACCGAACTGAACCTAGTTCGGAGCTAAAAATCTGCGCCCAAGTAAACAAAAGCACAATGATGATATGTCAAGATAATAGCAGGATTATAGTGCCTCAAGTTCTTCAGCCAAACTTTTTTTTTACATTTGTAAAGAGAAGAAGAAAAATCTGCATACAGACACCTGTAACTCACACAGGTAGTGTTGGATTCCTAATACCCTAGCGAAGCTGTGCCAGAGCGAAATGCATAAGGAATTTAGACGTTCGAGACGGTCGGCGTAGAACTAAAAACCTCTCCTCTGTCACACCAGACATCAGGATGGAAGATCGGTTAAAGCAAACATCTCTCCTGATGCCCTGCTATCACCCGATTCCCATTCTTTCTCCGACACATTCATCGAGGAAACCACACCCACACGAACCACCAAGAACTTTTAACCCCTGCCTTAGCGAGGCTGCCATCTCTCTCGCTTCGTCTGTCTCTCATTTACTCTTATTTCGGCCTGCAACAGTCCGAACTCCACCAAGGTGCTACGCGCTTGTTTTAGAATTCTGTTGCGAGTATCCTCTCCTTTCGTTCTTTTGAAGAGAGCAGGTCCCTGATAAATTTGTGGATCCGTGTCCACCACCACTCATCCCTCATAATTTTATCCACCGGAATTATCTCACGGAATCAAACATTCTGCAGTTAAACTCTTTTACCAATTTCTCAATCAATTTCTGGAGAAAATACTGCAGATGACCTCGACTTAGAAGACGGGAAAATTAAGAAATGCGATCAATGTATATATTTGGGGGTAAAACTAACAAAGACAGGAAGAACTGATGAAGCCATAAAAGACAGAATAACCAAAGGGAAACGAGTTATAGATGCATTAAATTCAGTACTATGGCAGAAAAATATAAGACCGGAAACGAAAAAAAGAATATATAACACAATATTGAAACCAGTAATCGTGTATGGCTCAGAAGTATGGCAGTTATCACAAAAACTTAGAGGTAACCTCTTGGCAGTTGAAATGGATTTTTGGAGGAGAGCAGCGGGAAAGTCTCGATTAGAACATGTGAGAAATGAGGACATAAGAAATCAAATGAATGTACAAAGATCAATTATAGAAGACATCGAAAAACAACAACTGACATGGTACGGACATGTTAGACGTATGGGGGAAGAAAGACTACCAAAAAAAATATTAGAATGGGTACCACCAGAGAAAAGAAAACGAGGACGACCACCAACAACATGGATGCAAGGAATTTCAAAAGCCATGTCAGCAAGAAATCTATTTGAAGAAGACTGGCAGAATAGACAGGCTTGGCGAACGGGAACCCAAAGGCGGATTACGCTATAAACGGGATATATATATATATATATATATTATATATATATATATATATATATATATATATATATATTATATATATATATATATATATACCAATTTCTCTCTTTTATCCGCCCAACGCTCACACTTCAACATCGTGTGTGTCACAGTATCCGAGAAACTACAGTAAAGGCACTGATCGGACTGCGCTCTCCCAAACCTAAAAAGGTAGCTGCGGAAGCAGCCATGGCCTGTGAGCATTTGCGTTAGGTAACAATCTAGCTGCCTATGCCTGCTCACAGTCCACCAAGCTTCGAATGTTTGGGATTAGTGATTCGTCCACTCTGCCACATCACGTGTTGCTCCCACTCTTGTTGCCACTAACCAATTGAAACTAATCTTTCGGCCAGTCTTATCTCATTTATTTCTCGCTTTTCAATGTTCCGCCCCCTACGACGGTGAATTCTTGCCCTTTCACCTGTTAGCACATGTAAAGGAACACAGCCGGTGATAACCCACAAAGTGGCAGCTGACAAAGTCCTATAGGCACATGCTACCCGCAGCAGACTAGTTCTGTCCACGCGTACCATGAGCCTCTTGTTAGTTGGTATTTCTACCGCCTTACTCCAGACTGGGGCCGCGTAGAGAACGAAAGACTGCACAATACCCCGGTTCACCCCCGTTTCACCAACGGTTCACCCCTCCTAAAAATGTCCCCTCAACTCCCACCCTGGTGGAGAATAACTCCCAGATACTTGACGTACTTTTTGGGCGACACTCTCGCTCCCGCGCACTCAAATTAAATCATATCTCTCTTTCTGTAGCCTCTGAGTACTACAGCTTCCGTCTTATCCTCCACGAGAGAAAGATCATGCTCACTCATCCACACCATCCCCATATTCGCAGTTTAAGACCCCGTCATGAGAGGGTCTTCAGCCTAACTAGAACAATTATTTCATGTGGGAGTCCTTAAACCAAGGACTTCCATGCGACAAACATTTTGCCGATTTGTAGTCTATATAGCACATCAGGGTGTTATCGGGGAGTCGAGGATAGTCTGAAGCATTAGGGGGAGGTGCAGTGGTTCCTGATCTTCTAGAATCAATCCCCCTCAACCCAATACATTGTTTTGTCTGTCATTTTCTAAGGGGTGTATATGTCTCACAGGCTGGGTTTGTTTCTATTGCTTGGTTGCTTGCAAAGTATTGAGTCGAAAAAAAAAGACCGATCAAGAGAAACATGACATAAAAAGGTTTTGAAAGATTCACGAAATGTAGAAATAAAAAATTGCAAAGAAAATGTTCCTAACAGACGAGTGGTAAAATATAGTATACTAATATGGTAAAAGGGAGGCAGATAACGTTAAATAATTAGAATTTATTAAAAACTGACAGCATAAATACATATTGCAAACAGTTCGTTTTACCTCTTAATATCCACATTCCTTTGTCTATTTCCTCAAAGAAGTACCAGTTTCCTGAATAAACATCAGTCCTTTCACACTCTGTATTAAATCTTTGCCTCACATCATTGTTGTTTGTAAGTTTTACCGTTTTAAGTTCAAATTTGGTTTCTGGTATAAGTTTTGGTGGGATATTGGTATAAATGTGGTTAACCATATCATCAAATTTGTTAAATGCCAAAACACATGCCCTTCCCGACTTTTCCTTTTCCCTCCAAAAATCTGAACCCCTGTGAATCATTGGAGGATACTGAATTTCGGATTCTTCCTCTGATAAAAGTTCTTCTTCTTCACCGCCTTCACCCCTACAAATAACGTAAATATTTATGGAATTGGAGGTTATTCAATGGAAATTATTTTTCAATAATATAGTTAATAAAATATATTTCTGTCGGTTAATAATTACAATACTGAATTTAAACAAATTTAACAGCTTGTAATAAACAATCGATTTAAGCCAAAATTAATATACAAGTTAGAAAATCGGTGCCGGTACCGTTACAGCACCGGTCTTAGGCTTAATGTATGTTGATACAGAATGTTAAACTTATACCATCATAAATTTTAAATTTTGTTGTTGTTTTATAAATTTACGTAAAATTAGAGTAAATGACACATTATTTATTAAATATTTTTTTATTGATGGACATACACTACGTGTATGGTAAAACAGATATAATATAACAGATATAACATATTATTATGTTTCTATCTAATTATAAGGATAGAAAAATATAACAAAATGCTTACAAATAATCCATCATAGTGTAGTCTCCTTCTCCCTTCTCGGCTAGTGTTTCATAATTAGTAACTGACTGAACAACATCGTCTCCTTCTACTTCGTGGTGTAACTTTTGTTGACGTCTAGATCTCATTTTTCTATGCCTCTTTGGTTTTTTTGGTTTGGGAAGACGTAACTCACTCCAATCTTCATAACCAATAACATATCCTAAAAAATATTATAAAAAAAAATAATATCTTTTATATCTGAAAACATATACATTCCTGGATTTAAGTGAAGGATTTTTTGAGTGTTAAGGTGGTTTATAGGATTACCTTAGTTTATAGAGCATTGCTGTATTTGATATGTAAGTAATAATTTTGTTTTGTTGTAAGTATAATTCAATTTTAACACCACTGACTCACTGTCTATATGATGCAATTTCCATCAAATTGGTTACATCCAATGGCACTGACGTCCCAATATAATATTTACTTTGCCAATCTCACTCTCAATTAATGTTATAGTTGCTTGATTATTTTACTATTATTTATTATTATTTTATTGTGTTTCAGTTATTCATTTTTTGTTTTATGTTGTTTTAGCTTGTAGTTTTTAGTAAATAAGACTAACGTACTGGAGCCTGAAGATGGGACGTATAATATAAACCTTGAAACTGGTGGTCCAAAATTTAACATTAAATAATAAAAACTACTTAAGATTGTGAGTATTGACTCATTTCGCTTACACTGGACAAGCCATTAGGTCGGTTCCCCTTCATTGTCGACCTCAGCCATGTGTTTGTACTATGCAAAGTTGAAAAACTTCTTTCTACTGTAACAATAGATACAGGTAGATAAGCAAATAGCTGTTTGCTATTCAGTTTAGTTAAGCACAGATTCAATTAATATTCCAGATCACAACTAGAGACTAGATTATATGCTCTAAAAAATGGTTAAAATATGCATGCAACATGCACTTAAAAGTAACCAAATATGCCTTTATTATATGCAATATGCATTTATATATGCACTTTAATTTTTTTTAATTTTTAGGTCTTGAGATTTGGTGAGAAATAAAATTATAGTATAACTTAGAGAGTGTTTATTTATTACTACATTTAATAAAAAAATATAAATGAAAATTCACAAGAAAATGTCCTCGTTCTTGCTGTTACAGTATATAATCATAAAATGTTCAATATTTTCAAGAGTAATGTTATGCCTTCTATCAGTTAATATGTGTTTATATGAGGAAAACGATCTTTCAACATCACAGGATGTAATTGGCGCAAATCTAAAATTTGACACTAGCGAGGGATCCATATTAATAACTTCGTTAAAGCTTCCATTGATTATGTTATTTATTGATCGCAATAAAGAAAAGCCTTCATTCCGGTTTAAAACTTCACTAAATTTATCTTTAATTTTTTTTCAATTGTCCCTGAAAGGTTTACTATTCTTTCTTTGACAGAATCAACAATGCAAATACTATCATTTAAAGATAATTTTTGACTCTCTAGCTTTGTAATAGAGTTTACAATTATGTCAAAATTTGCTTTTATATAGGACAGTTCATTCTGAACAGAATTCTTACTAAAAATATTTTGACATTTCTGAACAGCAATACAACAAGAAGGATCAAAATTTGATATAACATTTTTGATATCAATATAATTATTTGCAAGAAATATGGCACTATTCAACCACGTCCCCCATCTAGTCAACACTGGTTCCGGTGGCAAAGGGATATCGGGAAGCATCTCCCTATATACTTCTACTCGCAATGGTGCTTTTAAAAATACTTTCTTTATATTGTTGATTAAAGTGTTTACATTTGGAAACTTGAGTCTAACTTTCTCTGCCACCCTATTTAAACCATGCGCTAACCATGTAGGAAGCGGCATCGCTAACTAGTAGCAAAATTTTTTCAGAAGGTACTTGATTCGGTAAAAAGAAATTTGTCAAAGATTCATTAACAAATCGAGCAATTGTTGCATAGTTGGTTTTTTCTAAACATTTTACGCTGATTAAATACGACTTGTTGGAGTCATCAGCTGAACTGTTTAAAACTCCAATAATTAAATTCGCGATTTGCCGACCCTTGGCGTCAGTAGTCTCGTCGACAGATATCCACAGATATTCATCTCTTACCCGGCTTTTAATACCTTCAATAACGTCTTTGTAAGATGCCCTCACATATTTCTTGCGAAGAGTTGAAGAACTTGGTACCTGTACTGACTTATTTTCAACTTTACAATATGTTTTCAAAAAATTTTGACACACCTTGCTATCCAATTTATACAGTGGGATATTGCAACTTACAAAAAAATTGCATACATCTTTTGCAAACATTTCTTGCCCCGTCGATGTGTGACGATTTTGAATAATGTTGTTCTGCAGAAGCTGCTGGCGTGGTTTCTTGAAGTCCTTAGATAGTTTATATTGGTGGAGAGCCGTTTTCAGGTGTTGGGAAATTTGGAATTTTTTTTCACATGGAATCTGTAATAAAACGGTTTAGTAAATAGGAGTCTAATGCAATAATATGGACTTCAAATTTTTAAGATAACTTATATTTTTTTCTCGAAACTAAAACTACCGCCAATAGTCAAACTGTTACATGTTTAGTATAGGTATACCGATTTTCTTGCAAAAATGAGATTTTAAATTAAATTTTTGAATCGTTAAAATATAAGTGGACTCACCTTTTTATCACAAATAGTACAGAAAACACTTTCATTGTCTATAATCTTCATTTCACTGTTGCCACCAACCCAACTCCGCAATAGACTTGATTTTTGTTTCGCTACTTTCGGCATATTTTCAAAAAAGAAATTATTTTTATTTTATAAGCACAATATTCACAATCACAAGTTGCTTTGCCAGCTGGTAAAGAGAATTTAAAAACGAATTTACTGTATAATACCTAGCTGCATGTTGGCCCTATTCTTCTGATAAATAATTCCCAGATGGGTTTTCCCAAACAATAAAACTTGTAGATTTAGTAGATATTTGTAATAAAATTATTTCGTAGTTACCTTACCTAGTACCTGCTATGAATAATTCCAAGAAACTATTATCTAAATATGTATAGAAAACCATTTTATTTATGTGATATTTTCAAATATGTGGCAATATGCTCTTAATCAAGTAAATATGAATAGCATATTATGCATTTATAAAGAAACCCACAAATATGCTGCATATATATGCACATGCATTTTGCATATAATCCAGTCTCTAATCATAACCGCCATATTTCAGTAGTTGTGAGGGTAAAAGTATGTTGAATTATTTTAAATAACAAATATTTTTTGTGCTTTCATGTCAGTCGTAATATCGTCCAGTGTAGGAATAAAAACAGTTCTTTTTCAATATGTTATAGCATCATAATAAAATTATGATCACAGTTTTCCCTTTATCTTTGTCAGCCTGTAAGACGAGGAACACTTATCTCTACGTCTAACACTTCCATAACTGCCTTCAAGCGCCGAATCTAATTTTGTTTTCGCCAGCGCTACGTCCAAGCTAAGCTAGGCTATGCTTTATGAGATCGTTCATTTAAGATGTGAATCAACCGAAGTTAACTAAAAATTTCATGAACTAAACATGTTAACATGTATTAACGAAAAATTATGGACGAGGAAACATACACAAGACAATAATACTGTAAAACAAAGAAAAACTGATATATATATTACGTATCATATTAAGATCTGTTGAAAAGTTAAATATATTTCATATCAAATCTTATATAAAGATAATATGGAGGCTTACAAAAAAAAAACTTTGGAGAAAAGGCCATTTAAAACTGCTTGAAATCCGAGTAGTATTTGATCTTGTAGCAAATATTACCCCAATATTGCGAAATCAGTGGTATAAATTAAACAGTTAACCCCAATGCACTATAGATAGACTAGAAGATGAAATATAATAGCTTCTTTAGGCGATCGTTGGCGATCTGACAATACCTGCTATGCATGTTACTTATATTTTTTATTATTAACTGTTAAATGGTGTTCACAAATGTTTATTGAATGATTTGTCAAACTTAACTATCTAGTTACAAAAATAAAATTAAAATAGCGTTTAGGTACTATTTCTATCTTGAACTGGTTTTTTTTAGAAGCTCGATGTGGGGTTTGTATTTCTTCCTTTTGGCCTTTTGGAGAATTTTCCTTTGTATATGGGAGAAGATCGTAAAATATGTGACATTCTTTTGATATGACACTCTTCAAATCTTGTAAGTGACGCCATTTTTTTTGAGTGATTGCCAAACGATTGTTGTATAGCTTTGGGTAATCTATATTGGTTTCAATGTTTTTGGGTCTAACAGGAAGATGCTGAAATTCTTCGTTAAAATTTAGTTTAAATTGAATTATTCCTTCGGGATTATACCATAAAGCTTTAATGTCTACAACAAAATTATTTCTACCAGGTTTGATTGTGAGTACTGCTGCAGTTCTGATCTGGCATAATCTTTAAAAAAGTCGTGACTTAGTTGAATAACTTCATATGGATCAGGTTTTATTCTAGCCTCTTTCGACGCTTTAACATAATCACTTGGTAACTTAATAACCCTATTTTTTAGTTTTCTTTCAATACAGCTATGTACAGAGTCACATTCCATTTGTGTGTGACCTTTGGTAAGATATTTTTGCGTAACTGAGACTCTATACTTAACGGCAAAATTAAGAAGTGCGTTTGCCATAACATTGTTTCGGTTTTGAAATGTGCAACCGTTATAGTAAATTACGATAGGTAGATTTTCTCTCAAGCAGTGCCTCTCTAAATAATCCATTAAACAAGAAACAAACGTGGAAGCCTGCAAACCGCACTCTACTTCTGTAAACCAGTAACAAGTAGCTTGATGAGCTCTAGTGTTATGTTTGTTAAATTTGTGGTATCCCAACTTTGCAAGTCCATACAGAGCATAATACATTCTTTCTTTTGAAAGTGAGTTTTAGTCTTATCTTCACGTTGTTCATTTCGAGCACTGTTTTTCTCAAAATTTTTCAACTTTATTCCCTACGCTTCGTCGATATTATTTTTTTCGTGTTCAATGCATAAGTCGCATAAGTAAACACTTGTTTAATTCTTTTGATGCCCACGAATTGTATTGTTTTTCACACATGTTTTTCTTTAGCATTTACAAAACATTGTACATGTTTTTCTTTGCAAATCGTAACATAAAAATTATGCAACTGTTTTATTGTTATAAATTCTTGTTGAAACATAGTGTGTAGGTTGTTTTCGTAAACTCTCGAAAAATAGTTTTAAGTTACTGTTACTCTCTTCAAAAGCATTTATTCTGACACAAATTTTAATATTTTAAAGAAAAGTAAAGTAATAAAAATCCTGCCTACCTTCTTTATCTCTTGGTTTAGGATCAAATAAGTAGTAAATATGTTCATCTCGCCAAATGATTACGGAATAAGGTTTAGTAATTATCATAAGTTCCCAGTGAAAATTTTCGTTGATTTGAGGTGTTTCAAAGTATGATTTTAAAGCGTCTCTTAAATCTGGTCGCACGGTACCTAAAATATGGAATATTATACAAAATTTAAAATTAATTCGTGGTTCTTAAACTACTTTATTGTGGCATGTTTAAATTAGATACTTTTTTTTTGTGAGATTAAACTATGCTATTGAAGAGTGGAATCTGGCAAGAGTCAAAGTTTAATTTTTTTTCAAATTAAGTTTCTGACGTAGAAATGCTCGAAGGTCCCCGCATGTCATTCTAACTGCCAGCATTAAAATTTGAGTTTCAGGAGCTTCTCATAGATGTCGGTGGCTATATGTAAGCACCATTTTCTTTAGAAAGAAGTCGCTACTTCTAGATATCTGCTTATGTCAGCTCTGTGCTTTTGTTGTGAGGGATAATAGTTAATTGTAGTGTATTAAAATGAAAGAAAATCAGAAAAAAAAACAAAGGCACTGGTTCATTTAGCAGTGAACTTAAAAACAGTTAGAGCGTCATACAAAACATAATATACTTACTGAAGTAGCTACAAAACATATGGAATATTATAAAAATTTTAAAACTAATTCGTTCGTGGTTCTTAAACTCTTTTATTGTGGCATGTTTAAATTAGTTACTATTTTTATGATACTTAACTACACAATTGAAGAGTAGAATCTGGCAAAAGCCAAAGTTCCAATTTTTTGTTCAAAATTGAGGTACTGACGTAGAAATGTTTGAAGGTCTCCGCTTGTCGTTCTTAGAAAAGTTTTAAGGGGCAGCACAAAAATTATAGTTTCAGGGGCTTATAATAGATGTCGGTGGCTGTATGTAACCACCATTTTCTTTAAAAAGATGTCGCTACTTCTAGCCATCTGCATGTGTCAGCTGTGTGCTTTTATTGTGAGGGATAATGGTTGATTGTAATATATTAAAATGTAAGAAAATAGAAAAAAAGACCTAAAGGAAACGGTTCATTTGGCAGTGAACAGAAACACTTAAAATCCGTTAGAGCGCCATACAAAAACATACAAACTTACTGAAGTAGTTACAAAAAACATTTGTACAACTTTAGTAAACTAATGAAAAGGTTTAAAATATAAACCTAATGATTGTGGATTATAACTTAGTGTATTTTGTGTATTGCAGATCGTATTGCAGATCGCATGCAAATTCAAGTTCAAGTTGAACTGTAAACCTGTTACGTGCAAAAGGAAAGGATCACTTTTTAAAAATTGTACCAAGACGATGCTAAAACACAAGGTACTTTTCTAATGGGGCTTTTAAGTATTTGTGGCATTAAAAAAAGAGGAAATGGTTTGTATGAGAACGAGGAAGACAGTCGAATTCAAGCAATAATAAGCTACTCATTTCCTAATGGTAATGAAACATTTATCCGGACATGTAAGAAAATCTTTCATGATACATTTGCTGTTAATCATATAATATTGCGCATGATTGTAGTCAAGAAAAAATTGGATGAAATGTATTAAACTGATAAACGTACCACACATGCTATTTCAAAGTTTTCTAAATCTAATCTTTTAATAGTAGAAAACCACATAAATGTAATCATAAAGCATGTTGCTCAATATTTAAAAGCTAAATCCGTAAAGAAGTACATTGGTCTATATTAGAATATTCTCAGATTGTTCAAAGCCTTTTTCCAAATGCACTCATATTCAACAGTCACCAAAGTTTTATAGATTTATGTTCATTAAGGAGTTGTATGTGGTATATCTTTTCACATACCACAAGTTAATACATGCAGTACATGTAACAAACTTCATTGTTAAATAAAAGCCAAGGATGGGTCTGATGGATCTGCCTCAACTTAACTAGAGCTTTATTACTGTAACGCCGAAAGGGCTAGATCATTATTGAAGAAAGAAACTATCAACTCTTAAGATCTCAGAAGCACAGTATCTATGAATCTAAAAAACGTCATGTTTGTTCCATCATTGACTAATAGCGATATTTTTTATCTGTCCCAGTTATCTTGCTATAACTTAGGAGTTTATTTTAGTGATTCCAATGAGGCCCATCTGTGTAAGTGGCAAGAAGGAGTTGCTTCTCGAGGAGCTAACGAAATTGCCTTATGTCTGTCTCCAGATTGTTAATTGCAGTATACTCTGAAGAAGCCCTTGGTAATATGTGGTGATAACTGCAGGGCAGAATCAATATAGGATTTTATTAAATATATTGATGTTTTTGGTAACTAACGGAGTTTTTCACACTATGGAGCAAACGTTTTTAGTAAGTGGTCACAGATCGTGTGACCTGTGATAAGATATTCCATTGACCGAAAACTGCAAGGTGGTAACTACCTAAAGCTTATGTGCCTTCTCCATACAGTAGTTAAGTTCTAGAGATATTTTCCACCTTTTAATATTGTTGACACGACAAGTTTTAGACTTTGTGACTTAAACCGAGCAGCAGATGAGTACATTAATATTTAAAAGTAAAATATTAGTAAAGCAATATTTATGTATAATGATTGAAGCAGCCGATTGTACACTTGTTAAGATAAAAACTTCGTTTTCTGATCTTTAAGATCCAGTATAGGTTAACGTCTTTAAAAAAGGGAATTTTAACTCAACTTAGACAAACTGATATAGTCAAACTGACATCAGAGAGTAGGGTATTACAAAATAGAATACAAAGCATAATTCAATATCTACAGTCTTCAGAACGCCAACTTTTTTACAAACAGCTGCTTCAGATTAAAGACAATGCTTGGAAAAAAAAACGAGAAAACTGCTTAAAATGTATCTCATAAACACTAAGCACTGACGTCTTTTCCTAATTTGCTTCGTTAAAATATTGTTTTTAGTTATGGTAAGTTAATTTTGAAATAAGCTTTCTTACCCATGACATGACACACGAGTTTTAACCTTGTTTAGGCCTGAGCCTCTTCAAGGAATGGGTTACTCCCTTTTTTTAACGGAGTTGTGGGGGTGTGATAAACGTCAATTAAAAGATGCCCGATGTTAAGAAGTAGTAGACTACTAAGGAGCAGGGGGAAAAGAAGGTGACTTGTATGTGTGATCGATAGGAACGCACAAGAAGAAGTGGGAATTGCCTAGCATGCCAGTTGAGGTACTTCAGGGGTTACCAGCCATACAGTAGGAACGGCTCTTTATCAGCGTTTTTGGCGCGCAGTCTTTATCTGCGATATTGTATGGGGAATGTTTCTAGAATTTCAAAATACTCATCAGGAAGTTCATGTCCAGTGTTGTGCAGAAGTTTTGCTGGAGGAAACGGAACTTTCTTAGTGGGAAACCTGGTGAGTATTTGCCCTCTATGATTGCAAGGCGTCTTTAGTGTTCGTTTTGCTCTGTTGTTCGAGCCAGTTATGGTTCTTAGGACATATCCTGCTGGGATAGATTCTGTCATGATTGGTATGTGGCTATGGTCGACCAATCTTTCCTCATGCAGTATCTTAGTATTCTATGTTCAGTAGCTGAAATGGCATTCAGTTGGTGACTCTTGAGAGATGATGTTGTAAATCTGCTAGTGCCAAGTTTGGAAGACGTTCCGCCAATTTTACCAGTTAGCACTATCAGAAGATTAGGTAAACCTCTGTCTCATCCTATCTAAGGATTCCTGGGGAAAGATTTGCCATTTTATGTTAAATATATGTACTAAATAAAGTTTTTGTAAGTAATATTTTTGGATCTTTACCTAAGATTTTTATACTTTTTTTTATACACTTTTTTAGATTATCTAAAAAGTTTATTTTTGGCACTTAACCCTTTCTTATTTCTACTCTTCAATTGATTGTAATGCGAATTAGATTTTACATTTGCATTTATGTTTCGATTTCCAATCCAGAAATGATTTTCAAGAAACTTCTGAAATAAAAATTATGAATGACCTAATCTAACCTATCAATGTTTATAGAGAAAGATATTATGTATATTATTACCGAAAACTAAATATAAAATCCTACTTACGGTATTTGGCAGATATACCAAATATCATAAGAAAGATTCTATATCCAAAATATCTACCAAATATATCTACCAAAACAACACAATAAAAGTAAAAGTAGAAGAAGAACTAACCGATCCTATTGAATCTGGCAATGGGATAAGACATGGAGATTCCCTGAGACCTAACCTGATTATGGATGAAATAATAAAAAAAGTAAGAACTAAAAATGATACCAAATGGAAGAAAAACAACTTAAAATAATCTGCTATGCAGACGACGCAATACTACTCTCTCAAAGTGAAGATGATTTACAACGTATGCTGCACCAATTTAATATAATCGCCAGAAAATTTAACATGTTAATTTCCCCAAAAAAGACAAAATGCATGGTTACAACAGCAAATTTACTAAGATGTAAATTGGAGCTGGAAGGTCAGATAATAGAACAAGTGATGGAGTTTAAATATCTAGGCATCACATTATCTAGCTACGGAAAGCTCGAAACGAAGTGGAAGATCAAGTGAATAGAGCAAACAGAGCCGCAGGTTGCCTGAATGAAACAATATGGAGAATAAAAATATCGAAAAAAGAAACGAAAGGCAGAATTTACAAAACAGTCATTAGACCAATAATGACATACGCGGCAGAAACAAGACCTGACACAGAGTGGACAAAAAAGATGTTAGAAACAGCAGAGATGAAAACACTTAGAATAATTATGGTAAGAGACTATGGAACAGAGCTAGAAGTACAGATATACGACGTAGATGCAAGAGTACATCAAGAACTGGGTAAGAAATAGAAGAGTAGAATGGAACGATCATATAAGCCGAATGACAACAAATATAGGCAAGAGACGGTTACCCAATAGAAAGACGATCAGTAGGAAGATCACGAAAACGATGGAACGACAACTTACATTGAAAAACACATAGTCATGTTTATGTAAAAAGAAGAACACAAAGAAGGAAGAAGACTTACGATATTTTTGATTCCATTTATACATAAATATTTAAATATACATTACCTTCTGCTTCAGTTTCAACTACTAGATCAAATTTATTAAGTCCAATATTAAATTCCTTTTTCATGTTATCTAAAGTAATCTGAATTGGAGCGTGTTCATCTTCCTCTTCTTCATCACCTTCTTTGACTGAGCCTTCTAAATCTGTTGTTTCTGGCTTACTTTCTTCATCTAATTTCGTCAAATCATTACCTTTTTTGGCATCCTCTTCTGGTGTGGCAACTTCTTCCTCACCATTTTCTATTACTTCATTTGCAGTTGTCTGATCCAATGGAAGAACATTTCCGGTTCGTATCTTCAACAAAATATATATTTTTTAAATCTTAACCTTTTGAGTATTAAAATTTTATTTAATTTATTCATGGAAAGCTAAACATATAAAATAAATAATTAGTACAAATAAAATATTATGGTTAAACTTATTATAGACATCTTGTTCCAGAATGTTTCTTTAAAGCGTTATTTCATCTTATCTGTGATCTTTTCCTTTATTTACTTTATTCATTTAGCTATTTTTTGTTAGTGCATTTTTGTTGGAATCTAGGTTAAGTATTAGTTATTCTGTTCTATAAACTAATTAGACATTGATATGTCTTTTATTGTTAGTTTTAGTTTAATTATTCTGATTATTTATTATGCATAATTGCTTTCCTAAAACAATGTCGCAAATATCTAATGAGGTTACTAGAACTATATATTAATCGGTCTGCAACGTAAGTCAGGAATTCTATACATTTTAAAGAGAAAAGGATATCGTACTAAGAACTAATAAGATCCTGGACATGGTAAATTCGCACTGCTATGTACTTCGTTTGGACTCGTGGGAATAAAATAGACAGGAGACAAAAAGAGATAGGCCAGAAAATACGTTAAAGATTAATGACTCTTTTGAGTTCACAAATAAGAATATATAAAAAGACAATACTGATAATGCACTTACTCTGTCCCAAATAGTTCTAATGGACCCAATCAGAGTCCTATAGACGAACCTCCAGCTTCCACAAATTTTACTGTTGCTATGAGAAAATTCGATGTCTCCTTATGAATGTAACTTGATTTGCACTTCGAATGTGTCGCTGGTAAATAATCAAACTCCGTGTAAAAACTGACTTTATTTGAATTAACACAATACATGAATATATGACCGCTAATAAGTATTATGTCCCGCTCGCTATGCTGGATCACCGATCTCGTTCCCGTATCTTGTGTGCTGTTGTCTTGAGATGCTTTTAGTGACTCTTCTTATCTTAACATATGGCATAATATATCTGCATACGCTGCTACGTTGCCGCATCGGAAAAATGCATGAAATCGACTTAAAACATATGATGGCGTGAATACCTTGATTAGATTACAAGATTTCTAGATATATCAAGACCAAATAAAAGGTCCATCGTGTGTAGGTTATAGCTTATATCTAACAGATTTGCTAAAGGCTCGAGAAGATGTATAATATTTAATGGAAGTAAATAATTTTAATAATGATATAAAATTTAAATTTTATCTGAATTTATAATTCGAATACCGTCAACTTCAGACAAAAAGTTAGACTTAAAAACTGTTTTGTTCAGAATATTCTAAAACATGTTTCTTAAAAAACAAAACAAAAAAAATGTTCACAGCGGAAAAGTTGAGCACAGCAACTGGTAAACAAGTTACTTTCCCAATTTCATCATCATCCAGCCCTTTGCGTGCACTGCTGGACATAGGCCTACCTCATTGTTGTCCATTGTGCTCTGTTTTGAGCACTTTTCATCTAATTTCTTGACATGTTTCTTGAGATCGTCAGTCCAACGTGTAGGGGGTCTTCCTCTACTTCTTTTGTCTAACCACGGCCTCCACTCAAGCAATCTCTTCGTCCACCTTTCATCACTGATTCGAGCGACGTGTCCGGCCCAGTTCCATTTTAGTGTGGCAATTCGGGAAATTACATCGGTAACTCCTGTTCTTCGTCTTAAGTCTTCATTTCTAACTCGGTCACGAAGCGATATACTCAGCATTGATCTTTCCATTTTCCTCTGAGCTATTTGCAGCGTTTTAGAACTTGTAGCTGTCAATGTCAAAGTTTCGGCACCATAGGTCATCACAGGCAACACACATTGGTCAAATGTTTTACGTTTTAAAGAAATTGGTATATCGCTTTTAAAGATGTCTTTGAGTTTTCCATAGGCTGCCCATGCTAGGTTTATTCTTCTTCGTAGTTCGCATGTTTGGTTGTCTCTTGTGATCTTTATTTCGTGTTCCAAGATATATGTATTTTTCCACCAGCTCTACTTCGTTGTCTCCAATATTGATATTTCCGCTAGGTACTAGGTTTGTCATGAATTTTGTTTTGGAGATGTTTATTTTAAGACCCACACTGGCACACACTAACTGAAGTTCATGTAGCATTGTACATATCTCCTTGAGGTTGTCCGAGAACAAAACTATGTCGTCTGCGAATTTCAAATTTGTTAATCTTCTACCGTCAATGTTCAGGCCTTTCTCTTCCCAGTTAAGTTTTTTACAAGCATATTCTAGTACTGCAGTAAACAGTTTAGGCGATAAGGTATCACCCTGTCGGACTCCTCTGCCGATTGGGATATGATCCGTGTTTTCATGTAGTTTCACCGACATAGTTGCGTTCTTGTATGTATTGTAAATTAACCTTGTATATCGGTAGTCAATGCGGCATGCTTGTAGTGCTTCCAGGATTTTGTCAAATTCTACCGTGTCAAAGGCTTTATGGAAATCTACAAAAGCCAGAAGGAGTGGTCGATTGTATTCGATAGTCTTTTCTATTACCGTTTTAATGCTCTGTATGTGATCATTTGTTCCAAATCCGGTACGAAATCCCGCTTGCTCTATTGGCTGGTAGAACTCAAGTTTTTTCTTTACAATGAAATATTTTTTTTTGTAAAGAATATCTTTTTATTTAAAAAGGAATATTTTTTCAAGAAAGCTCAGCTTTTGGTCTCGTGTGCTTTACTAAAGTTTCAGTTAACCAATCGAATGCAATTATAAAAAAAAATGACTATAGATATCTTTGTAGAGTATATTCGACAAATTTTAAAAAATGGTGTAATAATTATGGATAATGTCACTTCATGATAGAACAATTTCTATCAATCTTTTAAAGAAAATCTGATTAAAAATTGGTTAGATCATAAACGCAAAATATTTTCTTTTGTTTTCATTGGCTTCTATATCCTCGCCAGACCCGAGCTTATGCAAAATTAATCAGAGAGTTATTTTATTAATTTCTGATCTGAATGACTTCCAAATATGTTATCGAAACAATTTTTACCAAGGTTTTTTTTCTTAAATATAAAAAAAATATGTTCACATATGTGACCGTTGGGTTCATACAACACTATATTAACATGTGTACATTTTACTTGTAATTGTATTAGAGGTAATAAAAAAGAAACATTTTTCGCTAAATAGTGTTTATTCTAGAAAAAGTAATATAAAAAAGATTCTACAGCTTCTAAATATTAAAAAAAGTAGATTTATTTCGAATGAAATTTCAGAAAACATTTTCAATAGTATGGCATTAAAACCTAATGTACACATCTGTGAACAAATTTTTTTGATGACTGATAACTTTGCAGAAAGTAAAATTTAAATAAAACTATACAATCTATCTTGTAAATTAATCCTTAGAAAACGATTTATACTGGTATCAATTTAAAATATTTCTTACATAAACAAGTAGACATTATGTGATTTAAGGAACGATATGTGGCGCCAAATGGAAATTAAGAAACGTACAATGAAAAATATGAATTTTGAATAATTTGTACACATATGTGTACGCGTGGACCGACGAGAATATGTAGAGTACCTGGCTATAAATGATTATCTATTTTAACGATAAAGTTATTTTACTAATACATTCTGGAACATAACTAAGGCTAAATTTTTGTCAGTCTAGATAAATTTTAAGCTTTCTAGATTCATGAAATTAAAATTTATCTAACTTCTTTTCTCTCAAATTCCGGAAATATTTGTTGATACTATATTGGTATGTGTAAACTTAATTTACCTGTGTCAAATGCTTGATTTCTTCCTCTTTAAGTATATCTGATATACAATCAGTATATAATGCATCTCCTTTGTTGAGAATTTCATCGATATCCTAAAAATTGGTAATTTAGATAAAAAAGTTGGTTGTACTAAAAAATGTCTCAATAAAAATGAAAATGTATCAAACAAAATATTCGGTTAAAGTGAAGGTTTGAAAGCGAATAAAAATATAGAGTATCAACGAATAAAATAAGTAATACAGACCAGTATCCAGTGATCAGAATGTAAAAAAACAGTGAATAATAATGTAAGAGTAGTAGGGATGGCGGTTTTTGACAAAACACCGGTTTTCGGTTATACCGTTTTTTTTTGCTTACGGTTTAACCTGCCAGTTATAACCGGCCAAAAAAACCGGTTTTTGCAAAAACCGGTTTTCGGTTTTTTTTATTCCAATAGATTAGAAAGTTACATTTACAATGCACTTTAGTTTGCGATACTACATTCGACTCGATATCAATATGATCAAAATTAGTACTATCGAAAGAACATCAATATCAATGTAAATACAACACAATTTTTTGTGTTTTTTGAGAAAAAAATTCCCCAACAAAAATTTCCCAGACTCTTTCAAATGGGATTTAAAGAAAATAATATCAACATAAATATTTTACTTAAAAATAAATTGGATAATGCAATTCATCTTTTATTTTTACTACCATCAAAAAAAATTATCATGTATTACTTTTAACTCATTTACGACTTCCGGTATGGGTATAAATCGTTTTGAAAACGTAGGGAAATCCTTGGAGATTCGTATTCGTAATCGGTAACTCGATATTCATAGTCATTATTTTTGGTAATCAGAAAAAGCCATTTACCCACTTTCAATGTCAAGAGTCAAGTGTGAAAAATAGATGATGTATAAATACCAGATCAGTTCTTATGTAAGAATATTATGATTACAAATACTTTTTCAACGAAATACTATAATAAAATTTAATTGTTTCTGGCTGATGTGAGTGACTTTCAGTTTGCTTCTGTATTTATAAAATAAAATAAAAATTGAATTTTAGTTTTGTTTGGAATAATTACTTGAGAATAATAATTATGATTGGGTGGGATCCAAAATAATACCTAACCTAATCCTAATCACTGTAAAAACCTAATAACCGGTTTTTACTTTAAAAATAAAAAAACGGTTATAACCGGGACAAAAAAACAACCGATAAAACCGGTTATTTCGAAGTAAAAAAACCGGTTTTCGGTTAAAACCGGTAGGTTTTTCCCATCCCCAAAGAGTAGTACCTTTTTAATACGTAAACATTTTTGAAGTCATTACACTAAGACTAATATAGCTAACAAACCAGCTACAAAAATATAATATTTGGGCTAATAGTTCCGATTCATATTCTTCTTTCAGTTCCATCTCATAACAAAGGTTACATATCATCCTGCCAGTTTTTATTTAATCCACTACTGCTTTAAATAGTTCTGTTGTGCTGCATTGTAGCCATCGCTTCGGATTTTTTACCCATGCCAATCTTTTTATTTCTATTATGTATTCTTTTATTATCTTATTTATATATAAGATGTGACAAATATGATATATTATATTTATATCATATTTGTCACTTTTCATAACGTGTCTCAATTATGGACGTTTCCTTGCTATAATATTTCTGGCGTAGTCCCTCCTAATGAAGTATTATTTACATTGGGTACCAACAAAGAAATGAGGCTAATTCACTATATCGGTACATCCTGTTTATGTTATTCCATTGAAATATTCTCTAGCTATTTAGAAAAGTCATCTCGAATCATCTGTATTTCTTGATCTTCGATTGAGATCTCTCAAGAGTACCTATCTAATGATATTAGTGATAATATCATTAGATAGGTACTACTAATGATATTAATCTTTCCTTAGTGTATGCCCAATCCATTTCCATTTACTTCTTTTATTGATAATTTTTACTTTTTTTTTATTATTTTATTTTTATTTTATTTTTACTCATTTTTTCATTTTTTGGTTCTTTTTCGTTGTTCTAAATTCAATATTTTCTCAATACAATATATTTTTGGGATATTTCTGGTGTCAATTAACAAGTTTTTGCAATATTTGCAATATTTTTGTGTTGCTTCATCATGCTTCCAATATTTCGGATCATAATAATCATAATGTAACTGTTTGATATTATGATTTTTGTTGATTTTGATATATTGAATATGCTTCATATTTATTTAAAGAAGTGATATGTTATTGTGCTTTTGTTATTATTTTAGGTATATCTGAAATGCATCTGCATTTTTTTCCATTTTTGATTTCAGATATGTAAATCTGTTTATTTTATCTCAATTTCATCTATTTTTATTTTTTTTTGGCTATTTGTTTACATTCATTTTTTTTTTCATTTTCTTTTGTTATTTCTCTTGATATTTTAAGCAGGCTGTGTATATCTCAATTTTGAGGTAGTAAATAAGTTTACATATTTGGGTTCTCTCATAACAAATGATAATGACACATCTAAAGAAGTTAAACGGAGGGTACTGCTAGCAAACAAATATTATTTTGGACTAAGCAAGCAGCTAAAAAGCAGAAATTTAAGCCAGAAAACCAAACTAATCATATATCGAACACTCATCCTACCAGTGCTGACATATGGGTCAGAAACATGGACCATCTCCAAAACAGACGCAAATCTTCTGCTCGTCTTCGAAAGGAAGATACTAAGAAGAATAATGGGCGCATTCTGTGAGAATGGTATTTGGAGAAGGCGATATAATTTCGAATTGTACGAGAAGTATAAAAAAATAGTAAATGGTAGAGATGTAATATCCTTCATAAAAATAGGTAGGCTTAGATGGGCTGGACATGTGTCAAGAGCAAATGAAAATTACCCACCCAGACGAACTCTATTATCGGTCCCAGTGGGAAATAGGAGTAGAGGCAGACCACGACTGAGATGGAGGGACGGTGTGGACGAGGACGCAAGGAAAATCGGCGCGGCAAATTGGCAACGGTTGGCGATGAACAGAAACGACTGGCGAAATAGACTGGGGAAGGTCAAGGCTCAACTAGAGCTGTAGCACCACTGATGATGATGGTGTATATCTCATAGAATAATCTAATTAGGTTGATAAACTTTGCTGGCAGTGAACGCTATTTCATAATATTTCACATATATATTCCCCGTCTACTTCTTAGTTTAACTTTTAAGTTTTTTGTCTAATTCCATCTTCAATTTATTCAATATACTTTTAGTACAAGATACCACTTGTACTAAAATCCCATCACATTTGTATATTCGTATTATACAATAATAGCATATTGTGATAAAATCGTGATTATTGGAAGAACCCGAAATGAAGCAGTTGAAGTTTTCACACATATTAAAAAAGCCACAGAAAACATTAAAGTTCTGATTAATTCCCAGAAAACTAAAAATATGCCGGCTATTTCAAGAACGCAACAAAATAACTTCAAGGTGTAACACGAAACTATAGAAACGGTGGAGGAATTCAGCTACTTAGCGTTACTGGTTGACTTGAAAAACAACATACACAAAGAAATGAGAAAAGAAATATGCTAAAAATTATATGCAAACAATATTTATCTAACAATGTGCAAACTTTTTAAACCAATAATACGACCAGTGCTCTCCTAAGGATCGGAAACTTGGGCATTGACAACTCAATATGAAGAGTTACTACAAATCTTTAAAAGAAAAATATTGAGGACCATATAGCTGAGTTATCTAACAGGGTCTGTGGAGAAGGCAATATAATTTCAAGCTCTATAGACTTTTTGGTGATGTAGATATCGTTAAAACCATCATAATAAACCGCCTAAGATGGGTGGGTCACATTATGTGGATAGATGAAAGTGATCCTTTTAAAATAACCATGCTAAATAAGCCGGTCGGAAAAAGGGGGCGACCCAAACTTAGGTATCTGGATGATGTGCAGGACGATTTAAGGGAGATTGGAGTAGGGGGATGGAGAAGACAGACACTCGACAGGAAAAGATGGAAGAATGTTTTAAGGCAGACAAGTGCTCACGAAGGTCCGTAGCGCCAACTGATGATGATAATGACAAGATTCCATTGCAGGATCACTACGTTCATAACGTACATCAAACTCACATTTTTACACATTTTTAAAATTAGGAAAATAAAGTGATAATAAGTTGCTAGACAAGTTTTGGCTGCAAATATAGTTAATTTCGTTCATTTATCTTTCCAGTAAAATACGCTTCCCTTGCTCTATATGCATGTTTTTGCCAATTGTTAAAAACGCGAGGTATATCAAAGACGAGAAGCTACAGATACTCAAGGAAAAAACAGGTTAATGCAAATGAATAATACAGATAAAAATTTTATCTGTATTATTCATTTGCATTAACCTGCTTTTTCCTCGAGTTTCTGTAGCTTCCCATCTTTGATATACATTTAATGTAATGATATGTCTTGCAAACAGGAAAACAAAAAACAAAATAGGTATTTGAATAATAGAATTTTTTTGTTTTCCCGTTTGAGAGTCTTGCGAGTACATTTTATCTGTATTATTAACGCGCATATTTGTTGTTGCATCGTTTTGTGAATGGTTAGTCGATGTTGTTTGTTCAATTTGTTGGTTTTTACTTGTGATTGTAAAATCGCATGTAATACTAAACAACATCGACTAACCATTCACAAAACGATGCAGCAATAAATAGTTCAACAAAAGAATTACGAACGACATTTGGATCACTTCCATACATTCCTGATCTAATACCGAAACTCATAAAGTTATTTAGAGACCAAAACTTTAAAATCGCTACAAAAGATGTTAAGACCTTGTCTTATCCAATTTATTTAATCTGTGGCTCCTTTGACATTAAATGAAACTTTAAGGGTTGTGAATGAAATACCATGCTCAAATTCTGACAAAGTATATATAGGAGAAACCTCTAGAACATTACAGAGCAGGATTACACCTATCATACAAAAGTGACACATAAAAAATCAAAAGCTACATATCAGGCAATCAACCTTAACCCTCCGTTACTCGCGCGGGATGTTGTGAACACCCCATGCGTATATAACTGTTAATATTTTCTACGCAATAATATCATCGTCGCCGTGCGCCTGTGTAGCTGCATATTTTCATTTTTCATCGTCTCTACTACCTGGAAGAATCTGATCAGATCAGTGTACCATAGATAAATAATATAGTATATACAGATAGATAGGCAACTCTATATATAAATTTGGTTTATTAGCACCACTGGTGAGTGGAGTCAATACTAATCACCATTTGGCGGGAAATTCAAATGGTAAAGTATTAATTTTATCCCTTTAGCGCCTCTGGTGGGTCATTTCGGTACTAATTAAAATTTAGTGGGAAATTCAAAATATTTTATTATTTTCCAATGGAATAATCTCACATATCGTGAGTGATGTGCAACCGAACTTTAAAAACTAAGGCACCAACTTAAATTAAAATTACTAAGATTAAATTACAAACGAAAGTTAAAGATAATTAAATTAAAAATGAAAACTAAGGTATCAACTAACTAAACTTTAAAAACCAAGGAACCTACTTAAATTACTAAGACTAAATACAAACGAAAGATAATTAAATTAAAAATGAAAACTGTAAACAAGCCAAAGCACGTGGAAGACGAAAATGGACGAAAGTCGAAAATATACAAATAGATTCTAACTCGATATTACTTTTGACGGAATTGACATGGCGGAATTAAGCTTCGTTTGATTATTTTATTTGTGACATTCAGAGATGGTGTCTAAAAAAAAATGATTGGTTAAAGTCTTCGTGAGCGAGATAGGCTGTCATCTCTCTTTATTAACCGACTGGAGTCAAAGTGATTGGGTTAATGTTCAAGGTTATTCATATAAGATTCCAGGCCATGATCAGTGTACTGTTAGTCGTTGTCCCGTAAGCAAGTGCTTGGGGTGCTGCAAACACCCCGCGAGTAGTTAAGTTACATTTTGTTTATCGATATTTATTTTTTGCCGGTAAGTATATTTATTTTTTTTACACATATATGGTAGTCTGAACATGTACTTTGTCTATATAATATTTCCAATATTATTTTTAGGAAAAATGGGCGAATATGAGGCCGAACAAGCGCGATTACTCAAACTTTTTGATGAATGTACGAGCGATGATGAAATACCATCAGAAGAAGAATATCCTTCAGATGAAGAATTGACCCAAATACGAAGTGATTCTGAACCAGATAGTGAGCATGAAGTTATGAATGAATCTTCTAGTGACGAGGACTTGACAAGTGATGACGAACAAGAAGACGGAAATCGTTTTTATCTTGGAAAAGACAAAATCACTAAATGGTCAAAGGAAAAGAGTCGTGAGCAGGTGAGAACTAGAAGTCATAATCTAATTTCCCATCGACCAGGAACAATAAATATTGCCAGAAACTGTAAGTCTGTTATTGAATGTTTTAATTTGTTTATAACTGAAGACATAATCAAGGAAGTTACAGAAAGTACCAACATATTTATTAGTAAACTTTCGGCCAATTACAAACGTAAGAGGGACTGCAAAGAAACCAATGAGACAGAAATTCGTGCTTTAGTTGGATTACTAATATTATCTGGCATTTGTAAATCGAGCCATAGGAATATCAAAGATTTGTGGGATATTTCAAGGCTTGGAATTCAAACGTTTTACAAAACTATGAGTTACAACCGTTTTTACTTTCTCATAAAATGTCTAAGGTTTGACAATATAAACACCCGCGAAGAAAGAATATTGCTGGACAAGTTTGCTCCCATTAGAAGTATTTATAATCAGTTCAATAATAATTGCCTCGCAAATTATTCGCTTAGCGAATTCGCCACCATTGATGAACAACTTTTAAATTTTAGGGGTAGATGCTCTTTTCGACAGTATCTACCAAACAAGCCGGCACGATATGGTCTTAAATTTTTCGCTATATGTGATTCCAAGACATTTTATACTTTACAATTTGAACCTTATATTGGAAAGCAGCCAGATGGTCCTTTCCAAGTTAGCTATAAGCCCATTGATATTGTGCAGCGTTTGTGTCGTACACTCTTCGGTTCAGGAAGAAACATCACAACGGACAACTGGTATACCAGCATACCATTAGCAGAAACATTACTGTCTCATAAATTATCGTTAGTGGGTACAATCAGAAAAAACAAAAAAGAGATACCACCATGCTTTGTCACTAATAAGGTTCCTGGGCAATTTCTATTCGGATTCCATCAAAAAATACCAATGACTCTTGTTTCATATTGCCCAAAGCAAAATAAAAATGTAATTTTATTATCAACTATGCACATAAATGACAATACTGTAGTTGAAGTTTCTCCAAATGTGAATAAGCCTGACATAATATTATTTTATAATAAAACCAAGAGTGGGGTTGATAGTGTAGACCAAAAATGCCAGACATATAATGTATCAAGAACTTGTCGTCGTTGGCCCTTGAGGATATTTTATCATTTGTTAAATACAGCTGCAATTAATTCCCACATCGTTTATTTCTCTAATAATCCTACTAAAAAAATTCCCAGATCGAAGTTTCTAGAAGAGATTGGATTTACTCTGGTACAACCACAGATGGAATCTAGGTCACAAATACAATCTATTCCAAACTCTTTGAAAAGAGTCCTAGGTAATACAATGATAATGTACCTATAAAAAAGGCAAGATGCACTATATGTATACGAGCAAAAGACATTAAATGTAAGAGTGGTTGCAAAAATTGCAATAAAAATATGTGCCTAAGCCATATGAACACAATATGTGATGCATGCTACCGAGGCCAGTAAATTTATTCTAAGTTTGTTTATTGTTCTTTATATTAATTATTATTTATAACTGGGAATAAACCACAATTAAAGATAAAAATACGTTTATTGACGTTTCAATTTCCAATTCGGAAATCGTTCTCAAAATACAAACATTAAATTAAACAAATTTTGTTTTTTGTTACATAGTGAAAAAATTCTTCTAATAATTTAATTTTATCTGACTCATTTATATTGACAATTCAGACATACATTATGCATTTTAAAGTAGACGACTTTAAAATGATATTGCCAATATTGTTGAGTTGCGCTCCTGGGACGACTTTACTTATAAGATAGTTCATTCGATTACATGAAATCAACTTTAACTTGAGAATATCCGTCAGAAAAAATCATAGCATCTAATTCGTCTTTAAAAAGACAAACACATGACATGATGACAGTAAAATTCTCCTGTTAGTGATTCCATAGTAAATTATGAGGGAAAAACCAGGAAAAAAAACCTCATAATACTATCCCGACATTGTAAGTATTTGTTCGTGAATTTAGTTTACCTTCAACAAACATCAAAAATTCTGATTTTATATGTTACGTAATTTAAAAACATAAATGATGTATCCTCTATATGTTACTGACTTACTAATACTGGTATTTTCTTATTAATAACTTCCTCTTTCAATATCATTTTAAAGTCGTCTACTTTAAAATGCATAATGTATGTCTGAATTGTCAATATAAATGAGTCAGATAAAATTAAATTATTAGAAGAATTTTTTCACTATGTAACAAAAAACAAAATTTGTTTAATTTAATGTTTGTATTTTGAGAACGATTTCCGAATTGGAAATTGAAACGTCAATAAACGTATTTTTATCTTTAATTGTGGCTTATTCCCAGTTATAAATAATAATTAATTTACAATGCCACAAGAAAATAGCTTCAGTTCTTTATATATAATAAAAAATTTTTGCTTTCACCTTTTTTACTTTATTTATTTTTTATTTTTGCTCAGTTGTTGCAATTTTATTCCTAAAATCTTTGTTTATAAAATTCAGCGACTACACATCTAGATTGCAATGTTTGCTGAAATAAATAGTTTTATTTTGTGACAAACTTTTAACATTATATACCTGAAATATAAAAATAGTTTGGATTTTATTACTTTAAACAAAAAGTAAGATAAAATAATGGGGTGCTGCAGACACCCCGCGAGTTGACACGTTCCTGAAATAGGCGCGAGTAACGGAGGGTTAAGCTTGACTTTAATTTCTCCAAAGCAAACGTTTTACAGAAGGAAATAAATGAACATAAACGGTAAGTTTTGAAAATGAAACACATTTAAATAGATAAGAAGTACAAAAACATAAAATTGGACATAGAAAAATTAATTATCATTTACTATTACATATTATCCTTTCAAAAAATAACAAAAACTAGGCAACTTCGTATTCATGATAAGTAATGTTAATCATAAAGTAAATCATTAGATTTTTCTGACAATATAACTTTAATACCTGTTCAAAAACCATGTACAGAGGAAACAATGGTAACTAAAGTATTTTGGAGCTAAACTACACAATAGATAATGCAAAGATTAAATAAAAAAAAAATAACTAAATCTCATGTAGAAGTCACAGCTTCAAACTCAATCTATACTCAATCACTACTAACTATACAACTAACTCAAACTAAACTAAGTTAACTTCAAGCATCAGTGAAAAGCGCTACTACCTGACTTGACAATGGCAAGTAAGACCTTGCCGAAACGTCGTCAAAATAATGGTTTTTATCAAAATCAAACCCGGAAAACTACAGAAAGCCTATATATATATATATATATATATATATATATATATATATATATATATATATATATATAGTTATGATATGTATGATATGTAAAATCGAGAAAAATATTGGTTTGCTTAAAATATTTCAAAGTTCAAAAACATTAAAATAATTCAGATAAGTCAAACAATAAACTACAAACATTTCGAAGAATAAAAGTCTTTTAATTTTGGATTACCTGTATTTAACAAAACGTAAGATATGCATAAATTATTTTCTTTGTTAAAATATATTTGTATGGCGTGAATAAGCTGAAGTGAAATCCATAGACAATAGAAAGATATGTTTTTGTTAGTTTTTAAGAATTGGTAGGAAAATATTTTTGTAAACAAGTTTTAGGAAATTTTATAATTGTAGGTAAAAATTTGTGTGTTATCGGAATGAAGAAATGGGAGATGTATGACGCGTTTTGATTGGATGAGATGGGAAAAGGTGGAAGGTTTGGTTTGAGAATGAGACTTTAGTTAGTTTTTAAAGAAAAAAAGATAGTCAGTTGGTTTCCAAGGGTAGAAGGCGAACGGCCGTTGTTCTCGGGTAGTTTCCCAGAGGTAGGAAGCAGTAGCAGTGAAAGTTTGTGAGTTTTCGTGTAGTTAGTGTATCTGACAGAAGCTGATCCAGTAAAAGATTGTAAGTTATATTTTCTACTTATATTCCAAGAGTCACTGTTCAGGCCAACGAGAGATTCAGTTTATCGTAAAGAAAAGATATTCCAAGAGTCATTTTTCACTCAGGCCAACGAGAGATTCAGTTTATTGAGAGAAGAAGAAGCTAGCATAATTTGAACGATTCGTGCATTTGAAGGAGATCATTAAGGACGATAAACTTGCAATAATTTGTTGTAAGATTGCTGATTACCTAGGGAGCGGCTGAGAGTAGATAATATAGTCTACAAGGAACAAGGATTTGGACCACTCATCATCAGAGAGAGATAGTTTTGTTTTCTGCAGTTTTTCTTTTATTGATAACACAATTTTTACACTTAATTTAGAAAGGATATAAATATTTTGATTAGGAGATTTAGAATAATATTTGGGATTTTGAGATTTCAACTAATATTGTTTGTACCATTAATTTTGAAGGTTCACGTACGTAGAACAAAATTTTGAGAATCATTATATGAGATTTTGTTTATTGAAAATTTTTGAGTGTGAATTTTATTTCATTATTTTATTTCAATATATAATGTTAGATCCTATATGTTTTTTATTATTCCGGTATTCTTTGGACCTTACCTTTCACATGTAATAGCATAGATATTGAAGCACGAATAGAACCCTGAGATAAGAGAATTAAAAATTGTGATAGAATCATAATCATATCATTTAAATAATTTAATTAATTAATTAATTAATTAGCTAATTAATTGCTTGGCGCACCAAGACTTTAAATATCACAATAATATATATACCTATATATATATATATATATATATATATATATATATATATATATATACATATATACCGGGTGGCCGGACAAAACAGATACATTATCACATTTTATGACATTTTTGAAAAACCGAAAAACTCAACAACAGGTCAATTTTTGAATAAACGAGGACATATTTCTCTGTTTCCGTTTAATCACGCGTGGACACTAAACAGAGAAAAGGAATGGAATAACCTCACAAGCGGAATAAGAGAGATCGGTGTGGTCAAAATGGCAAAAGATGGAGTGAAAATGTTCCATAGACTTATCAATTTGACAATAAACAAGTAGAATTGTTTATAAAGAAAAAGAAGAAGAAAACTAAAGTTAACCCTTTAGTGATTATAAACGAGGAATGTTAATTACTGAAAAATACATCATATCACAAAATATGTCAGTTAAAGATAATAAAACTTTTAGATAATGTTTATATACAGCTATCATACAATATTTACCTGTTGATTCCATTCTATGGAGGGTTTCAGCCTGTTAAAACCTATCGCCATTACGCACATAGGTACAGTTTGTTTGCCAACATTTAAATCGTATTTATTAGAAATTTCACTGTAAAGCGATCTCAGTATTAATTTGTTTGCTCCAAGTCTCTTATAGAACTCCATAACGGGACGTATCAGTTCATCGTCATCCATTTCAGAGAAAGTCACCTTGACATTATGTATATTGTAAAAGTTTTCTGGAGTAGGTGCAAAATTTGCTAGTAAAACTTCAATTAAACTATCTAATTGAGATGCTCTTAAAATGCAGGCCGTACCATAGGCTATAATAAACTTTAACTGTTACGAAAATATATTACATTTATTTTTGTTAATTAAATGATAATTGATAAATGACGAAATAAAAAAATTTTTTTTTACTATATTCAGGTATCTGATCAGATAGTAGCAGATCAAACCAGGCTAATTAAAAGAACTAATTTTGTGCCAAAGGCTAAAGGGATTACCATCAATAGCGATGTCGATTTATAGTCAGTAGGTAGTAGTAGGTCAAATCTCAAATGAAAGGTGTAAGCAGGTTCCTGAGCTCCTAAGGGGAAATAGGTTCGGATGTACTCCTCTACCCTAAATCCAACACACGCCAGCCATCCCTAGGAATGGGTTATACCCTCAGAAAAGAAAAAAAAGTTTCTGAGCTTAGCATCACTAAAACTCGACCTAAGAATGATACCCAATAGATTAATTTCTTTGTTTTGTCACAGCCTTTCCCATTCTTCATCTTTCTTGTTGTGCTATACGGTTAGAAGCATGTAAGTTCTTCAGTTGCTGTCTTAATCAAATCTTCTAAGGCTTTCTTTATTCATGTAATTACAAAATGGATATAATCTTTGACCTCATACAAGTTTTCTGTTTTTATAAGACAGGAATGTAGTTTTCTTCCCATATAACAATATAACATCATAACGATGAGGACAGAAGATAATGTAGAAGAGTTGCAAGAATAACTTAAGACCATAAAATGGGACATAGTAGCTTATGCGAGACAAGGCTTAAAGGCGAAGAAACGACTCTACTAAAATCAGGGCACACTTTGTACCAATACTTTGTACCAATACGGGCAACATCGTTGTACAGGTTGTGGAAGTTTTGTTAAATAAGTGTCTAATAGAAAAAGAATAGCCAGTCTGTCGGAAAATGCCGGAATAATACTTTTACACAAGAGACGAGACACTAATAATATTAAAAACTACAGACCTATAAGTGTGTTGTCACACTTACACAAATTGCTAACAGGAATAATAACCAACCGCATAACACAAAAACTTGATTAATATCAACCGGTTGAACCAACGGGATTTGGAGAAGGGTTTGGTACTAACGATAACTTACAAAACCACAGAATATAATGTACCTCTATATATGGCGTTTATTGACTTTCAGAAGGCTTTCGATAGTATTGAAAATTGGTTCTTTTTGTCAGCCCTGAGGGATGCTCGAATAGACTCACGCTACACTACACTTATTAAAAACCTTTGTGAATAGGCCACATTCCACATAAAAATCATTGAAGATGAAAAAACTGAAAAAATGCGTCTTGGTAAAGGTATTAGCCAAGGTAATACTATTTCACCAAAGCTTTTTATCTTATAAGGCTATATATTCCGAAACGCAACGGCATATCAATTTGGTTATGGATTTTTTAAATTGACTTGTGAAATATTAAATCAAAATAGATTTGCACATTTTGAAACTACTTGACTATAGCTTTTATCTTAGATTTTTTTGTTTTTTAAGTTCGATATTCAACCTATTGAAAAATGGCCTGGAAAAATGGCTTTTTTTTGGAATTTTTAATTGTTTATATACATTTTACGCTTAAAGTAAGCATATTATAACAAAAATACAATATTTTTCATCTTTAAATAACCCAAACTAATCAGATCAATAATAAGAAGGAACAACTTGTTTTTGAGTCAAGGAATTTTAAATGATGTACCTTATGAGATACATTAATATTAAAAAAACCCGGAAAGCGTAATCATCCTCACACACATGACGTAACGAATGAAAAGTAAATATGACAAAACCTCTAAAACCCGATAAGTTCGATACTTAATAACATATTTTTTAAACTTACAACGATATGACCTAATCAACTTAGTTTTATGATTTTCACCGAACCGTAGAAATTATGTAAGAAGCATTTGAGCTTTTTTAAGTAAGAGAATTGTACTTACGTGTTGCTAATCCTTTTTCATTCCTATTATGGCTGTCAAAATAATAAAATTTGTCTTCTGATTTCCAAAGAACAACAGACATAGAACGACAGGTTATTATTCCAGAATCAAAATTGTTGAAATAGTTGTTAATTGCCTAAAATATTTAAACTTGTTACTCATACACGAAAAAATCAAAGTTTGCGCTGTGTTTTGGTTTTCATATTTGAATGTGATCTTTCGATAGTAGGGGAATAGCATACTTGAAGTAATTAACGTTTAGACAATGTTATAAGTAAAAATTAATTAAGATTTTAATGTCAATTTTAATTACAATAATATAATATATAATAATGGGTTACAAATGATATTGGAGGATAATGGAAAACTTTGTTATTTTTCTTTAAATAATTATTTTATTTTTTATTTTTTAATTTATTTTACTCATCTAATATCTTTATTTTACTATTTTTATTTGAAAAATAGATGGCGCTCAATTCTCTTTTACTAAATGTTCTGGCATAATCTAAATTTCAATTTTAATTTTTACTTTATATTATAATAATTGCTATATTCAAACTCCTCAGTCGATGTTATTTCAATTCTGTCTTCTTCTTCTTTAAGTTCCATCTCCTATCGAAGGTTAAAAATCATCATGGCTATGCGGACTCTGTTGACTGCCGCTCTAAAAAGTTCTGCCCTACTGCATTCAAACCATTCCCTTAAGTTCTTAAGCCAGGATATTCTTCGTCTTCACACATTTCGCTTTCCTCGGATTTTGCCCTGCATAATAAGTTGTAATAATGCGTATTTTTGCCCTCTCATCACATGTCCCAAGTACTCAAGTTTTCGTCTTTTAATAGTTAATATTATTTCCGCCTCATTTCCTATCCTTCTAGTTACTTCCATGTTTGACATTCTTTGAATCCATGATATTCGTAGGATTCTTCTGTAACACCAAAATTCAAAGGCGGCCAACTTATTCAGATGAACTTGTTTTAGTGTCCAAGCTTCCAAACCATAAAGAAGAGTAGAGAACACGTAACATCGAAGCATTCTCAAGCCTAGTTCTAACCTTATATCCCGACAACAAAGAAACTTTTTAAGTTTAATAAATGATGTACGTGCTATTTCAATACGTGTCTTAATTTCTTTGGTTTGATCTACATCTGATGTTATTCATGTTCCTAAGTATTTATAGTTATTAACACTCTCAATTGCAGTATCTTTAATAGTCAATTGGATATTTGCATGTGCAGATTTAGTCATGATCATGCATTTAGTTTTCTTTAAATTTATCCTCAGTCCGTACTCATGACAGCGTTCATTAAGGCGTTGCATTACGTTCTGTAAATCATTGTTGTTATCCGTAATTATTACTGTATCGTCTTCAAAACGTAAGTTATTCAAAACTTCTCCATTGATATACCTTCTATTGAGTTTAAGAGCGCTTCTTGAAATACCGCTTCGCTGTAGACATTGAAAAGTAGTGGGGACAGCACGCAACCCTGGCGGACTCCTCTCTGTATTTTGATATTTTCGGTGTACTGTCAACTCTTATCTTTGCAGTTTGAATACAATATAAATTAGATATAATTTTCAGATCACGACTGTCAGTATTTTTGCTTTTTAATATATCTACAAGCTTTTTATGTTGAAATTTATCAAATGCCTTTTCAAAGTCTACAAAAACATAAGTACATATCCTGATTCATGTCCATGCATCTCTGAGCCAGCACATTCAAGCCGAACAAAGCATCTCTTGTACTCATACCATTTCTAAAGCCAAATTGTGTGTCACTAATCTCATATTCAAGAGTTTTAACAATTCTGCTGTGAATTATTTTCAAAATATATAAAGTATATTATTTTTAAAAATTCAATTCTGTAGAAGTGGAATATTTTTCATAATGTCTTTTTTCTATTTAAGCTGGATTTTCAGTTCTCAAAATTCATTTATATGTTAAACCTTTTCCTGGGACGAGTACATTTCTAGTTGATTAATTTTTTTTTACATATCCGCCATTTTATAACTTCATATTTGACTTGTTTTTTTACATATCCTCCAACCCACGTGTTTCTTTTAACGTTTTAAGTCGGCATACATGCTATGAGTAGATTTAATATAATTTACCTAATTTATTTAATAATTATAATATTCATTTTATCTATTTTCTAATTCTTGATAATTTGCTATTTTCTATTTAACCCTTAACGGCGAAATTTGTTTTTTTTTTATTCTAGCGAAAGGAGAATGTTCAACGATGTATTAAGAATACATATTTTCGGAAAATTAAAAAAATATGATAAAAATTTATTAAGCAAAATTGAACTGTTACCATACGGTAACGCTAGCCTAGTTTGTAATACAAAATTCTTTGGTGTGGAATATTTCACTCATGTGGAATACAGTTAAACCTCCGTTAGCCGAAATAATGGGGGGAGGCCGTTTCGGATAACAAGAATTTCGGTTAAAAATAACATTGTTTTTTATAGCATTCTCGGTTAAAGTATTGTTATTAAATAATACTATGAGGTGATTTTGTAATGTTTTCTAATAAGTAATACAATTAAGGAAAATGAACAAGTTTAACAAGTTTTTTAAAAGAAATTTTTCATTTTCTTTTACGTTATAGTTTGACAACGATGTTTTGCAGCTATATATCTCCATCGTTCATTTGCAGAACGTTGTGAGTTTGCCTCATTTCATCGTTCGACGAAACGTAAAGCAATCTGAAAAGGACAAAACTTTATACAATGATAACAAAAATTAAGAACCTAGTCGTTTCCCTAACATATTAAGCCTACTATATAAAATTCTTCTCCTTAAAGCATTGAAAATCTCGTCAGCGGTCTCATGCTGCCTGTTGTCTGTTGGGTCGTCATCTTCGTCGTCTGATACGCTCAGGTTGTCTGGATGAGGAATCATATCAATGATGTCCTGGTCGATGAATTCACTAAATCATCGGCTACTAACCACTCACGTATCTATTCTTATTTAATTTCGTCACATCCCGGCAAATTTTCTATTAAAGATTTAATTTCTTCTGTCGTTTCTTTGTCATTTTCTTCTTCAGCATCGTCAATCAAAATCCTATCAAAAAGTTAGTTCCAGCATTTTTCCAAAGTTGAAGATTTGATCTTGGTCCAGAACTCAGCACACCGATAAACAACATGTTTCATTGTTGAACATTTGAGGATTTCAGGAACACTTTTGGATTCATTTGTCTCCTGTAATAACAGATGTCTTAAGAATGCTCCTCTATAATGTCTCTCGAATGTCTTTATTAGTCCCTGGTCTAACAGCTGAATTAAGCTCGTGACATTCGGTGGCAAAAATCTGACAATTATTACTATTATATAGATTAAGAGACAACAAGCAACAATGCTTTGATGGGAAGGTTTTTTTATTTTAAAAAGGATTTTACGCTTGAAACGAATTCATTTTCAAACCATTCTGAAAATAAAGTGGTCGACCATGAGCTTTTTTGGCTTCTATAAAAAACTGGAAGTGCTTTTTCCCAAAAATCTTTTAGAGCTCTTGGTTTTTGATTTCCCAACACACATACGCATCAATGGGTGAGTGAAATTGATGGAATTTTCATTTTGCGATAAAAATTTACTTTTTATTGACGAAATTATTGAAAGTGTCAGCCGCTTCGGTTAAACGATGATTCGGTTAAAAATGTTTCGGTTAAGGGAGGTTTTACTGTATATACATTATAGATAGCCCATTTCAAATATTTTATAAGTACATTAGATGAACACCCTTCCCCGGCACATATTCTTCTTTTGTTATTTTCATTACGCTAAAGTAAATGTCTACGACCATTATATCTTAGATTATGTGACACTCTGTTAAATGCCACACTGGAAGTGATATTGATGGTTTTCCGTGATCTTGATGGCGCCTTTAGGAGGAGCCCCATATTTCGAAAAATAAATATGATTGTACTGCTTGATTCCTAAAATCTAGTTGAGATATAGATTCCGTCTTCCTGTGAACGTTCCATGCAATTACCATAGAAAACTCCAACAACCATGTGAAGATTGACTACCACTACAATATATGTTATATTCAGTTGAAATTGATGAACGACTGATTTAAATAAGTTTTTGTTAACAATAAACATTGTTATTTACCCATTTAACGATAATTATGCCATCATCCTTGTTTAGTATTGAACTATAGCCACCTTTCACAGTTTGTTTTAAAACAGTTTCACCCAGTTTCAAAATATATTTATTTTGTGGTAATGGGCAAGATTTGGGTATGCGGTTTTCCCGAATTGTCCCTGTTCTATCGTATCCTAGTTGTTTTAAATAAAATAAAATATTAAAACCCGTAAATAGGTTGTCAAAATAAAATTTGAATGGTAAAGATTTGCAAGCTTCATGGAATTCGTGTGTCATATTCATCATTGGAGTTATGTTTTTCCACATTCTGTTTCAAATGTGTTATTTCATTTAGGGTATAGATCACCTTGATACACACCATGATAAAAAATGCAAGATTTCTCCGCTATTCGCGCACGATCGTTTGTCGTATCACATCCAAGTACTTGCACGTCGCCAATATCATTGACAAGTATATTTTTGAGATTTAATTTTAAGTTTATCAATCTTATTACTATGTATTTTCAGATTTTATTGAATTAATTAATGTTAAGTACATAAATAACAATGAAAATTAACAGTTTTTTTTACCTTATTAAAGTTTGTATCTTTGCAATTAAACAAGCCATTAGAAACGCATTCTTCAACGTCAAAATCTACCATTTTATCTTTCCATTTAAAATTTTTGTTTATTTCCGTTAGCATTAACATCCTATTGTTAAATTGTTCTTTTTCTGATAATGTCTGTACTGATTGTTTGTAAAAGTCATCCCCTGTATCCAAAATCTAAAAACATATTTCATTTAAGGAGTTAATAAATACGTTACTTTCCTTTGTTTTTTAAATGTGACAAAAATTAAAATGCCATAAAAACATTGAGGAAAATAAGACACGGTAAAAAACTGTTTATAATATAAAAATTAATAGATTGTATGAACTTCTAGATACACATTACAATACATTATGAAGATACAGAGGTATATAATGAAATATATTCTTAAAAAGATTAAAATAAAATAAAAAAAGCTCTTATGATTGGCAGCATAAAAAAGGAAAAATAGTTAAAAATTGTAGTAAAAACTAAATATCAGTAAGGAAATTCTGATATATTGCAAACAGTCAATATTTGGAAATAAATAGAAATATCGAAATATCGAAATCGAATGAAAAAGAGCACTGAAATAACAAAAACGAAAAAAATTAGAAAATTACAATATTTCGGTCATCTAATGAGACATCCAGAGAAGTATAACCTTCTACACCTCATAATACAGGGTAAGATCGCCGGAAGGACACGCCCAGGCCGACGAAGAACATCCTGGCTCCGAAATCTCCGAGAATGGTATCACTAAATGACCGCTAATCTATTTAGAGCCGCCGTAAATAAAGTTATTATTGCCAATATGATCGCCAACGTTCGATAATCAGATAGGGTACTGAAAGAAGGAGAATATTTGGAAAGCTTGTTGAATGTTGAAAAAAATTGACGAAAAATAATGAAAAAAAAGTGTGTAGTAAGGTTTTAACTCTTAAGCATTAAATGGAAAAAAGGCACAGTATAATAATTTAAAGATGAGTCATACGAAATATTTAAAATTATTGAACTTACAATGAACAGGGTTAAACCCACATTAAAAAACACACACTTATTTGTATAAGTAAATGTATATAAACGCGGACTGGATATATTAATATTTCTCAACAGTAGGTGAGTCGATATTTTAGCTCGTTTTTATTATTAAGAATCGAAAACGGCACCGTATTCCAAATAATATTACAGGTGATAAGAAAGACACAAAGGTAATCTTTTTCCAGTAAATTCTCCTACCGACATCAGCAACAATTTTAGCAACTATTTCTGTGTATGTCTTAAGTCTTAGTCAACACATCATTTAAGCTCAAGCTTATTTAATCTATAATATTATTAAGCTAAGAATGCTTTCTGATACCTGGTCCACTTATACATTTCATCTTACACTTTATTATAAACCGAACGAAATGATATTTATTATGTCTTGTTAAATGGCCAAGAAAATCCATTTTCCGTTTTTTAAAATTTTCCATCCACTTACGTTCTGTGCCCATTCAATGCCAAACTTCTAAGTTGTTGGTATAGGCAGTCCAAGTTATTCGCAACATTCCTCGATATACCTACATTTCGAATGATCCTATTATATTTAGGCTGCTAACTTTTAGCGTAAAAGTTTGAACCTTGCAGAAAAGTGCGGAATACACATAGCACAAATTATATCTTATTTTTGAATATCGAGCGATCAATGGCTTCGGAGGCTACGCATTTTAAAAAGTTTGCACTGGCTATTCCGGCATTAATATTCCCATCAATCCAGCTGCCTAGGTTCTTGAATCTAAATACTTTATTTATTTCTATTCCATATACTAATTGCTTTGCATTCCGATTTAGCAAAAATACTTTTGTTTTTTTGGTGTTTCCGAATCTTTAAGCCCAATAGATCTCCTTCAGCTGATATTTTGTTAAGTAAACGCTGCAAGCACTTTAAACTTTTTGCAATTAAAACTGTGTCATTCTATGTTGTAAATTCTCTTTGTTTTAAGAGATTATTATTGCATCTGCATCCTCTGCATAGCAGATTATTCCAAGTTATTTGGTATTTTTAAGTTCTTTCTTTTTTATGATTTTATTCATGATCAGGTTTAACAATAGAATACTGAGTGAATCCCCTTTTTATCCTATTGCTAGCTTAAATTAGGTCAGTAAATTTTTTTCTTTTACTTTTATTGTGTTTTTCTGGTAGATATTTTTATTCGTTTTGATTATTTCTGGATGCATCTCTCTTGCATACAGTAAGTTGATAACTACCTTTAAGTGGACCCTGTCAAATGCCTTCTTAAGGTTTACAAAACATAAATATGTTAAATAGGTAAAGAAATAATAAATAAGACTTACTCACAATCAATTTAATTTAACTATCAGACGACCGGTTTCGCTTTCTACAATATGCAAAGCATCTTCAGGTCTCGATACAAAGTTAAACAAATGATGCCGGTACTCTATTAATAGAGTACCGGCATCATTTGTTTAACTTTGTATCGAGACCTGAAGATGCTTTGCATATTGTAGAAAGCGAAACCGGTCGTCTGATAGTTAAATTAAATTGATTGTGAGTAAGTCTTATTTATTATTTCTTTACCTATTTAAAATGGACTCACACAAGCAACACATTCATGATATAAATATGTGAGTTTGTTGTATTCTAACGATTTATCTTTTACTTAAATCATTATAAATATAGCGCCGGTGGATGATCTTCTCGACCTAAAACCTTGTTGTTCTGCTAGTGTTATAATTTCATTCGGTATAATAAATAAAGCTATAAGTAAGCACGTCCAAATTATCAAAGGTATATCAGATCGTGTCGCCTATGTCATACTTAAAAAGAAAATATCGAACTATTTTATGAAGATATATCAAAGGCTATGGAAGAACATAAAAATCATCTTACACTAGTAATTGGAGATTTCAATGCCAAACTGGGTAAAAAACTAAACAAAGAAGAAACTAAAATAGGAGATTTCGGGTATGGCCAGAGAAATGATAGAGGTGATACTTTGATGAACTACCTAGAAGAAAAGCATCTATACGCAATGAACTCCTTTTACAAAAAGAAGCCCCAACGAAAGTGGACATGGATCAGCCCTAATGGATCCACAAAAAATGAGATCGACTACATACTGTCCACGGAACGATATATCATTAAAGATGTAACAGTTCTTAACAGATTCACAACAGGTAGCGATCACAGGATGGTCAGAGCAAAAATTAGTATTGACGGTAACTATGAGATGAAAAGAAAAATAAGTAGAAACTGGAATCTAGTAGATAGAAACAAACTAGGTCAATATAAAGAGATATACAAAGACCTATTAAAAGAACAACTTACCCAAAGATTAGACAGTGACGATAAAGATATAGACGAAATAGACAACATACTTACAGCAACAATGATTACATCAGGAAAAGAAATAGCAAAGAAGGATCTAAAAAAGAACAACTATATATCAACAGAAACAAAGAAGCTTATGGATAAAAGAAGGAAGCTGAACGAAGAAGGCAAAAGGAAATCTATAGAATATGTAGAAATTAATAAAACAATAAGCAGAATGATAAAAGAAAGTAAGAGAAAAGAACAAGAAATAAAAATAGAAGAAGTAATACAAAACAACAAAAATATGAAATGCTTAAGGCCGAAATTAGGTAAGTTTGAAATTAACAAAATAAAAGATGTAAATGGAATAGAAACAAACGTTAAAGATGACATCATAAATATAATCCACCATTTCTACTCAGAATTATATAAAACAAAAAAGGAACCACCAGAAGAAATTAAAAACCAACTTAAGGTCAAAATAAAAAATGTCAACTCAGAGCTGCAGCCCGAAATAAGCAAATCAGAAATAAAGAAGGCATTGAAAGAAATGAAAAACAACAAATCGCCTGGAAAAGATGGAGTAACTACAGAGATGCTGAAATATGGTGGAAAAGTGGTAATTAATACTCTACATTCCCTTTTTAACAGGATATTAAAAGAAAAAAGAATCCCAAACAACTGGAAGGAATCAGTAACCATTATCCTACACAAGAAAGGGGATAAAGCAGATATAAAAAACTACCGTCCTATAACACTCCTCAATGTAATGTATAAACTCCTAACAAAAATTTTAACCAATAGATTGACGACAAAATTCGATGGATACCAGTCGAAAGAACAAGCTGGTTTTAGAAAGGGATTCAGCACAAGTGACCATTTACTAAGTATGAAAATACTTATAGAACGAGCAAATGAATACCACATTCCTCTATATATGGCGTTCATAGATTTCGAAAAGGCTTTCGACAGTGTCGAACATTGGGCAGTGAAAAGTTCTTTGATTAACAGCCGAATTGACCACAGATATACGGAACTAATAACCAATATATATATAAGGAAGCCAAAACAAAAATTAAAGTATATGAAGGAACAAAATCATTACAAATAAGTAGAGGCGTGAGACAGGGTGATACAATATCACCGAAACTTTTCAATCAGGCTCTTGAAGATACTTTTAAAAGATTAGAATGGGAAAAAAAAGGTATAAAAATTTGTGGACAACGCTTGAACCATCTAAGGTACGCTGATGACATCGTATTGATAACCGATAAAAAAGATGAATTATTTGAAATGATGAAAGAACTGGACGTAGAAGCTGGAAAGATAGGCCTTAATATGAATTACAGCAAGACCAAAACTATAACAAATACAGATGAAGACATCACAATGAGAATCGGACAAGATGAAATAGAACAAGTTAAGGATTATATATATCTTGGTCAAACTATAAAACTTAACAAAGAGAACCAAACAGCAGAGATCAAGAGACGAGTTAGACTGGCATGGGCGGCATTTGGCAAACTAAGCTACATTCTTAAAAACAAAAGATATCCACAGCATCTTAAGACCAAAGTATATAATCAATGCGTACTCCCTGTTCTTACGTATGGCTCCCAAACGTGGACATTTACAAAAGCAAACATGGACAAAATCATAAAAACCCAAAGAGCAATGGAAAGACAAATGTTGCACATAAGACTAATGGATAAGAAGAGAAACGAGTGGATAAGAGAGAAAACAAAAGTGAGGGATGTTAGACAAGAAGTTGCAAAATTGAAATGGAGATTTGCCGGACACAATATAAGACAAAAAGAAGACCGATGGAACAAAATTCTTATAAGTTGGAGACCGTGGGAATATAAACGAAGCAGAGGAAGGCCCCAAATGAGATGGGCAGATGATATCAAGAAGCACGTGGGCTCTAGATGGATGACTGTTGCGACAGACAGAGAAGAATGGAAAAGGATTGGGGAGGCCTATGTCCAAAGATGGACCGAAGAAGGCTAATTAGATAGATTATTTCACTTTGGTTATTAATTGCAATGTTGTGTTTAATAATAAATTAATTCTTCTGTAATTTTCTGGATTCCATTTGGCTCCCTTTTTAAAGAGAGGTATTAGGATACTTGATCTCCATTCTTGTGGTACTCAGTTTTGTACTATTATGTTTTGGATTAGTTTTAATAATTGTTTGGTCAGATCTGGTTCTCGTACTTGGTTCTCTAGTTCTCCTGGTGATTTTTTTATTTCGTCAATGTTTATTTCTTAGTTTGTCGTCACTTCTGGTGTTGATTTTTCATTATCGTCACCTTTAGCAAATAAGGATAGAACGAAGTCTGTCTACGTTTTCTTCTGAATGTATTTCGTTTCTATTAGTTCGTTCAACCCTTTTTTGTCCTCTGATCATTCTCCATATTTCTTGTTGTGTTCCGTAGAAGCCGTGTTCCATCTGTTTTGAGAAGGTCTGTCAGTGTTCCGTTTTTATTTGTCTAATTAAACTATTCGTTTTATTTCTGATTAATTTGTAATGGTTTAATGCCTATTGTATTTGTTGTGTTCGGTATTGTAAAAAAGCTCTTTCCTTTTCTTCACATTTTGTCTTCACCACTTCATCTCTAAACCATGGTATTTTCTTTTTTGATATGTCGGGGTTCGTTACTTTCTTCTCCATTGAGTATTTCAGAATTTTTATTTCGTCGTTTAGCATTTCCATGTTCGATTTCCTTATAACTTTTTTTTTAAAGTTTATTTTAGTCAAACTTGTTTTTATGCTGCGACAGAATTGTGACTTGACTCTATCATTGCACTAGGGTAATTTTTTATTATACGAATGTTGTTTTGGTGTAATATACGAATTGAGATTGACATTGTCGAAAAAAAAAAAAGGATAGCGAAAAGTATCATCTCACCCCAATAATAGGGTTATGAACAAAGTAAATAAGTAAAATAAAATTTTATAATTTTTTACCTCATCAATGGTTTCTTTAAGAAAATCTTTAAGGGATATTGATTTTATCGTTGTTAATAACGCAAAGCAAATAGCAGGGCTTTGAAAATTTCTTGATATTAGATCAAACTTTCTATCGCTTTGACTAAAATTGCCTCTTAAAATCCACATATCCTGTAGTATACCTAAAATCAATGAACAATAAAAACATACTTATATTTTTGGAAAATACTCCAGCATACCAAGTCAGTTAGGGCTCGATAACACGGAAAGAGCCCTATCAGAGCTCAATCTTTTTGATACCGTAGTTATCTGGGATGAGTAAATTTTCCCCTTAGTGGAAGTGGCAATTAAATATTTACTATACTTAATAACATTTATAGTGTTTTTAACAACTGTGTGTTTTTATGTTAATAAAATTAAAAAAAATTAAATAAATTATTAGTTCAAAAGTAGCAATAACAAAATAACGCTATCAAATCTGACATAACTAGTAAAAAACAAGATGAAATCTAGACCTAGAAGAAAACTAGATGAAAATCAGATGAAAAATTCTTTGTATTTTTTAAATTTCAAAATTGTTTGACAATTGTCTGTATGTCAGCATGTATGTTTTTAAGTTTTTTTTTTCTATCAAAATGAAAATTACAGAAACTTGCCTTTAAAATTGTACCATGGTTCAGCTACTTCTATGTGTTCGGAAATAAAAACTTTGCTAAGATAAAACGGATCTGCCTTCATAGGTTTGGGGACGTTGTTCATATAGAGATCTACAAAATCTCTAAGTTTATTAAATCG